>OV743433.1:38764572-39193083 GCA_928269145.1 Agriphila tristella | reverse complement strand
AAGTGCGTTTAATTCAACGATAAGAGTGAATAATAAGCGATTTTATTCACCGAGTGAATAAAAATAATTTAAATTTGGAACAAGCGCGCATCATGAATTAGTACAAAAAAGTACCAATACCTACTGGCTGCTATGGAGCTATTCCATAGAGCCATAGATAAAATTAAAGAAAAAAAATATCCCGCCAAAATTAATTAGGTTCTTTTTAGTGTCTTATCTTTGGGTTCTTTTCTATCGATTAGAGATTAGAGGGAGATGAATGTTCAGTCTTGCGTCAGTCCATTCCATCAGTCTGGTACGATATTCAGTCTGCAAAAATTCAAAGTCTATACAGACTGATGAAATGGACTGATGCCAGACTGATCATGTAATCTCTCTCTTGGCATGGTTGGTTTATGTCATTGGAAAACTTCTAATTTCACGCATGGGTCGCATGGGTTGGTCATGGTATCGGTGACCAAAAATGTATTATCTCGAGCTCCTCCGTTTTAAATGCTCTAAGCCTCCGTGCCTCGGAAAGCACGTTAAGCCGTTGGTCCCGACTCCATTTGCAGTCGTTAACACCCATCAATCCGCATTGGGCCCGCGCGGTGGGTTATGGCCCATCCTCCCACCCATAAGGAAGGCCTGTGCCCCAGCAGTGGGGACATTAAAAATAGCTGATGGTCAACCATAAATACTATAAGTAAATACTGCTAGGTATTTGTTTTCTCGCAGTCAATGGTAAAAAGTAGAGTACACAACTCGTGAAAAAAAAATTTCATCTCGGTCCTTTGTATCCCTCGCTTCGCTCAGGATTCTACTTTTGAATCCCTCGCTGCGCTCGGGATTCAACTCTAGAATCCTTCGCTACTCTCGGGATCCAAATTAGTCCCTCGAACTAAATTTCCTTTTTATTCACTTGTTGTATAATCTACTATTTCAAAAAAAAAGGATATGAAAGAGAATGTATAATAAACTAAAGCTTCAAAGAAAGTTGATGAAATTTACTTTTAAACATTTTACTATCAAAACTTTCGTTTAGGAAAATTAGCAATTTTTAAAAAGTGGCATTAAGTTTTGAAGGCCATTGTATTTAGATTACAAACTCGTAGAAAAAGCTCAACCCCCTCCCCCCCCCAGCATGATCACCGAAATACGATATATATCGCATAGCGTTTTATCGACACGCAAATTCCATTGTCTTCTGACAGTAAAGTATGAAAAATAGGTATATCATATCGCATTTCAATGGTCATGCTAGGGGGGCAGGCTTCTACATTGATTTACTCAGAAAATGAAACAAGAACTGAGCTATGACAACTTCAGATTTTACGTGCAGTTCCACTGTAATGTTGGACCCCCCAAAAATAGTTTATTTCTGTAAACATTATGAATGAAATGAAAATTATGAAAAAAGTAATTATTCACTTATCACAAATCTACAATTCATAAAAATTTTTTCATCGCTTATTAATAAAAAACGTTTTTTCTTTTATTAGATTGGCAAGTGTCTACTAAATGCTAAAAGTTCAATTATTCTTTCATTCCAACTTCACGATGCTCATCGTGAGCGTCATTCAACCCAATCACTGCCAATCATACATTCAATTTACTAACGGCTTAATTAAAATTCTGACATTGTCTTCGAGTTACCAAACGGCTCAATCAGCAGGTAACATTTGCTTGACAAAATTGTTTCGCAAGAGAACCATCTACGTGCAGTGTTATTATTGTAGCCGAATAGAAGCGTTCACTTACGAGTGAGTATGTTGCGCAATTCCTGGCCAATCTTAAAAGATCTTGGGGATGGCCCCAAGATCTTTTAAGATTGGCCATCTCTATGCGGAGATTAATACAGTTTCCATGAAAAGACGAAAAGTTGTCATTTCGGCTATCTACGTATAAAGAAGAAAGTTTTTTTAGAACATCGAATTTAAGATTATTAATATAAATTTAAAAATATTAGAAAAAATCGACTCACCCGTAGCAGCTCAGACGGGACTCGAACCCGCACCCTTAGGATTCCGGCCCAATGCACTATGCATATTATGCATTCACAATAGCATTGTGAATGCATAAAATCTAAAAGTTTAAAACATCAAATTAATTGAGTAATTAATATATCGGGTCATTTTGAACTTACCATCCAAATTTCAAGGATGTGTCCAGTCCATGAAACTAAACAACTTTCTCTAAGAAACATGTGTCTAATTTTGTCACAAAATTTTGGTCATCCCATACTAAATTGATCACGTGATCGCTTAGATTTGTATGGATAGTCGGTTTTTTTTTTACATATTTGGCCATGTGTTCCTTAGAGTAAGTTGTTCAGTTTCATGGACTGAACACATCCTCTAAATTTGGATGGTAATTTCAAAATGACCCGGTATAATAGCTAAATCGAGATTTTCATTTGTTTTAAGTTAATTTGTGTTTAAACAGTGATGTGCAGTTGTCTTTAAAGCTACTGTGAATACTAACTACTGACATAGATGAATGGTAAACTGGTTGATTTTGAAAGGTCTTGTTAAGCTGGTGATGTGATCAGCATTTGTTTGGTAGTCTCGGTCTGGTTGCTGAATAGGCCACAAGATCCTTTTTGGTGTAAGATTAGTGATGTTGTTAGTGAAGTGATTTTTATTGCTTTAGAATAGCCTTGCGTAATGGATTCTTATCATTTAACTGCATCACATTAAGATCTACCGTTAAAATCCATAATATGTATTATATTTATGACAATCAAGTATCGATAAATTGATATTCATTATCTTTTTGTTGGTCATGCAATGGGGACAGAAAATTTTTATTACCTACTATGCGTAGACTATAAGTATAAAGATGCGGGCACATTTTGTCTGACGCCACGTGTTAACTAACACGCCGTCAGATGACATCGGCTTTCATAGTAAATATATGCACGTGGCGTCAGACAGACAAATATCAAACCGTTAGCTTTTAATTCTTGCATTTGTTTTGACCTTTTGTTCGTTCAACTTCAAAATTAGAACCACATAGTGTTTAAAATAAGTAGTTAGTTCAGTAACGTTCAAACGAATTCCCGCTTACTAATTGAAGTCCAATTTATAACTCCTATATTATAAAGATAAAGCTGTCTCTTTCCCACTGCTGGATGCCCAATCCGCTTCATGGCAGATCTGTCGTCGCCTACGCAGCTTATTTATCGGCGCTAGGCAAAATTTATAGTGTCGGTAGCATCGTCGCAATTAACTGGGAGCTATTGTGTCGTCGGACATCTTGGATTTATTAAACTTAACCGCAGAACGAGTGGCCGGTCAGAGACAAAATATTACGTAAGAAAAGTGGCTAACTCTATTTTGACCATAAAATGCCGTTAAGCGACTATGATCCTACTAAATCCTACTTAATATTATAAATGTGAAAGTTTGTGGGTTTGGATGTTTGGATGTTTAGATGTTTGGATGTTTGTTCATCAATTACGCAAAAACTACCAAACGGATTTGGTTGGAATTTGGCACACAGATTGTAGATAGCCTAGATTAAAACATAGGATACTCTTTATCCCGATATTCCAACAGGAACGGGAACAACGCGGGTAAAACCGCGGGCGGCTGCTAGTTTGGAAATAAATAAAGAAAAATAAACGATTTCAAAATCTTATGATAATTGCATTAGAATTTTGTGATTTTAGTAGCAATTTCAATATATAATTTAGACGAAAGGTAGGTAATATAATATACAAGGGAATCAAGGAACTTCTGTCTGATTAGGTATTGTTATATATATCAACGACAATACGGAACATGCATCAATTTTTTTTGTATCAAAATCAAAAGTATAATGCTTGAGAAAGTCAACTGTAATATTAAAACTTTTCTCTTGCGTTTTTTTCTCGTGATTTAGTCACTTGAAGTTAGCTCGCAGCAGCACTCGCCGCAAATATAACATATATTTTATTTTTATTATTTTTCTGCTCTATCTTGTTTTTATAAGTGTCCTAAGTGATAAAGCACAAATTTATCAAAATCAGTGACTTATGCATGTTAATAAATATTTAAATACATAAGCCAATCAAGCCTATATAATCCTATAGTTTTCGTCTCTGATCGATTTCCCAATCTATGATCAAAAACCACAAGGATCTAGATTGGAAGATCTATTGATTTGTATGCTAGTGTAAGAGTCCGCTTAGCTAGTTAAGTGATAAACCTGTATATGCAATTATATTTTTGGTTTATAACTTCCTGATGTTTGTTGGTCAATTAATTTCTTTTATTTATTAGAGGATTCGAAAACCGTTTCTTTTGTCGCAAGAAATATTGATTGATTTGCAAAATGTTAATTAACTGGGTTATTTATATGAGCTGTAATTCAAAAAGATTTTTAGTAGCTAAGCTAGACATAATTTACTTACTTACTCTGGTGGCTCAGCGACCCAAAGTGTGTTATTTATGTGAGCTGTAATTCAAAAAGATTTTTAGTAGCTAGACATAATTTACTATTTTGGGTAAATTTTTTGAACCAAACTTATATATTGTTGTGCTATAGATGATCGAAGTGCTTACATGGCAAACTCCGCGATTTCAATTATATTTCTAAGTTAATCATACTTGGTTGATATCTAACAACAAAAGTTTGATTTGTTGTAAAAAACATCGCGTGTCGCTCCTATGAAAGTTTAGTTTTATCGCAAGTGAGATCTAAAAAGTCGATTGACGCCAACTTTAAGGGTGGGGTACACTTGTAATTAATCGCTATTATAATTTTTTTAAGACACTTTTACAGCAGTAGGTTAGTGCATTTTCCTACTTATATTACGGCCTTTAAGTAACTTTTGCAATGGGACGGTAACGAGATGGGTGAACAATTCTTGAATACGTTTAAAGTCCTGAAAATTAGAAAACAATTTTTAGCTAGATGGCATGGCGCAGCAGTAGGTTAGCGCATTTGACATTTACGGCTAATACTACGTCATTTAAGTAACATTTGCAAAGGGCGGTTACGGGATGGGTGAAAAATTCTTAAATACGGTTAAAGTCCTGAAAATTCGAAAACAAGGCTGAGTTTCACAAGTAAGCCAAAAAAAGAGGTTGCCAGCCAGCATGATGTCCTTTGACAAGTTTGACGTGACAAATAGGTAGCATTATCATTTGACGATAACTGTAACTTTGACAGCGTTTTGGTGCAACTCACACTTAGTTTACTTAGATTATTGAATATATATTTTTTTAACGATATTTTAATGAATATATTTTCGTCGTTGTTCTTTAATAACTCGAGCTTCTTGTGCTTCAGAAGGCGGGTATAAGCCGTTGGTTCATCCACAAATTTACATTGTGTGAAAAAAAAATGAGTTTGACTTAATTTGTTACCTAATCCTTTTAATCAGTTAAATTGTCGCTTCACGATTATCGCTCAACAGTGTGTTCCCGGTCTAATATTAATAAAAAAAGTTTCAATCGCAACGATCACAAACCTTGATTGATAACCTGTCTGGGGGAGCGCTTACTTCCGATTGCCGACATCCGGTAGGCTTTTTTCAGTTTCCACGTTTCCTGACAGACGGTGACTGTTGACAGTTCTACTGATAAGTGTAAAATCTATTGCCTAATGTTGAGCACAAACTTAAACGTAAACGAATTTGAACTTTAGTGACATGATTTTTAGGGTTCTGTACCCAAAGGGTAAAAACGGAACCCTATTACTAAGCCTCCGCTGTCCGTCTCTCTGTCTGTCTGTCTGTCACCAGGCTGTATCTCATGAACCGTGATAGCTAGAGAGCTGAAATTTTCACAGATCATATATTTCTGTGGCCGCTATAACAACAAATACTAAAAACAGAATAAAATAAATATTAAAGGGGGATCCCATACAAAAAATTGTTTTTATTTGCCGTTTTTTGCTTGAAATTAATAACGACAACAGGTAGACAGGTTAAATTTTCACAGATGATGTATTTCTGTTGCCGCTATAATAAAAATACAAAAAAAAAAACTCCCTAAAAGGCTCCCATACAACAAACGTGTTTTTTTGCCGTTTTGTGAGTTTGTGAGTCCGACTCGCACTTGGCCGGTTTTTCTTTCTAATTTACAGATTTCATTGTATGAAAAAAATATATTACAATGTGTTATTTGCAGATTACCAATCTATACACTTGTCTGCAAATCGAATTCTAAATCATCAACATCCAAACAGGATACCGCAACAGCGTTCATTATTGACCCAAAATCTTAATGATCCATAAAAGGATCGATTTCTAATTGATCCAACGACTGTCAAGATCATCATGCAACGCGAATCGCTTATTCGGCATACGAGTCACGCACTCGAGGTGATCGGAAATGTTAACAACTTTTACCGATTGCCGATGATGAGTACTCGATTCCGTGTCAACGGATGTGTTCATATTAAGTTTTTAATTGATTTTTAGTTGATGCTCGTAAAACTAGAAAGTTTGATGATCGAGGTGATGTGTTGAGTAATGTGTAAGTTTTCGGATTATGTGTGGATAAATAGCTAATTGTGTAGCGACAACATGCGATAGAAAGCCTAAACAATATGAACACGCAAATATATTTGTTATATCGTGTTTTAGTATAAAAAACTGTGTCTAAATAGCGGCATTATGCCACGGTTTTTACGTTTATATTATCTGCTGTGAGATCTATTTCCAATAAAGGATTAATTTTGTTAGAGGATGCGAGAACTTGCTAGCTGTTGATGGAGTGCATTGGTCAGTAAGTGTTACTAAAAGTATGCAATCTGCCACCTAACTTAAGCATTAGTTGTAACTTATTGTTTTATAGATACCGAAATAAAATGACCTATGTGAAATGTTTTTGAGGTGAATGTTAGTATTGTTACTCTCTTGTAGGTGAAAATTTTTATCAGATTAAACACGCGATTTTTAGCTAAAGCACTACCACAAAATGCAGATCTGTCTATTACTGACCACAGGGTAGCTATATTGGGTCTAGCTAGACAAACAGCTTATGGTAACCCAAATCGCCTCAAAACTGTTGTGGATCACTTTGGTGTTGTCACAAAATTGAAAAACGCCAACTGGACCCCTGTCTATCAGGCAAATCATGTTGACGATGCTGTATCAGAGTTCGCGTCAATAATCTCAGCTGCCATCGAAGAGAATACCAAGACAGTTCGAATCAGTAGAAAAAGGCTTATCCTTAAGCCATGGATAACACCAGGACTTATCAGATGTATGATACATAGAGACAATCTACATTTAGATGTCCGGAAGCACCCATCCGATCAAAATCGTATACTCGTTTATCACAGGTACAGAAATTTCTTGACAAACCTTCTTCACAAGTTAAAGAGCGAACACGAGACAGCCGAGTTGGAGAAAAACAAAAATGACCCAAAAAAGCTGTGGAAAACCATAAAAACAATCATCGACAAACCAACAAATAACGAGTCCAACGCAGAACTTCTGAATATTAAAACAACAGCTACGGAATCTGTGCATACATGCAATAAGCACTTCTCAAATATGGGTAAAAATCTGTCGGATAAACTATTAACAGCCCTTAACAAGACCGAGCAACATTTGGCCTCATGTTTCAAGCAAACGAATGCCAGTGATAAAAGCTTTTTCCTACAACCAACCGACGAGAAAGAAGTTAGTAATTTCATCGCACAGCTGCAAATAAATAGTGCCCCTGGACCTGATGGCATAAAACCAGCTCTGATTAAGGATGTAAAAACTGAAATAATTCCTCCACTTACTTATATCTTCAATCTTAGTATTTCGACAGGTTTATTTCCTTCTAGCTGGAAATTGGCAAATGTGATACCAATACACAAATCAGGGCCAAAATCGGATTTGTCAAACTACCGCCCTATTTCATTACTTCCTATTTTCTCCAAAATTTTGGAGAAAATCGTAAATATTCGGCTTATGAATTATCTCGAAAAGTTTGACCTTTTGTCAGCTAAACAGTTTGGCTTTCGACGGCAACGATCTACCGAAAACGCTGTTACGCTCCTCACTAAATTGGTGTCGGAATGCTTGGATCAGGGAGAATGTTGCGTGGGAGTTTTTCTGGATCTTGCCAAAGCTTTCGACACCATTTCAGTGCCAATCCTACTTCAAAAACTTCAATTTTTTGGCGTCAGAGGGTTGGCACTGGAATGGTTTCAGAGTTATCTCACCGGCAGATCGCAAAAGGTCAAAGTGGGTGACATAAGTAGCACTGAACAACCTACTACATTCGGTGTGCCGCAGGGGAGTGTACTGGGTCCATCCCTGTTTATTATGTACATGAATGACATACACACATGTAGTACCGACATATCAGAACTTATTTGCTACGCTGATGACACCGTGGCCCTATTTAGGGGAGGCACTTGGCAGCAGGCTATGCAAAAAACCGAAAATGGCATGATTCAGGTAAAGAAGTGGTTGGACCACAATCTCCTTACCTTGAACTTTGATAAAACGAAATATCTGTGCTTTCACAAAACCTGCGCATCGCAACCGAGGAATTTGACAGAATTAAAAATTCACGCTTGCAATGACACATCTTGTTGCAACTGCGTTTCAATAAGTCGCGCAGAATGTATTAAATATCTTGGCATTGTAATTGATGAAAAGCTTTCATTCAAACAACAAGTCGACCTCCTATCTAAGAGACTGCGGAAACAAATACACATTATGCGCTTACTTCGAAATTCAGCGGAGAAAGGTCTCTTGGTCTATATTTACTTCACGCTATGCCAGTCAATTCTAAGCTACTGCATTCCAGTGTGGGGAGGTACATGCAAAACAACTATGATACGTCTGGAACGAGCACAGCGATCAGTCATAAAGGTCATGCTTAAAAAACATCGACGGTACCCCACTACTGAGCTATACAGAGAGGCTGCTGTATTGAATGTTCGACAAATATACATAATGAAAGTTTTCACAATTGGACACCGTACCACTCTGAATTCCCCTGAATACCAAAAATTGATTAAAAAACGTGTTTTCCAAATTCCTCTGACACAAGTCAAAACATCTTTTGCCAAAAATCACCTCAACTATAAAATTCCTTTTCTTTATAATGTAGTGGCTCGCGCTTGTGACATTAAGCTATGTACCGTGGCCGTAGCCAAGGTTAAAGTATTAACATGGCTACAGAGTCTATCTTACGCAGAAACGGAAAGTCTACTGGAAACAACTCGATAATAAAAACACACACACGCCCACACACACATACACACACACACACACACATACACACACACACACACACAACAACACACACACACATACTACACATGCACCCAACTTCAGGTGTTATTAATTTATTATTACCGCTTGTTAATTTACTAGTAGTTTATTATTGTTGCCACTATTGTTACATCAATTTAATTTTCTTCTTTATTCGCTCGCTATGACACTACTATGTAAACTGAATTTTTGTCAATGTTTTACTGGCTTCCGCGATACAGGCTTGTCCTAGTGTGGTAGCCGCTGCTAACTGTTTTAAGTGTGCGTTTTATGAATAAAGATTATTTCTATTTCTATTTCTAAAATACGAGTAGAGAGAAGGCAGAAGAAGTCAAGCTTTAGTACTACGCGCGCTCGAGCAATGCACACATAGACACCTCTCGTCTCACCGAAATATAGGAATCTCAGTGGAATCTCAAACGACACGCAGTGTCTTCGGTCGGTGAGAGCTGTCTACGTGTGTGTGCGTTGCTCGAGCGTGTGTAGTACTAAGCTTAACTTCTCTCTTCTCTCTATTATGTGGTATTAGAACGCTACATTAGTCGTGTGTCCCTACATTTCCGATATAGAAGCAGCCCGCGGGCAATAATTGTACTGACACTTGCATATGGCGGGTGATGCGACGTCGCCGCGGGTCCCGTTTGATATTGGATTAAATTATTGCAACTGCGCTTATTTGCATTGAGCTAGTAAAGGAGAGGGGAAAATTTTAATATTGTTTTTTTATGGGCGTTTGCACTTAACTTAAGAATCGCCTAAGTCTTTTCCTAACTACGACTCGACAAATTAAATCGGTGTCATGAACTTAGCTATGTGCCTAATTATCTTCGTCAAGTTTTACTGAGGAAAAGATTTAGGCGATTCTTATATGTTTAGTGCAACCGGCCGCCTACTACAATGTTATCGACTCGGCTAAGCTTTTTTCAACCTTTTAAAGCACAGAATCAATTAATTGGTACCATTTTAAAGCTCCTAAATTGATTTTGAAATGTATCAATTCATTATCTCTGAGTCCTTATACTTAATTGTAATTAGGTATCTGAGCCAGTAATAAAACTGAATAATAATGGAATGGGCGTGACATGTAGACCTTATTAAAATGTTCCACCTCACTATGCAATGTGATATGCAATAAATAAATACTAAAATAATGTATGATGGATGATATTCTAATATACCCATCTTCCATTTAAATTTATTAGATTAAATCGTATTATTTAATCGTCGTATCAAATCGTTAGTCTTGTTAGGTATGTATCAACTCTTATTTTGCCTTTTAGGTTTTTGAGGGAGCTATAAATGAGAATAAGGCAGTGAAACGTGGTTGCTAACTATGGGTCTCATAAGGAGGCTCAAGGTCACCCAGCGTGCAATGGAGAGAGCCATGCTCGGCGTTTCCCTGCGTGATCGAATCAGAAACGAGGAGATCCGCAGGAGAACTAAAGTAACCGACATCGCTCGAAGGATTGCTCAGCTGAAGTGGCAATGGGCGGGACACATAGCGAGAAGAACCGACGGCCGTTGGGGCGGAAAGGTTCTGGAATGGCGACCGCGCACCGGACGACGCTCCGTGGGTAGGCCCCCAACAAGGTGGACCGACGATCTGGTGAGGGTCGCGGGGAGCCAGTGGATGCAGGCAGCGCAGGACCGATCGTCGTGGAGATCCTTAGGGGAGGCCTATAGGCATCCCCTAAGGATCTGACACCCACTGCCGGGTATACCCAGCAGTGGGTGTCGTGCGGCTGATATGATGATGATGATAAATGAGATACATTTATTGAAATTTATTCGGCATACTTATATTATATGCTTTAATTTGAAGAATTTGAAATAAGTTAGGAACTTGAATTATGAGCTCTAAACTCTCAGACTAATCTCTAGAACTTTAATGAGAAAACCTTCATGCATAAAGTGCTAGCTAGGAAACATTACCAACTGGAATAAAACAAAGGGCTTTTATGGAACAGCCATCTTAAGCGCCTACCGGGGACGTATGACGAATGCTGAACAGAACTCTTCAACTAGAAACCAAGGAAAAACTACCTTATCACTGAACCATTAGCTTTATTTTTGAATACCAAATAGAAACTGTCTTCCTTTTAAATGATAGGCTATAATAAACTTTACACATTAATACTTCTAGCTCAAATTTAATTGAATGCTTCCCTATTCTAAAACTATCAAGTCCCTCCACTGTTATGCACCATAAGCATCTCTATTTCTATCAAAATAAGGTGCTAGAAAGATGCACAAGTATTTTGGCATGGATATAAAGAGCGCTGCGCCTACGCATGTCAACATGTCTGTAATACGATCGCAGTGCTTCGGGTGCCGTACTGGTTCGCGATATGACTGGTGATTTTAATATGCGTTTGAACTTTGATTCTCATTTGTGTTATAGTTATTTTGCGCAATTTGTTTGCTGTTTACTCCTTTATAGGTAAAAATATTGTCTTTTATTATCAGTTAGAGTTTGCATCAGCTGCTACTTAAGCTGCCTAAAAGTGTTTGTTGTAAATTAAGTATCAGCAATTTCTCATATTGATTTATCTGTGACTATGTTAGAAATACGTGCTTCTAATTTTATTATTAGTAATATGATTATGATTTTTCAACGCATTAGGTAAATTCTGTGCCATGAAATAGTGTTCTGGTATGATATTGACTCAGTGGCGGATACAGAGGGGGGGCGCAGGGGGCGCGCGCCCCCCCCTTGCGTGCCCCGCGTCACTCACATAATATAAATGATGAAAATAAAAATAATTTATTTCCGGCTAGTACACTTAACTAACCAGTCTAAAAAAAACAGTCAAAAAACAGAAAACAATAATGCGGGACGCGGGTGGCAGGCGGGCCAGAAACCATCAGAACAATAAAACAAAAGATAAAGAATTTGCCAGCAATCCTTATTGATAATAAAAGTTGGGGATTTTTGTACAAAATCGCATCTGTGGAACATCTGTTTCATTTGATTTTTAAACATTTTTTTTATTTCATCTGTTTATGAAAAAGCAACATTTCTTTGTAGAATGTTGTTAGTCCTCGTCATTGTATTCTTTCTTTACCTATGAAATTGACCATATTGATTCACAAACAGAGAACCACCTAGCTTCTTTGATTTAAAATATGTATTCATCTATTTTATTGAATAATGGCCATGATAGTCAACTATCAGTAAAAAAAAATCTTTTTTTAGTTTTCTTAACATTAAAAAAATTGCTTAGCGACTCCATTTTTGTTAGCAAAAATCAACAAAAAAAGGGCTAGAGGTAATTTGTTACTTTTAGGCTTTTAGTGTTGTTTTCTCAAGTAGGTATTGAAATTTTTTAACCGGCTTCAAAAAAGGAGGAGGTTCTCAGGTCGTCGGAATGATTGTTTTTATTCTAAAAGCCGCACCCAACTTCATTAGACGTTTTTAATTTATTGATTGGAAAATTATTTCTCGCTTTTTCAGAGCTGTTTTTTAAGGTTTTTGAAGGAGGTTTTGTTTTTTACAAACATTTTTATTTCAACTTTTTGTGGTAGGTAATATGTAAGCGATGATATTATAAATAAAACGTTTTAATATTTCACATTTTTCAATGGTATAGGTACTACCTAAATTACCTAGCCCTAGTAGGTAACTTAATTTCCACATTCCGCGCTGTTTGTTGTTATGGACTTCCGTTGTGCTTTCGCAGTTCAAGTCTATAGTCCAGAACGTTCTTGACAATAGACATTTTGTAAAATTGCCTTTAGCATGCGCCCACGTTTTTAGGTTTAATATTTCTGTACAATAGGGTAATTTTTTTATAATATGAATATTTTTACAGAAAACTTTATTTTTTACATTGTAGTCTGTTTTAATATTTTTAGTCCGATTTTAATAATTTTTAGTACGGTTTAAAAACGTGTTCTTAAAAAAGTTTTTTTTTTTAATAAATCATTATTTTCTGCTTTTTAGTTAGCTTAGATTAGACCCTGGAAACTATTTCCCAACAAAGTACTTGTCAAGACGATTCAAACAAGCCCAAACTCGATAGGGTTGCATGATTTTATTACAGAGTTCCAGTGGCCTTCTTCCAGCTCCATCATCAGACCCTGGAAACTATTTCCCAACAGAGTACTCGTCGAGATGATTCAAACGAGCCCAACTCGATGGGGTAGCGTGGTTTTAATTAAGAGTTTCTGTGCCCTTTTTCCGGCTTCATCATCAGACCCTGGAAACTATTTCTCAACAAAGAACTCGTCAAGACGATTCAAACGAGCCCAAACTCGATGGGGTTGCATGGTTTTATTATAAAGTTCCTATGGCCTTCTTCCGGCTCCATCATCAGATCCTTGGACACTATTTCCCATAAGAGTACTCATCAAGACGATTCAAACGAGCCCAAACTCGATGGGGTTGCACGGTTCCAATATTGAGTTCCTATGGCATGTTTTACCAGCTTCATCATCAGACCCTGGGCTTCATCTCCCATTAGAGAACTCGTCAAGACCATTATAACAAGCCCAAATGCAATGGGGTTGTATGGTTTCATCATAGAGTTCCTGTGGCCTTCTTCCGGCTCCATCATCAGATCAGCTCAATGGTACCATAATATTGTATTATATTCCAGTTCTGACCTATGTTCAAAGTTTCAAGTCTCTTGCTCATCGGGAAGCTAGTATAAAATCGTTCGCAGAATTTGTGGACAAACAAACGAGAAAGCAACCTAATAAAAACGTGTTTACCCTCCTTTTCAAATATTTTAAGTCGGTTAAAAATTTCTACTTCTCGGAGATCCGCCCCCCCCGCGCGCGCGCGCCCCGCCTACCTTGCGCCCCCCCTTTGAATTTTTTCTGTATCCGCCACTGTATTGACTCCCATTTCACAAGGAAAAATTTAAGTATAAATTCAAAAAATAGGTGCGAGCATAAAATATCCAATTGTTCTATAGCTTTTAACGATTTATCAATAGGAAGAAAACTCACATTAATTTTGTTTAATACTGTTCTAAAAATGATTTTTTTTATTTAATAAAAACACTCAAGCAGTTGTTTCCGCGTATCTTACTTAGTTTCTCCGTTAGCTACTTTTTGAAACGTTTCTTGTGAAAACCAAACTATACAGGGTGTCGCAAAACTTTGCCACACGGAGGGAAAGTGCCTTTAATTTTGAAGGTAGGAAATTTTACTGCCAGAAGTATTAATATTGATTTCAAAAAAATTGGAACTCCATTCAAAGATTTTTCAAAAAATCGCATACGTTAATAGTATCGTAATAATTAAATTAAAATTAAATGTTTTTCATGGTTTTCGTTTTGTTTAAGATACTGTGTTATTCAAGAAAAAATAATCCTAATGAGTAACTCTTTTGATTGGTGTAGTAAAAATAAAAGCTTGTATTTTTTTTCAAGTGGGTTAGATTCCTAGTTAAGGCAGCTGACTTCCTAAAAATCGTTGAATGCAGTTTTTAATTATTTTTAAAATCAAAATGAAGTCTTCTTTTAGAATTTTTTTACCTTCAATATTTAAGGTGATCTCCCTCCGTGCGCCGTGTAACAAGGCAAAGTTTTGGGACCCTCTGTATGTGAACTCACGAATAATCCAGCATAACTAACTATCCCATAACAAAGTTTGGGCGTCGTGAATCATAAATACAGATTATTATATCATAAACTTACTATAAAACTTTACACAGTTGCGGCTTACTTAAAAGATTGTGAAGATAAAGCTGACCAAGACGATACAGACATCGACATATAAATAGCATAGCTTGAAGCCATAAACGTGCTCATTATGTGTCTCGTTACCACACTGTCATCCCGTTTTACAGTCCTTAATGACACCTGAAGGTCCGCCGTTCCCAGAAGTTGACAAGGATGGCTGCCACAATAAAAGCATAAAACTTGCCTAATTGTACCCATAAAGTTTTGACCACATTTCCTTCGAACACTAAGAGATGAAGACTTCAGTCCAAGGAGTAAGGTTTTAAACTCTTTGGATGTCTCATGTTTGTTGTCTTCTATATGTTTGTCTATGGAATATCAGATAGTAAAGGCGTATCTGCCTTAGCGATAAGGTTTAGACTCCTTTATTCGTTCTTCTTTCAGATCTTCTTTAAGTTTGTCAATCCCAGCTCAGCTCGTTAGTGTGACAGGATGCTGACTTGGTTTAGTATGAATAAAGGTCGCGGGTTTTATAGATTTTCGAGTGTTATCGATTGCGTCGTATCTGAGCTTGCTACCGGTCGTAAAGCACGTAGATTGATAACTGCATTAATAGATGCGTTATTTATTCCGTTTGATCTTGTAGGATAATCGTTGATAGATTTGTGGGGTCGTTAAATGTTTCAGTTTGTGTTTGAGCTTGTTTTAGTCTTTCTGACTTTCTCATTTTGGGAAAGTCGTTTGTTCTCGTTATTCAACTGGCTCCCTCCCCCTTGAGCTCAGGTGAGGTCAGGTCAGCTTTTTCCAAGGAGCTCGGTGGCGCAGTGATTTTGCACCTGGCTGCGATTGCAGAGGTTAAGCAACTTTCGTAAGGGTCGGACATAGGATTAGTGACCAAAAAATATTATCTCGAGTTCCTCCGTGCTTCGAAAGGCACGTTAAGGCGTGCCTTTCGAAGGTCACAGCTGCTGCTGTAGGTCCGTTTACAGTCGTTTACACCCACGAAACTGCATTTGGCCTGCGTGGTGGATTATGGCCCACCTGTGCCCCAGCAGTGGGGACATTAAAAATGGCTCATGTTGAAGTGGCTTCCAATAACATTGTATACAGTATTTTACTAGTTGGTTTTAGTTTCACTTTGTTGGCTTCCAGCAATCAGTTTTAAACAGGAACAATAATAAGTTTCAAAATTCAAAATAGTAAGAAATCACTGCATGAAAAAAGTTTCAATTATTTGAATGATTTATCTATTCGTTGTGTAAGGAGTGTAGCAGCTAAATGGGGGCTGTTTAGTCACAATCATAAATTTTAAAAAATTAGTTAATGAAAAAAGTGCAATCTGACAAATGTTCAATGTGCCAAAAAGTTGAGGACGTGCAACATTTGCTGATGGAGTGTGTCAGAAACAGCAATGAGAGGCAGTTATTAATAAACAAAATATACAATTTAAACACCTTTGATATTGGCCTTGTTCAAAGTATTTTGTCAGAACCACGATCAGATGTTGCAAAAAGCCTTTGTCGCTTGGTTACTGTTTTGCAATAGCTACCTCTCCCTTGACCAGAATAGTATAAGGTCACGATGGGGTTGGCATATCTTAAAGATAAAAACCCCTTATCTTCTCATCTAGATTTAAAAAAAAAATAGGTTGTAAATCCTTCACACTATTGTAATGGTTAAGCATACGATATTGTCGGGCTTGTAGCACAGAACAAACATGTGGTTGTGGTCTACTCAAAAAGGCACACTAAGAATATGATAAGATACAAGGCAAATCGAAAAGAGAGTGATTTACATTTTCTCTGTATTTTAGAGGTACCACACATTAATTACAGTTTTAGCACCAGCTGACATTTGAATAATTTCATAGAGGTCGGTAAAAACAACATTTATTTTGAAGGACTAACTGAACCGTACATTTTTACCTACTGCAAACCATTGCATAAATTGCGTCATTTTATTGACAACTCAGAAAGGAAAATCATAAGCGCCACATTAATATGACTGCAGCATCGAAAAGCCATATGCGATCGCTCTACGGATCCCACAACATTCCACATTAACATCAAATCCAAACACTCGCATCTCGCATCCTATTTCAGTATCCCGTAGACCACCCACACGGTATAATAAACGCTTTTACAGTAATGTGCGTTTGCCCTGCGCATACGCTGTCCTGTCAACCGCGGTGACCGCGAGCTACTATTTTCGGTTCGGTTTGAAGCCGTGTGCGGTTGTTTGGGCATTGGTAATTCTGACCTTAGCTGGTGGTGGCATGAAAGAAGTTCAATGTTAGTTATATTTTGAAAGTTATATGATACTTATATTACTTTCCTTTTTATAAGTATTCAACATGTTAATGAATAAACGCAAAACCTCTTAGGTGGTGATTGTGCTCATGAATATGAACAACTTTTACTATGGGGCCAAGTATGCAACTCAACAAAACAAAAATCAGCTGTTTCATACAAGTTGTCAATACCTACTCGACCAAAATGTATGAAACAGCAGATTTTTTTTGTTGAGTTGCAGAGTTGGCCCTACAGTAAAAGTTGATCATAATTATTCATGAGCACAATCACCACCTAAGAAGTTTTGCGTTTATTCATTAACAATTTTGTAAAACAATTAGGAATTAGTAGGCAAGTGATACTTTTGGTGCTACAATAGGTACCCCGTTTTTTATAAATATCCAAATATGATAAATGATATTGGAAAAAACTACGGGATCTCATTTACCTACAACAAGGTCGTCGTGAGCAGCGCCACATAATGATGATTTGGTGTAAAATACAAATACATAGACGTTTTCTGCAATGTTTCATTAATAAAAAAATAAAATTACAGATTTCACGCTCCACGCAGAGCCTGTATCAGAGTCCATTGAAAATGAGCATCAAAAAAGTTCAGCTATCTGATTTGCTCGTCTATTGAAATCGAAGAGAGTTAAATTTTTATGATTTGTTTTAGAACAATTTTGAAGCTGCTGTGTGGGAGCACCAAGAGAGCACCTTTAAATAATACATTAATTACATAAAACTGTCCATAAACACTTTGCTCTATAATACTGAGACCTCACGTCAGCGTTTGTGCTGTATTACGCTGTACTGTGCTATTGTGCTGTGTGCGTTTGTATAATAGACTGCTATCATCATCATCTACCTACAGTGGGCTTAATTTGTAGCCCAATTAATCTCCAGTTGCATTTTTTTCGAATTTTGGTTAAGCCCCTCGAGAAAAGTTATTCTAATTATTGTAAGACAAGTCGGAAACATTTTTCATTATTTTTTAATTTCTCAAAAACAACCTGACCGATTTTCAAAATTACGCCATACGATAGATCTTCACGCTTTGCACATTTTCATAGAGATATCTCTAATTTTGACCGATCTACGGCAATGCCGCACTTTTGGCTGAGCATTGGGCACATACACGGTGATCGCATAGGCATTTCAATGTTAAAAATAGAAATTATTTTATAAAAAAATATTTTGTCTCCGATTAAACGTTGTTATAAATCCCTAAGAATAATAATTAGCTGCACAAGAAACCTTTGTGATTGCCAAATATAACCTTAGGTAGCATTAGCACCTTGACGCGCAATAACAGCCCAATTAACGTCAAGTAAGTAGCTGACAAACGAACAAAGAGGATGTACCATTAATCACAACTAATGAAGCAGGGTTGTCAGTTTAAAAAAACAGGCTATTTATATGTAAAGCACTTATAGCCTTAAAGTACTTCAAGATAAAGAACGGGTATCGGAAAACATCGGAAACAATCGTCTACATATATTGCATAACCAAGAAAATTGAGCAAAATTAGAAGTCATTTACAAATTTTTAAAACTTTATTGCAATGATATATGTATATCAACGTCATTTCTAAGAAAAGCAAAAACACGATGCCCATTCTTTATCTAAACGTACTGTAAAAACTGTTGACAAAGGTTACATCAGTCAATTATATTTCTAAAATACACTTTAGCTATCACATACAAAGACAAAAACAATATAGAACAAGACGAAAGCTCACAAAAGGTGGTCTTAATTGCTGAATATCAATCTTTTTCAGGCAAACTGAAATTACCTACTTGATTCGGATACAATATGACTGCTATAAGGAAACTATATTTACTTATAAACTGTCGCGTTGCATTTTATAAGCGAAACGTCGGGAAAAGTTAAGTGTTTAAATATCTATCTTTTAGTTCAAACAACAGTATGATATTAATCGAATAAGAAAAAAAAACTAACCATAGATTTAAAATATTACCTCTTGTTTATCACATGACCTTTAACAGACGAAAGGAATAAGCGCTTGGCAAGTTTCGACTTAATATGATATTTCGGAAAACGGGACCCTATTACTAAGCCTCCGCTGTCCGTCTGTCTGTCTGTCCGTCTGTCTGTCTGTCTGCTAGCTATCACGGTTCATGAGATACAGCCTGGTGGCTGTATCTCATGAACCGTGATAGCTAGACAGTTGAAATTTTCACAGATGATGTATTTTTGTTGCCGCTATAACAACAAATACTAAAAACAAAATAAAATAAATATTTAAGGGGGCTCCCATACAACAAACGTGATTTTTTTTGCCGTTTTTTGCTCCATATTGATAACGACTACAGGTAGACAGTTGAAATTGTCACAGATCGTGTATTTCTAATGCTGCTATAACAACATATGCTAAAAACAGAATAAAATAAATATTTAGGGGGGCTCCCATACAAAAAACGTGATTTTTTGATGTTTTTTTGGTACGGAACCCTTCGTGCGCGAGTCCGACTCGCACTTGGTCGGTTTTTACTTACCTTAAAAAGTTATTATAATTGCCATTTTTTTCAGAATTTAAAGCAGTATATACATATTTCGGCAGCCCTGCTCTAGCCTTGTGTTTTAGACTGCAATGCGTAGCATGCGATCTATTAACGAGTCCTTGTTGATCGGATTTCATGTGTAATGATTACTAGCGGTCAGTGTAATTATGTATGCATAAGTGGTATTGTAGTTTATATCGATCTAATGAAGCAGTTCGAATACTCTAATGCTAGCATTTAAGCAACATTTCATCAGATTGGTAACATAAGTTATTATTACCAATGAACTCTTCTGTGGTTGGAAAACTTGGAAATGGATAATTTTGTATTGTTTTAAATTTCCATGGTTATTAACGTTATTAGAATAAACTATATCGGGATTTATACCATGTACCTGTTTATTTTTGAGACTCGCACTGAGATATTTGGCGCATGCAACTATGCCGAAATATCGGAGTATCAAAAATAAACAGGTACATGGTGTAAATCCCGATATAGTTTATTCTAATAATGGATAATTTTGTATAGAAATCATGGTGTAACATACTAACAACGCACCTACGTGTGATTTTTCTACTGTAATAACATCGTCATCACAGAGCGTGATGTATGTGAAAAAGTCGTTACCAGTTTTTTTACGATTTTTCCGAAGCTTCACGAAAAGGGCTGTGTTCAGCTGATTGGTTATTATATTGTCAATTATTTATATGGGATTTTCACGGCATGACTAAGGTTGCACGTCTTTTGTCGCACGGCGAAAATCGATTGTGTAATGGCAATTCGGCCTAGGCCGCAGGTGACTGAAAAAACGTATCTGTTCCGGTGGCCAATACGGCTGAGTCGCACCACCTAACTTTAACGATAACAAGCTTGTTTTAGTACCGGTTAAGCATAAGTTAGCCAAACTTATGCTTAACCGGTACTATAACCCTGATAACATAATTTGTTACCTAGGTTACGCTATTGACTAATAGCCGACAGCGACACCATCACCGATGTGTCACCTACGATCTGAATCGATCCATGTAAATAGCCCATTATGAAACATAATCTTTCCCATACGAATATAATATATCTTCTATGTTATGTTCACTTCGAAAAGTACTGACATTCCAAAATTAGCCCTGCATTATGATCATCGAAACCTGTTAACGTCATTTTTAATGTCAGAAATTTTACATTGTTGTGCCTGGAAAGATTGATATTTCTTTGTCATCTTTACATGAGAAGGATATCAAAGAGAATTGGACCTTATTACCATGGCGTCAAAATTAGGATAAGTAAATTGTAGCGTCTTACGTGTTGTCTTCTGTACGATCAAACAATGATTCTTTGAGATTCGCATTTTTCTTTGAGTGACGTCGACATGCATTCAATTTTGTCTCATAACTTTCGAAACTATAAAAATTGCAATTTTATAGGTTAGACATGTTCAAGATAGGATGAGGAAAAAGATTTTTATTTTTAGAGGACTTTCTTTGACCTGGTATTTTATTAATAACGTATCGTTTAGTAAAAATATTATAAAATAAATACAAAAAAGTATAATGATAAAAATTAGTTACTAACCGAAATTCATAAGATTTCTGTTTTTCTTTACTATCAATAAACAAAATGCTGTTTATGTCTTTTTAAGAGTAGCTATAGGTATTATATATTTTTAAGAACGAGGTCAAAATAACTGTCCTCGGTAGTGGGCGTGTGACTGGCACAAAAATGATATGATAATGTTATAAAAAGAAAAAAAAACGTCAGAACGCAAATCGTTTTGAGCAAGTAAACTTTGAAGTCTTGGATGTAAGGTGACTACATGCCTTTGCTTTTTTAATCTCTGGAACGTACAAAAAGGAAATAAATGTTTTTAGCAACGTTAACAAATGAAATGACTTTTAATATATGCACGATGTACAATGTCATGTTACAGGTTGCCCAATATCTTATCTGTACAATCACGAGTCTAACAATACCATCTCTATGTACACAACTATTGTCTTCTCTGTGACAAAGGGATAGACATATTTGCTCATACATCCCACACTCGAGATTAACGAAAGAGTTATCGTTTAGTATGTGAAATTGTAAAGCGATTCGCACGCCCACTGCATAGAAAAAGGTGTCGTATTGCTGCGGCGAAAAGCTTTTCGACAATATTTGAATTTTGGTTAATATTGGTTTGATACAAGTAATTTTTTTATATTTTTGTTTTTGCAACGTTTTTGATAAAATCTGAATTAAATATTTTCACAAAATTCAGAATTTCACCTGAAAAGTTTTCTTTCGTTTAATAACTTCGACTTATTAAAATACCGCGACTTCGTCAGCGTGGATTTTTTTTGCTATCCCTCGGGATCAGTACTTTTTTTCTGAATGAAAGGTTTTTTTGTGTCCTTCTCTGTACCCCTGAGAACGTGTATGCAAAATTTCATGATGATCGGTTCAGCAGTTAAGACGTGAAAGCGTAACAAACAAAGGGACTTTCGCATTTATAATATTAGTAAGGACTACCGGCCGCCCGTGACTTCATCTGCGTGGAATGTTTTATTGCTACCCCTCGGGAATAGTACTTTTTCGGGATGAAAGGTACCCTATGTCCTTTTCTGCACCCCTGACAACGTGTATGCAAAATTTCATGATGATCGGTTCAGTAGTTACGACGTGAAGGCGCAACAAACAAACAAACAAACGGACTTTCACATTTATAATATTAGTAAGGATTAGTGTTTTCGAAAACCTGCTATTACTCATTCATTATAAATTACACTAAAACGAAACAGGCTTGAAATTCAGTTACAAAAAGGATTTACCACGCGCTAAAGCCGGGCATCCACGTCAATCGTTATTCGTCGCACTGTCAGTGTACCCGCGCCGAGGTCCACTGAGTCACGCCGTGTTGCAAGTGTCGCGCGTCGGCGCCGGGTGGGTGGCCCGCCACGATAAGCATCTAATTAAAACCTACTTTTGGTGGCCATTCACGGTGCGTCATGCGACTTCTTAGTGCGTGAAAATTTTACCTTGTTTTAGACCTATTATCACACATTTAGACATTTTGTTGGTAACTTAATCATTTTGTGAAATAATAATCATAATTTTGCCATATCGTCGAGTTAAATTTAAATAACATTTTTGAAACTTTCGAGTTCATTGCGATTTTTATATCTAATATTTTTTTGCTGTAACCAGTTTTCAGGATACAACTTATTTTAGTTTCTACATATTCAGAATATTAATTTCGAGATTTTTTTATTTTATGTTTCACGATTACACATATATTTAAATTGTTTGGATCGAAAACTTATGTACACATTGTACACACACACACACACACACACACACACACATACTATACACTACATTCCTCCTCAATATGTTCGCAAAATAATAATTGACAAGTCATTTAAATGATAATTAGTTTTAAGAGCTATGCAGATTTTAAGAATCTTTAACTTCAAAAAAAAACTAAATTTTTGTAGCCTACGACACAATAGCTACACCTATGTCCAGCTTTATATCTTTTCAAGTCCCAAGTAACGGTGTGGCCGGTTTGTAAAGGGCCAGGATTGACATCGAGCGACAATCATAATATCTTTGTACTCGACACATTTAGTTTATTTAATAAACACTTGGGCACAAGCGTCCGTTTTAAAGTGACAGGATCTCACGGTTGTCTTACTCGAAATATGTAGTATGTTGTGGTTATGGTACTTTCCCACGCACGAACAAACGAACATGCTGGACTTTTTGCGATTCAACTGATTGAAATCGGCACTGATGCCAGTGGACCAGAAATTGTGACTCGACACTACACCTACTTTGTGTGTTATGTAAAAGTTGAAAGGAGATGTCCCAGCGTTGCCCCAGTTTCATTTTATTTAATTACTTTCATAATTAAAAAATGCTAATTACATTTTATTTAGGTATCAAGAATTTTTATACTTATTTAGAAAAACAATAACAAAAATAAAAAAATAAAAAATTGTTTATAAAACAAAAAAACCGACTTCAAAAAATATGCCTATAAAAAGCAAGAAATAATACACTTTTAAACTTTCGCGTTGCATTTTATTAGATTTGGAACACAGGTTTTAACGCGATTTTAACTAAAACATAGGTGTTGAGCACCTACCTTTTCCCGACGTTTCGACCGAGTTGCATCGGCCGTGGTCACGGGATGACTGGAGCTGCGGTGTTACGTTACGCCTCCTCCTCTGCATCGGTGGAATCTTCATCCACCGTCGAACAGTTTTTCCAACTACCGCCACACACAATACTAACGGTGTCCCTATTCTGTATCATAGCCGTATTCTGATAGTTAGCCGACCGCGAACAAAGAGGTAGTGCGTTTGTAATGACTGGATTCCACACTGCAGATAATTTGTGTCCATCTTCCCGATTGAAGTTGTTAGGATGTTTTTTAATTAAAAAACATCCTAACAACTTCAATCGGGATGTTTTTTAATTAAAAAACATCCTAACAACTTCAATCGGGAAGATGGACACAAATTATCTGCAGTGTGGAATCCAGTTTTTTAATTAAAAAACATCCTAACAACTTCAATCGGGATGTTTTTTAATTAAAAAACATCCTAACAACTTCAATCGGGAAGATGGACACAAATTATCTGCAGTGTGGAATCCAGTCATTACAAACGCACTACCTCTTTGTTCGCGGTCGGCTAACTATCAGAATACGGCTATGATACAGAATAGGGACACCGTTAGTATTGTGTGTGGCGGTAGTTGGAAAAACTGTTCGACGGTGGATGAAGATTCCACCGATGCAGAGGAGGAGGCGTAACACCGCAGCTCCAGTCATCCCGTGACCACGGCCGATGCAACTCGGTCGAAACGTCGGGAAAAGGTAGGTGCTCAACACCTATGTTTTAGTTAAAATCGCGTTAAAACCTGTGTTCCAAATCTAATAAGCAAGAAATAATATTCAAATCATTAGATATACATTATCATTGTTATAATAAAAACACGTCTATTGAAGTCGGGTGGGGCTGGAGTACAACTTCCTATTTTTTTATTCTAAAAGCCCCACCCGACTTCAATAGACGTGTTTTTATTATAACAATGATAATGCATATCTAATGATTTGAATATTATTTCTTGCTTTTTATAGGCATATTTTTTGAAGTCGGTTTTTTGTTTTATAAACAATTTTTTATTTTTTTATTTTTAATGTAAGTATTTTCTGTATTAGGTATATTATTTAGGTAGAAAAATCGACTCAGCCAAACGTGAGATAATCGCGAAGAAACATACATACCTACATACTGAGAACCTCCTTTTTTTGAAGTCGGTTAAAAAGACTACACTGAAGTATCCCTTTTCCAACAAAAAAAAATCATCTAATTCGGTTCATAAATAAGAAAGTCGTCAAGGTAGTTGATACAAAATCATAGTATTTTCAGGATTACTTGAAAACTACCCGACCGATTTGAAAAAAAAAATGGGACCATCTCGCAAGCAAACTCAATCGAACAAAAAAATAATCATCAAAATTGGTCCATAAATGACGAAGATATGCGCGAACAACGATAAAAAAAAAACATACAATCGAATTGAGAACCTCCTCCTTTTGTTGAAGTCGGTTAAAAACATTAAGTTGTTTTCTGAAGTATTTTGTGAAAAAATGTAAGTAAATAGTACTCTAATGATAAAAAAATGTGATTTAAAAACTTAAAAATGCCACTTTTTAATGCAGAAAATAATTATCAATCTGATTCTAGAGTAAAATACCTACTCTGACATACTACTTTGATTAAGATGCGATAGACTTTCATTTTTTGAGAATGGTGGGGCAAATGACAGAGGCGCGATGGGACATGTCTTTTGCTGATATACAAGTGTTAATGAATAAAGGCAAAACCTCTTAGGTGGTGATTGTGCTCATGAATATGAACAACTTTTACTATGGGGCCAACTCTGCAACTCAACAAAAAAAACAGCCGTTTCATACATTCTGGGCGAGTAGGTTTGGACAACTTGTATGAAACAGCTGTTTTTTTTTGTTGTTTTTTTCATATGAGCACAATCACCACTAAGAGGTTTTGCGTTTATTCATTACCACGTTGTATATAATGTATCAAAATTTAAGTTTAGTTTACATAAGATTTAAATTATTGTATGTTTCCCTAAATAAATAATACAAGCTCTACAATCATAGTTATTGATAATATCCACAACGCACTAAAGTGAAACCCCTGCAGTAAAGCTTTTGCAAAATCTAGCACATTTGTAAGCTAAAGTTCTATGCTCAGATATAACTTTCTCATCGAACATGTCTGCGTGGCGACTTACCGTAAGGCATAATGAATTAGAATAATACCTTTACAAAATATAGCATTAAGTCATTTAATTTTTCAGTAGTGTGGAGTAAGAAATAAATGCTCAAATCTACACAATACATTTTAGCTAAACCATTTTCATAAATACCTAATCTTGTTTAAATTAAAGAGAATAAAAACGGTCTTCATTATCCTAATTTCTGACTCTAGGATTAGTAAAAGTATTAAGTTGCCGCTTCCAGTGGCAGCGTTTAGCGACACGCGATACGCCTATACATAAAGTTGCAGTGTGGTGCGACAATCGCATGCTATGCGATTGCGATCTAGCCGCCGCCCATGCGAATGTGATAAATGGTTTCACTCTGATCCTAATCCATGGTTTAACCTGGTTTAAAAATATTTAACGTTTTAGCTACAAAGTTAGGTCGTTGGAGTTTTGGGTTTTTACAAAGATCTGCATTAACATTTTTTTAAATTGTTTCACGTTTATGCACAAATCTATTTTTTTTTTGCGAAATGAGTGAGATTTAACTCCACAGTTGAAGAATTTGCTGAATGCTTTGGAAGTTTAAATGATAAGTGAGAAAATATGAAGTTATAAATTAATTAATACAAGATAACATTACTATCCTAATCCTTGGGGGAGACCAAAGGTGTTGAAAATCAAACAAATACATTCTTTCACTTTCATCTGAATTACTTGCGGCATGGATAAAGTGAAAGTGAAAACAACGAGGGTTACACAGAGTCAGACTAGAGAAATTGCGTTCTTCTTAACGTTGACCCATCTGGGCATCAGAGACGGTGACACAGGTACCGGAGCTAGCCACTCAAACAGAAAGTTTATTGTATAAAACTTTAAGGGTCCATAATAGGAAAACAAGGTTTGCGGGGGACATATTTTTATAAAGAAAACGCAAAGTTGTAGCCACAAAAAACCATACGACAAGCTACAAGTATTGAATTGAGAATAAACCTCACAGATGATTGTAAAAAAATCAGAATAACATCAAAAGCGCTTGCGTAGTAAGGTCATATTTTTGGCGTAAATAATAGCGGAAACGTTTTGAATTCTCTCAAAATACACTTTAACGTACTATGCAGTAGCTTCAATGTCTGTTATTTAAGAAAGAAAATTATGCTAGAGAAAATTGTGAAAAAACAACGAAAAACATCGAAAAAGTGCAGAAGTGAGGTTATTTTCCATACTCTTTACCGTAAAGAAAAAGACAGAGACAAATGTTTCCGCATAACCGAGCCTTAATTTCGTAACCAATTTTTTTAACTAAAAATTAATCCAATCCCTTCCGTTTCCCTGACGCTCATATTTTACGGTAACATAATCGTTTTCGATATCAGGTCTTAGCCTCAAGTCAGGCCATAAATATCCCCGCCTCTCCCGGCCCACCCCGATGGTATCACCCACACGCGAAGGCTCTCACTTTGTATACAACTTCCGGCCGGCGTACTTCCGGTTCCGGGCCACTTGACCGGAAGTCAGCCGTTCTGGCTCTATGTCACCTTAAGTATGTGTTGTGATTAGCCTGGATTTATGGTCGGCTTGTAATTGGTGTGGTAATTGTCTTCATAATCTACTTGGGGGTAGTAAATTGTTGTTTTGTCACGCACGTTATGAATTACTTATAAACATGATTTACTGAAAATGTATGTGAAACAGACTGAATTATATTTGAGTTGATATACTTTCTTAATAATACTTCAGGAAGCTACTGCAATCTGGAACATTTGAAAGGTAGCTATGAATGAGCAAAATATATTTATTTATTTACCACAATAGGGAATATGCATCAAATTTTTTTTTAATCTTAATCAAAAGTATAATGCGTGAGAAAATTAACTGTAATATTAAAACTTTTCTCTTGCGTTTTTTTCTCGTGATATAGTTACTTGAAGTTAGCGCGCAGCAGCACCCGCCGAAAACGCTCCATACAAAACGGTGACGTCACACATCACGTTTCAGGTGTGTTTCGGCGCGTTTAATATGGAGTTAGCCAATAATCTTCAATTATCTCCCTAAATTTTGCGTTTAAGTACATATGTGTCATAAAAAATATTATTTCTTATTCGATATTCTATCTGACTGTAAAGTGCATTATATCCGAAAATGAAAAAAAAATATCGGTATTTTCCCCTGATTTCATCGTGTGATAAAACTAAAATAATACATTTTTTTTTATTTTTTTCCTGTTCCATCATGTTTTTATAAGTGTCCGCAGCGATCAAGCTCAATTTCATCAAAATCGGTGACTTATGCATATTCCCTATTAAAATTTATCACAACATTCCTTATTCGTTAAAATTAAAAATTCGAAAGAGCCAATCAATAGTACATTACTGACGCGGTCAATAATGACTGCATTGCTGGCAGCGCGATGATGATGGCCGATAGCGTAGCTTAGCGCAGGTCCAGGCCGTCACAGCGCGGTCAGCATTGCAGCCCTTGATGGCCAAGCTGCCTTTATAGCGTGACGCTATGATGGCCTCAAGCTGAGCTTAACTACGCTCTCGGCCTTCAAGCTTGGTCATCATTGCAGCCCTTGCTGTCCGCGCTATAAAGGCATAGCGTGGCCAGCAGTGCAGTTATTGTAGACCATTTCAAAATGTCCAAAATGTCAATAATGTCAAAAACGACAAAAATGTCAAAATAAAAAAAAAAAAATCAAAATTTTGAAATTTTTGACATTTATGACATTTATGACATTTATGACATTTATGACATTTATGACATTTATGACATTTATGACATTTATGACATTTATGACATTTATGACATTTATGACATTTATGACATTTATGACATTTATGACATTTATGACATTTATGACATTTATGACATTTATGACATTTATGACATTTATGACATTTATGACATTTATGATATTTATGACATTTATGACATTTATGACATTTATGACATTTATGACATTTATGACATTTATGACATTTATGACATTTATGACATTTATGACATTTATGACATTTATGACATTTATGACATTTTTGACATTTTTGAGTAGTAGTAGTTTAGTAGGTAGGTGAAAAAAATACTAACCTATAGTAGTTTTTTCCCCAACTATGTTTGAAACAAAACTCGACAATAATGATGGATTCTCAAAGGAAATTGCTGGTGGCTAAAACTCGACAATAATGAAATCCCATACAACTTTGTTGCGTCACCATCGGAGGAGCACGGCAACCTCGACTTTGTTCAAAGAAGGTTGTCAAAATAATGGCAATAACAAGCATTTTTGAGTAAATACAATTGTCACAGCTCTACGGAAAATACATGTATACATACATACATAATACATACATACATAAACATTACTTACTTAAAAAGTACAAAACATAATTGCGACAACTCCACATAATGTCACATAATAAAATTGTCGCCAAGTGATATTACTTTTTATACGACTTGTACATTCACACACTGTAATAACACCAATGACAGATAGTTATAGTACATACGTCATTACGACGACATATGGAGGACAAGACGCGCATTGTGATCCGGCCTTTATTTACACTGCACACAAATGTTGGCCACATGTCGCAGTGACAAGGACAACTCGGCAAATATAGCTTGAACTCTTGGAATTGGAGCGATTATAATTATTTGTGGGATATAATGTAACAAAAACCCTGTCAGATACTGAAACAGGTGATACTGTTGCTAAAACTGAACAACGTTCTCCATGGAACATAGGTCGAAAAACGATTAAAAAATATCATACTTACTCCCATACAAAATGTATTGGTCAGCTGGCCGACTTACTATGGAAAGGCGAAGAAAAAAATCGTTTTTCGATCTATGTTCCTTGGAGAATGTTGATCAGTTTTACCAACACTATCACCTTTTTAAGTATCTGACAGGGTTATTGTTTAAATCCTTACTAATATTATAAAAAGCGAAAGTCCGTTTGTTTGTTACGCCTTCACGTCTTAACTACTGAACCGATCAACCCCAAATTTTGCATACACGTTGCTTGTCAGGGGTACAGAAAAAACAAAGGGTACCTTTCATCCCGAAAAAAGTATTGTTCCCGAGGGATACCAAAAAAATCTGCACGCAGGCGAAGTCGCGGGCGGCCGTTAGTATTGTATATAGTAAGTATTATAAAATTCATATCCGTTTGCGTGGTATCAATGAGTTCCGAAAAAGAAAATACTACTCTATGAACCTGTAACTCTAAAGGAAACTGACCTCTAAATAATGATTTGATTTCTTAAAACTTTGACCATTTAGGTAGCTCTTACAAACAAATTCAAATGTTAACCCTTTATAGTTCTAAATACTTAGTCATTTTCTGTCACGACTTTTTCCACAATTTAACACAAAGTGTGGAAAATTTATATTTTGCAAAGAGGTTTTATGACGATAAACTGTTTTATCTTTTTATCGAGTCCTACTTTAAATAGCCGCGACAAAATAATGCTTGTCACACAATAGCCACCTTGTTTATTTATTTACCCAAGGGTACATAGCAGATGGGTGCCAGCGGGCCATGAAGCATTCAGCTGGTCTGCTTTTTGTTTTTGAGATACACGTTTATAAAAAAATATATATGGAGGACGATAATCTTCTCTTAACCACATTTAATGACATAAAATTATGATATTTTAAAGTATCTTTTGCGATATTAAATGATGTCTACTTATTTAAATAAAACAATAACCATTAAAAATATAAAATAAAGTTTTCGTTTCACAAAACTTCAACTAAAATTCTTGCTCTTTAGTTTTATGATTTCAGTTGCTGTGCAGTTCATGAAGTGCTGGGTGTATTTTTTTTCCATTCATCTATACTTACTATAGAATTTAGCTACACAAATGAACTAAATATGCTAGCATATGATGATTCATTAGTGTCCCCCAAAAGCGACTCGAGAATCGAACCTCTAACGATGGCCAAACATCCGCATCTGGCTGTTTGCCCGAACAATCTGGGCAGTTAGAGCAGCCATGATGGTGAATGTACTCATTATGACTTCGTGATACTTTGGTTACGTTAATATATGTTAGCGTGAGACAATCGACATGAACTTAATATGTTTTTTTTTTCGAAGAACATGTTGAGGATTTTTCTTCAGAAACAGAAAAAGTTCTTAACATTTTCTTAAGAACATGTTAAGAACTTTTTCTGTGATATACATGAGCGAGAATCACCAAAATAATATTTGAAGACAATAAGAAATTCAGTTGGACCAAAAATGCAAAAAACTCTCAAAGAAAATTCAAATATTTTCAGTAACTTTGAACGAGGAGATTAACACAAAATCTCATTTTACGAGTCCAATAATATTTGAAATATCAATGCTGCATGTACTACTTTTTAACTTCTTAATTTTTATTCTGTGCCATAAGTAAAAGTTGGGTTATTGTACTAAAAATAATACAAGAGTTATCTAAGTTAACGAAAAAAAATTACAAGCAATAGACCTTAAAACTGTAACAATGAAAAAACAAGCCCTAACTCCTTATTACCAGTTAATTTTCATATTTACAGAATATGATTTACAACCCTTAATCTGACACGATCTCCGAAATGACACGTAATCAACACTATTACGTGTCAACACGAAAATAACGTAACAAATGACACGGCACTATCTGCGATCTTTACGAGTCGTTGAGGGGCTATTTAACTGTAGTGCGTAGTTTAGGGTTAAGTGAGGTCTACACGGTTATTTTGACTATTTTGATTTGATTATTTTTTATTAATTTCACGTAAAATAGCGTGAGAAATGGTTCTGAGTGCAGGACTGGATGTAGAAATGGATATGCCAAAATATAGTTTAATAGCTGGTTTAATGGGCCTAAAATTATCTCACAATTATTAAAATGAAAAATTAGACACAAAGATGGCGAGCCCATCAAATCGACCCTTGGATAAGTAGTAATTACAATATTCTTCCGGTGTTGCTAGTTCAATCATAAAAGTCTCTTTCAAACCAATTTCTTCAAATGACTCCAAATATTTCTTACACTTATTTCGGCCTTTGATTTACACATTTGATGAGTCAGACTCACTTTTTGCTTTATCTTGTAAAATTAATCTATTAATATATTAAAATACCTACGTATTATTTAAAGGTCATCGGAGATTAAGCGTTAAATGCTAAAGATGATTTGGTTATGCCAGCTTCATGTTCATGTAATAATAGTAATCATAATGTAATAACTTAAATAGGTATTTCAATATTTTGACACGCATTCAAACACAAGAATAAGTTTTATCTGATGATGTCGACTAGGCCTATTAATTGTGACTATTTCTCCCACTGTGACTCTATAATTTCCACTTGATACTCAAGTTAACCCTCCCATGGCAGCGGGTACAAACGACCGTATTGGGTGCGAGTGGTATCTAAACGACCATCGCGGGCGACGGGTTATGGCGTGTAATGGCCGATAAGCCGTTAGGAACACACGCGACAATGAAATAAACGGGTTAAATGTGCAATGTTCAGGCCGTTGTCTCTATTATGTTATCTGATTGAAATAAACTTGCGGCGAATGTTTGCGAGAGTTGGTGTTGGTATTTAAAACCTGTAAGCTAGGGGAGTGCTGGTTCCATTCACATCTAGGGTTAAATATTTAGTCTATGTAGGTTCACCTAGACAAAATATGTAATGCAATATATCTATATAAGGATTGTATGTTCATTTAATTTACTGATGGCTCTGTAGAGCTGTTGACCTCGCGTTTGTAACTTTTTTGATCATTTTTAAAAATAGCTGATATATGTTATGTATTTTTCACCGTATATCTGTCATTTTGAAAATTAAAAAAAAACTGTATTGACAAAAAAACTTTACTTAATTATTGAACCTGCTCACAAAATTTCACGAGAATCGGTTTAGAAATGCGACCTGCGCTGCGTAGAGGAGAACAACGTTATAATATTAGTATGGATAATTAAGTTGTTGTAATTTTTCTTTGATATCAGATAGGTTATTTGACTCATTTTCATTTGATTAATCGTTAATTATAGTTTTCGCTTAAGTATTTATGAAAATGTCGTAGATACTTTACAGGTAGGTAGATAAATCGTTATTTCTATCACATACGGTACTCTGATGATAAATGATTAAAATAAACAAAATTATAAAGAAAAAGTCAACTTAACTGTGTGCCGCATCGACGGAAACAGGCAAAAACTCAATGAGTCCTTTGATTTAATTAAAGCAAAGCACTGATTTTCAGTTTTTGTTCAGAAGTCCGGGCGAGGTCGCCTGTGACTACACAGACGTGTATGCAAATATTACTATGCATGCATACACGTCTGTGCCTGTGTATTTTTATATAATTTTGACTTACATAAAAATCCATTTCAATACACACAGTCCTACTATAAAAAGGTGAAAGCACAAAAAATGTCACTCGACGACAACCCTGATTACCCGCGTAACCGTTACCGCATTGTGATTGGCTGCCGCGTAATTTTGTCGCCCATTTGTCACCAAGCGCGGCCCAATGGGAGCCCGCGGCTCGAAAATGGAACGCAATTGAAAATGTCATTTGACGTCGTTTCATGTACTTTGCTTTGTTCAGCTGCTCATTGTGTTTGGAATGGGGGTTTTTAATGGTTGTGGGGAGGAAAGTAATTAGATGTAATTTTAAAGAGACAGAGAGAAATATAGTGATACTTATTTTAATGACTTGGTTCTTTTTTAACTGATATCTGATAGAGCGATAATGGGAGTGGAACTTACACCATAATAGTTTTTATAAATTGTGAGAGAAGTTAATTTATTTTGTTGCTAATAATAATAAAAACTACCTGTAAATCCTTCGTGAGATTATAAATTAACAGAAAATAAGCATGCCACGTTTCAAAATCGTATGACAATCACACAATACCATTTTAATTTACAACCCAACAAGCGAAGTTTACACATCACAACACAAAACAAAAATGACAACCTCACAATAACCGTCGCAAAATTTTAACAGAGCACACGCAACATACAATTTTTACGGAGCAGAACAACAAAACGGGACAATTTCGCCCCAAATCAAGCGTGACTCGACATTTGGATGTATAACCCTACCGATGTACGAGTGTCTTTTAGGCCCGTGTGCAGTTGAGGGTTGGGTAACAACATGGCTGTATCATTGTCGGACAAAAGCGCAGCTGTTGCGCTCCCTGAGGGTAAAAAAGACGTTTTGTTGCGTTGTTTTTTTTTCTGTTTCGATGAGCCCCTTTGCCGGTCACCGGGGCAGCACGCCTCTTTAATACATTGTTGGATATTTATTTTATCGCTTTTATACGTTAAGTACGACAATGTTGTGTTTTATGAAATTACTAACTTTTCGTCCGTAGCTTCGCCCACGTGGACTACAGGTTATATCGTACTGGCGCAGACCCGTGCCCAGCAGTGGGACAAAAAGTAGCCTATGTCCTTCCACAAGGTCCCATTTATCTCCGTACCTACCAAATTTAATTAAAATCGGTTCAGTAGTTTAGGCGTGAAAGCGTAACAGACAGAGCTACTTTCGCATTTAGCTATAATGGGGAAGTATTTAATCGGGTAACAATAAATTCCCATTTTGGGTATCAAAAATACTGAATATAGCGTACTGAAATACTAAGTGGGTGACGGACCGAGGGCGACTACAGATATTGAAAATGGGTGACTGTAAAATACAAATTGAGTAACTAGTTATTCAGAACGGCACCCTGATTATCTAAAAATAAACTATTTAGCGACCGGTTGCATTTGACATACATTGCCACTTTTCTTTGATATGTTTTTTTTGTGCCCAAAAAGAAGTAGCAATGGATCACGATCATCTGTGAACTGCAACCAGTTGCTAGGTGGTTTTTAATTAGATAATCAGCCCGCGGGTGACCGAATTACTATTAATTTGGGCGAGAACCTTAGGGCACACAAAACATTTGAAATTTGGCAAATATTTTATTTAAATTATTTTTATGTCAAAATCGTGAAGCGGTTCACAGAATACATCTACCTACTAAGTTTCAACTGTGTAAACTTAATAGTTTCTGAATAAAGTGGCTGTGACATACGGACGGACAGACAGACAGACGGACAGACAGACAGACAGACATGACGAATCTATAAGGGTTCCGTTTTTTGCCATTTTGGCTACGGAACCCTAAAAAGGTGACTATTATCCTAATCGAGATGACAAAAAACAAACGATAAAGTGACTTAATAAAAACGTGTTAAAAAATACACTGTTGAGCAGCTTAAATCAGTTATAATAGTTACTTACTTACCTACTTGGTATAATAGTTGCCCACTCAGTATTTTTGTCACCCATTTAGAGTTTTCACTGCTAACTTAAATTATTTATCACTTACATGTAGTCGCCCGTTTTAAGAATTGTTTCAATCTACTGTTTGTCACTCGTTTAGATATTTTGTCGCCCAAAAAATAAACCACTGCCCGGTTTAGTATTTAAGTATCCCATTGACAGTCGCTTTTAATTATTTCCAGTCACCCAATTAATTAATTCCCTTTATTATGTTAGTGGGGATTAATTAAGCAACTCGGATTAATCATAGGTTAGTTTTTCAGTTACATTTTATTCGGTTCATGAATTAGTAGCATGATTGATAAACATAACATTATTTTTAATGTTAAAGTATTACTATTAAAATTAACGCTTTTTTTAATTTTAATGGGTATTTCAAACTGTTTTATTAATTTTATGAGTGTTTATGGAGATTAACTGTTTCAGAGTGTTTTTTTAGGTAAAATAAATATTAATTCACATTTTATCCATCACAAGTATAATTACACGATACAAAGGCCGTTTCAATAAAACCGTCGCTCTTTTATAATCTTTTCACAAGCCGCACCCATGCCGCCATCTTTATTCGCCATATTGAATAATCTTTATATCAAAGAGGTGCATTAATAATAAACCCTTTTTAAGAATTGGTCGGCAGATGCTTGGTTTTTCGCCTAGGGACAAGAGCTGAGTTGGGCTCAAGTACTCATTAAATTGACAGCAAATATAGTTATAAATATTAAGTGCTTAAGTATCGTGTGATTTCAAAAGTGATTACATACTGTAAAGTGCAATTTTGGGAAGTGAAAAGTGTTTTAAATGATATTTTTAACCGTGTTTGTCTGGAGCCTGAAGTTTTAATTCAAACAAAGTGAAAATTATTTCGTTAATGGGTATGTAATAATATTTACTTATTTATTCGTTTTAAATTATAGTAGTAGGTAAGTAGATTGTTTGATTTTACATATTATGTCTTATTAAAATAATGGAGTATTTTTTTTCCAAAAACCCTGGGCTAAATTAAAATTATTTTCATTGATTTATTGAATTAATTTCAAAAGAGAAACATATTTGTAGCATTTTGCCATTTAAGGAATAAACAAGTTGTAATTATACTAATACGTCTACCTATTTTGTGGGTTTTAAATACCTTTTCCTAGATTTAAGTCATCGTATATATATCGATCGATTTTAGAATTTAGGACATAATTTAAAAAAAATTTAGGACATAATTTTTAAAAGTACCTACGAGTTAGTTTCAGCTAAAGATTAAAACAAATTTTCTTTTTAGTTCGCAAAATTGTTTTTCAGTTTACAAAACTATTAGAAATAAATCCATTTGATTTATAATTTTACCAATTTATCTTACAAAGAGATGTATTTATCAGATATGAGTGAGTATCCCATAACAATGTGGGTCACTGTAACTTAGCATCGGTGCTACTGGGGTGAACGCACACAAGCAAAAGTATTTTATTTATACAGACACACACGTGTGTGGCCTATCTGGGAGAGATATTGTCCAGCGAGTACTGGCGGGAAGACAAACATTATGTCTATAATTAATTACCTTCAAAAGATCCACTTTTTTCTGAATAAAGATATTCCAAAAAAATATTGGATCTCTTGAAGAATAATCGTAAATATGAGCTTATTTAGCTTATATAGCCTGCGATTTCGACCACGTGTTATTGCGTTGCCAATGGGAATTTAGAAATATTCCAAGGTCTTATCAATTTCTATACAACTTGTTACAAAATAACCCCTAATGCCGAATATGATAGATAGGGACCATCAAACTGAACAACTTTTACTGTGATACCAACTCTGAAATCGCAAAAAAAACAGCTGTTTCCTACATTTTCATATTTTCGTTATTATTTTTTGTATGAAACAGCTGATATTTTTTCGCGATTTCAAAATTGGTCTCATGCCCATCCCATAGTAAAAGTTGTTCAGTTTGATGGTCCCTATCTACCATATTCGCCATTAGGGGTTATTTTGTAACACGTTGTATAATAAAGATTGATTTAGCGATTTAGGTATGAAAATGTAATAAAGAAACGGACAAACATTAGTACTAGTGCATTTAATTGCGAAATTCAGTTTAAAATTGTTTTCTAAAAATTTTGGAAAACTAGTTGGACATAATTTGTTGCTTTCAAAGATTTGTGTTATTCCTGTGAGAAATTAGCCTTCTTTCTGACATTTAAAACAACGAAAAGTCATATTTCGTGATTTTTTCCCTTTTTCCTAATTGTTTTATTCCTGACTGTCCGGGGATGTCACGTGCCCCCTGATTTATGAGCGGCGGGCAGCTGAAACTTTGATGTGGGTGCGGCAGCCCTAAGCCCTTCGGCACTCTTATATACCTACAGCAGCGTGTATGTACAGCCTTGAAGTATACATACGCATAAAAATAAAGCTTTTGGCGATGATAAAATATTTTCTTTGAATTTAAAGGAGATAGTAAAAAATGTATGAACCAAAACCCAGAAATCGATGTGATGAAAATGTTTGCCAATCAATTGCTTTAGAATCAGCATAAAACTACCCAAGTCAGGGCTACAGGCTGAAAAAGTATGCCGCGTAAACCTTGTAAACTAATTATTTTAATAATTTTAGATAGGTCGTTCAAACCCTACGGAATTTAGTATTAAAGTTTTTTCCAAAATTCCATTTCCGTAGACAAAGTTGTACATGTTTTCAAGGTAATGGAAAATGTCTGGATAAAATCAATCTTGTCAATCATCGAAAATCAAAATTGGCTGAATTATTTTTTAAAGGTAGGAATAAACTCCCTTATTACTAGGTATACAAAAAGTGACAGAATTTTTGGTTGCGTGGAAATTAAAAAAATAGAAGTTACTTTGCAATCGTAGAGAAGTATGAGCAGAATGGATTATTCCCTTATCACACGTATTAAAAAAGTTATCTGTCAACTGCACTTTGACATAAAAAAGGCTATGCAGAAATCCAAATGTGTCATTTTTGTCAGTTGACTTTTAAATAATAGCTAGGCAATCATCTCCATTCTGCTGTTACTTTTGTATGTTTGCGAAAACTAAGTAAGTTTTTTTTAACAAGGGAGCTTATGCGTGCCTATAAAAATATTCAGACAATTAATTTTTTCGAATATTCCTCATTATTATGGGTTGTACATACCTAAACACTTTCTGCAATTTTTAAGATACATACATAACCAAAAACCAAAAGTGAAAAGCTTCAGATTAATACAAATTTACGGAAAATTGATGATATTTCCATAAATATTTACGTGCTCATTGTCCTAACCCCAAACTCAACCGATCCTAGGCAATCCGTCATGTGCCGTCTTGCGTCACGTCACGTCTAATTACCGGAATTAAGAAATCTCGTCCGATATCTCCAGTTAGAGACAATAAACCCGCCATTAATCATTGGGCATTACAGACATCGTTAATGATGATATTAGGTGTTTGTGCGTGCCGATTTGCGTGTGCCCTAATTTGGAAACTGCAGCTAGGAAATAGAAAATATCTCGTATTTTTTTTAAGAGACAAATTTAAAACTAATCAATACACCTACCTACAATATTGTCAAAACATAATAGATGTGTGAATTTCTCATTAAAACACATCTAAATTTTAAACTACTGAAAAACATTCAAATTTTAGCTGGCGCACACGAGCAACTTTTGTCGCTGCAACTAATTTGTCTCTTATCTAATCTACGGGTAAGTACACACGTGGCGACGCGACAGCCGGCGACTTTTTATACAAACCATGTGAGAGACAAATTAGTTGCGGGGACAAAAGTTGCTCGTGAGCGCTGTTACGTTATGGGATATTAGTAGCTAAAGTTGCAAAGTCTAAATATAGGGTATACAAACGTTTTATTTAATTAAAAATACTTTGAAATTTCTTGATTTAGTCATTGAAACATATTTTCATCGGTTAGTTCTTTATATCTTTTCAACAGCTCTAAAAGTTACTACAGTTCTAAAGTTTACTACATACTTGCCTTTCTACAACTTTTTCTACTTGAAGTTAAAAATAGCTACATCTTATGACTTGTGGCACAAGTAACTATCTCGATATGGCCGGGGGTGGGCGCGACTCGTGATCGCTCGGACGCTGCAACTTGCGATTTGTGCTGCGATTGTGCGAACCTAACAGCTGTGCGCGGAACTCTTGTTTCATTTCATTTCTTTGTCTACGAGTACTCCGTCAATGGCGAATAGATGTAGGTACTCAGTAAGGCACGTATTTACCATTAATTAATTTTAATGAATAATAAGTTTACCAGAAAAATTGTCTAGGAAAAGACTATTTAAGACGTCAAACGTAAGGATATATGTTGTTAAGCAATATATTAGCGATATGTTATGGTTAAATTAGGTTTAAACATGCTCTACTTATTAATGAAGCTGTAAAGGCCGCTCGAAGCCAATAATTGCGATTGTCACTTTTTTACGTAATTGACACTCATTGTTGCGATGAGTGCGACCGCGGTTTCACCCGCGTGGTTCCCGTTCCCGTGGAAATATCGGGATAAAAAGTATTCTATGTTTTAATCTAGGCTATCTACTATCTGTGTGCCAAATTTCAACCAAATCCGTTTAGTAGTTTTTGCGTGATTGAGGAACAAACATCTAAACATCCAAACATCCAAACCCACAAACTTTCACATTTATAATATTATAGTAGGATAGGAAGATGTTTTACGTGGAGTATTTAGGGCTCATGGTCTAATATTTTAAGAAAGTATCACTACATGCCCTCGTAGTCATTCGTACAAGTAGATAGCAAATGTGTCAAAAACGGCCACTTTTAGCAGTTTTGCTATCCACTTCTAGCAGTGACTACGAGGGAATGTAACGATACCGTCTAAAAATACGAGACCGTGGGCCCTAAAAATTCCACGAAAATCATGATTAAAATTATGTATTAGAATTACGTACAATATTGAATAAAATTCACCGCGGCGCCACTTTCGCTCAGGGTGCCACCTTAATTGAAGCTTATAAGTAAGCAATAAACTCTAAAATTACACAACAATTCTATAAAATACAATACATCAGTGTGTAATTGACATAAGCTTGCACCAAGTGATTTAATCATTTATTGTATATTTTTAATCGTCGACTTAGCGTAAGCTTTCATATAAATAGAAAGACCAAAGCAAGATGTAAACCCATGTGCCCTTTACGAGAGACGTGAAATTTAGGAAAATTAGATTTTTTTATTGTTTATTTATTATAGAGGTAATTTAGGTCAACTTAATTTAAAGTTTTGGATATGCAGAGAAGTTGTTTAAACGTAACTGTGGAATAATTCACTTTTTTGTACATTTTTATATTTTGACTACTTAATAAAGATGATATTGTACCCAAACTCAACAGTTCAAGGTCTATAATTTTATTACATTAACAACTTCCGCATAAGTTAGATTGCGCTAGACCGACATCATTATATCAAAAAAGTGAGAAAAAAGAAAGCAATTCGAAATTACACTTTATTTACACCTCATTACTGCGGTTGTCAAAGTTTGTTCAACACCCCCAGTTACGAACGAGTGAAAAATCTAAAATTACAGTTATTTAACCAAGTCTTTAAAGTTAAACCAACGTAGTGTAACGGCCATTGTGGTTCAAGTAACGCGTGTCGCTTTTAGTGTGTTATAAAATGCACTGTTATACGATAGTGTTATTCAAATTATAGTTTGCGTTAAGTACACTTTAAACTGTGAATTTGTTTTAGTTTGCACATTTACCTAATTAATATTGTGGTCAAGTGTAAAAGTACTTTGATAGGTACTATTGTGTGTTAACACTGTTACAGGATAATGTTATTCAAACTATAGTTTACATTACGTACACTATAAACTGTGACTTTGTTTAAGTTTGCACATTTAATTAATATTTTATTCGAGTGTAAAAAAAATTGATACTGATAGTCTCTTTTACCGATCCATTTTATATTGATTATCAGATATTTTCTATTTTATATAACAATTGATACAAAAATTTCAAAATATTGCATTTAAAACACTGACACGTTAAATTCTAATAATTTTTGAAATTATATTTTGTATATAGGTAGTGAAATTGTTTATTACTCACATAATACTTAAGCATTTTTAAAATGTCAATTCTTATGCCCTACAAAAACTTGTCAACTTTATCAGATGTAATGATATTTACATTAATGAGACAGGACGTTATTTTCGATTTGAAAACTGTAAAACTACGTAAGTCGCAATAATTTTCAGAGATTTCCAACTACAACTAATTGCAGTACAGTCGGCAAAAAAATTACAAGCTTCCAAACATCTCGCCATAAATTACTCAATTAACTCGAGCGTATAATTAAGCACGAACAAAATATTTAATAATCAATCTCCGAAATGAAAGTACAGTTAGCCGAATAGTATGTAGTTGTCTACAAAAAATAATGAGCACATTAAATATGTGAGGCGTGCGAGGTGCGACGATAGTTCGCGTGGGGTCATCAGCTAAGCGATTAGCGATTTTGACAATTCAGGTTCTAGATGAAGAATTGTATGTTTTTACCATTTTTACCATCACCTAAGTTCGTAGCACTCGTCTCGTGAAAGTTGGTTTGAAATCAAATCTTATTATAGTAACAACACGTTAATATTTTTTTCAATAAATACTCTATTACTAACCTACTAACCACTCTGTCCCCCTAACGGTTATTATTTTTTTAATTAACCAACAACCAGCCTAGTTTGTAGGTTAGTAATATGAGCTTTTAGAATAGTATTATTAACCTACCAACTTTTTTTGAAAATGAATCGTCTTTCAGATTGATAGAATTGACCTAGTCATTTTGCAAGGGTAGTATTAAGAAAAATTTTAACAAATATAGGTTTGGTTAACCATGGATAAAACAATTCGTTTATTTAAATGCGTCGTTTTGTATTCTTCGTTATTTCGCTAATGTCCTTAAAATTGCCATTGCATTTAAAGCAATAAAGTTTCAAAGTCAGATCTTTTACTCAACTTTATAGCTGTCAAAACTGTTAAACAGGTGTACCCAATCGCTGATGTCGTTGCCATACCCTAAACAAGTTGCGTATATAAGGTCGTGACAGATGTTCAGATACGATCGTGTGAATTTGATAGTGAAATATTGCGTTCAGAAGTAGTCGTAACTACTGGTACAGTCAGCAGCCACGGGAACAGCGATAAGTGATTGGGCCGATGATATAACTGCAACAGTTCGATTGATAAATTAACTTTTTTATACTATTTGGTGAGCAGAAAATTGATTGGCGAATGGAAAGCTATTAATATGCTTAAGAGCAAAGGCAAAGGGCATTTCATTAATCGATAGTTTGACTGGTTCATCTTCATTTATTTACTGATGCGTAAAGTCAGAACACTCTTTCAAAACTTTAAATTGTGAAGATTTTAGGGACTGGCATCGTAACGTATCTTTTCATCAGAAATTGGTTGGGTTAAGACTCGGAAAGATACCTGTCTATGAGTATCGGAGATCTGAGACGCAGTATATGAGCATATTAGACATTAGTGTCCGTTTGCGAGTTTGGCTACTAAATAACTAGCAAATAACACTGTAATTTACAAAAGATGGTAAGCTGCTGATGTGTCTTGTGCTTAGCCTTAGGCATTTATATTTTTTACATAATTGGTATATGAAGTTGACCAACTTGTTTCAGGCACATAGTTTTGATAGCAAAGACCAGTGTGAACTAATACCCCTTGGTAGAAGAAGAGAATATCGAGAGAGTCATTGCGTAAGTGATTTCTTTATCGTTGTCGTTAAAGGTAACTTTGACCGATCACCGCCAAACGCGACGATTTTGCCCGCTGGGTAAAAGTGGTAAAAATCGTTTTCAAGTAAAATGTACCAAAGTTTTGTTTGCCAGCAGCCTGTTTTCCTATCCGTACCCCATTGCCCCGAAGACAGCCCGTCATGAGCGCAACAGTTCGTCCGATCGTGAGGCAAGCGAGTTTTAATTATACTAATGTGCAGTGTCCATCGCTTTCTACTCACGCGCCACTGTTGTATGCGCCTGCGCCGGAAAAAACATCAATTTGACTTTGACACCTGAATTTGCATAATGAAACTTTTGAGCGATTGGATGGTTAAGGACGATTTGTAAATCTTAATTCTATTTCTTTTCGTTTTATGCTGCTAAAAGTACAATATTTGAGGCTTAATCCACTTTTCAAGCGGAGTTTGGGGCTAAATCTAATTCAGTGGACAGTATTAGGAAACGTAGATAATTCTCATGGGAAAAAAAGCTACCTAATAAAAACACGGTAAAATAACATAAGGCAATTTTTATAGGTATCTCTGAATTACCTATACATGCAGTGTCCAACGCTTTCTACTCACGCACCACTGTTGTATACGCGCCCTGCGCCGGGCGTCTCGTATACTTAGCTGAACGACAAATTTACATTGATAAAAAACAAGAGATTTTTGAGCAATGTGATTTGCATTGCGTTTGTTTTAAATCTTAGTTCTATTTCTTTGATTTTTTGATACTTAGGTTTACTTCCACATCTCAAGTGAATTTTAAACGTTGAACAGAACATCTTTTGCAAAACAAAAAATCTGCACCTAATAATATGTCGCGTATCCATCGTCATATAATCCATTTAAAAAAAATGCATTGGAGTAATCGCAAAAAATACAAAAATATACATGAATAAATGTATTTTTAATAAATAATTATGTACTTTTTGATATTCTAAACGTGTTAAGAACTAAGTAGCCAATTTTTTGCAAGGTTTTCTCATATTTTTGATAATCACTAAACCAGACAACCTCAAAAATACTTGATTCATATTTGCAAAAAAGACAAAGGAAGAAACCCAATACGCCCTTAACCCTTTGTCTGCAGCGTGTCACAAACGGGCCCTTAATTAACAAAGCCTAAATATTAACGAGTACCCGATAATACCCGGGACTTTTGGGACTCGGTTATCTCTAAAAGCATGTAGGTAGGGTTTTATTAATTTAATAAGCGATGCGGCTGATTGTTTTGGGATTTTGGGACGTTGATTTTAACAAAATACCTATAGAATTATGAAACTCGAAAACTTTAAATCCGGCTTACGTTCATGTTAATACGGTGCGTTAATGTTTTATGTGTAGGTACGATGTGATACTTGGAATAGGTTATCGGTTGCCGAAGCATGCATATTAATGATATCCTTACTAATATTATAAATGCGAAAGTCCGTTTGTTTGTTTGTTACGCCTTCACGTCTTAACTACTGAACCGATCATCATGAAATTTTGCACACACGTTGTCAGGGGTACAGAGAACATATACATAATATATAATAACATAGAGGACATAGGGTACCTTTCATCCCGAAAAAAGTATTGTTCCCGAGGGATAGCAAAAAACCTTTCCACGCAGACGAAGTCGCGGGTGGCCGCTAGTTTCATATAAGTATTTAGTTAATAATTTAATCTGATTTTAACAGCTCTATCATTGCTTAAAAATACCACTTAAGTAATAAGTCTTACACACAACGATTGTACAATAGTCCAGAACTGTATGAGTACGATTCCTACATTAATTTCAGACTTTGAGACAAACAAAATGTTAGAAACGGCAAGTAAAAAAGCTCAATTTTTCAAAGCTTTAACGAAAAAGGTTGGTACTTTATGAAAATAAGATTAAACTACAGTTACAAGCACAGAGGAAATAATCACTACGTTTTAGTTACAAGGTCTTGTCTCAAAATGATGAAAGCAAAAAGTAGTAAGAGTGCCTTTAATGCCCAAAACGCCGCGCAATTATGACAAAATTCATAAGCATTAATATCAATATGTAGAGCAAAAAAGGGACGGTAATATCCTTAGGGTCCCTCCTTTATCAGACCGACCCCATAACCCTTTCATCGCTGCGCGAATTAAAGTTCTTTTGCCGTCATTTCCCGTGCATTATCTCGGTTAGAGCCATAATGGCGACTGCTCACAAAGCGGGGCTTGTTGGACCCGTTTCATTAATGTTTGCTGAAGAATTTTATTAAAATGTAACGTCGCATTGTAGGGTTAACCCCGGGGCGTGTTCTTGTTCGTTAATTAAATTTTTAGATAGGAAATGTTAGTCGAATACGTAAATAAATAGGTAAAATATAATAAGGAGGTAAACAAAATTACCTTTTTACGGAAAGTTTTTTTTTGTATTTAATACAAAAGCTTGTAAGTAAATAATACAAAATAATTACTGAACGGGATGTCCTAATCCATTTTTATAATTATAAGAGTGTCTCTATATTTTCAATAATAAATAGTTTGTCTTAAAAACTAAAAAACTATGGTTACAAAGAATCTCTGTAATTAGGTTTCCGTGATAAACCTTTCTATAACAATATAAGTGCATTTTGTTTGTATTTGTCAGCGAACTAAAATCTATGGAAGTGTAATTGCAAACAAATATTGCTTCAAAAATGGCACCACGAGGCCGAAAAAGTACAACCCGCTCAGCTTTAGTCGGGCCAGCCACGCACCCGGTGACTGACGTTAGTGTTCTTTTTAATAAATTGCAGTTTGTCAATACTACTATCTCTACAATTAGAGAAAAGATAGAAAGAGAGAGTTTATTAGAAATGACGTCCTTTAATAGTCAAAGATGCAAAGGAGGCAGTAAAAAGATGCAGAAAAAACGAATCTTATTTTTGCGTTTAAGTATAGAAAATATCTATAAGTATACAAATTATGGTCGCTAATAAGCCACCAGTGTTCAGAGGCTTTGTGCTGCATAACTAAATGCCAGCATTTTTAGCTCTATCCACTTAGTTGTACTTTTTAGATGGTGCCATTTTTTGAGCAGAATGCTTATTCCATAGATTTTAGTTCGCTAGTATGTATTAGTAATCAAATATTGCAAATTAGTAATTCTACACAATATTGCCTTATTCAAATTGACTAAAAACCTATAAATCGTACACTCCAGCCTAATTAGCGAAGTATACGTACATTTAAGAAACTCGTTTGAGGAAAACTTGGAAAATTTTTCGCAAACTCTACTCTGTAAGAAGTTGGCCGCAACTGGCGACTGGCATTATGTTAATGACTTGCTGAACAACAAAGATTTTTTTCTTGTAAAGTCGCATTAGCGAACTGGTAGCAGAAAAAATGATGTTTTTACCAAAATTAGAGAAAATTGGCTATAAAAAGGTAACTCTTGGTATTATTTATTGAATTGATGGTTAAAAGTAGCGACAACCATAAAATAAAGACAATTAAAGACGACGCTATAATAATGTAATACTAGTGCCACAGCAAAAAAACCGTTTAAATACACAATTTATTAAAAGTCCAAGCTGATGGTCCCCTAGCAAAATATCAATTATTATTATAAACACACATACTTAATGACAGATAATTTATTGTGGTTTCTCTCGACGAAAAACAAAACGACGGCTCCATTTTTTTTATTCCTAAAGCCCCACCCGACTTCAATAGACGTGTTTTTATTATTACAATGATAATGCATATCTAATGATTTGAATATTATTTCTTGCTTTTTATAGGTAGGTTTTATGAAGTCGGTTTTTTTCTTTTTTAACCATTTTTTTATTTTTTTTATTTTTGTGTAAGTACCTTCTGTATTAGATAGTGTAGGTTAGGTTTATTATGAAGTAAAATCGGCTCTGCCAAACGTGAGACTATCGCGGAGAAACATACATACATACGGGTCAAACTGAGAACCTCCTTTTTTTGAAGTCAGTTAAAAAGACTACACTAAAGTATCCCTTCTCCAACAAAAAAAAAACATCTAATTCGGTTCATAAATAAGGAAGTCGTCAAGGTAGTTGATGCAAAATCATAGTATTTTCAGGATACTTGAAAACTACTCGACCGATTTGAATAAAAATTAAATGGGACCATCTCGCAAGCAAACTCAATCGAACTACAGAAAATAATCAAAATCGGTCTATAAATGTGGAAGATACTCGCGAACAACGAAAAAAAAAACATACAATCGAATTGAGAACCTCCTCCTTTTATAGAAGTCGGTTAAAAATTGCAAGTTGAAATGACAGATATGTTATGGATTTCAAAAGTCACATTGTTATTCCATGAAAAGACGTTTAATTATTGAAGCTAAAAGACAACGTAAACTCTTAACCCTTGCAAGTATTTCCAAAGATATTCTAAAAGACCCCATGTAAACAAAGCGAGTGATTCCTCCGACAGTACCGAAGTTTCCCCCCACCCCCCATCGTTAGCCACCGTCTAAAATATTTGCATAACTCATAACGGTGCATCCATATTTAATTAGGATATTTCCTTCTTTTACAGTTTGATACTTTGGTTAATGTTGCTGAAGTCGATACTTTTTATACGCATTTGGAATCTGAAATAAATTCTCTTTGTACTGTTTAGGTAATATTCATTATTGGAAAATGGATAGAGATTGGTTTAGTACGGCTACGGCTTTGTAAAAACTTGGGTTGATAAATAGATTTACTAGGATGTTATTAACTTTAGTCTAAGAAGTGGAACAAAACAATGAAGTTAATGTAAACTGTGATTTGACAGCTAAATGTGATACATTGCTACTTAGTTTTGGCGCAAATAAAAACTTACCAAATAAAAGTAGCAATGCAAATGCAGTTTCAATCAGAGTGATTACGTTAGCAATGTTAGTTAGCCGATAGTGATTGTGGACAAATGCTCACTTATTAACAATAAAAAGAGACGGAATGTACGATGAACAACAAGCTTTTTTCCGTTTAGTTAGCATTTATTGTTTTTTGTAATCCCGTTTTTTTCATAAATTTTCGGCAGTGCATCTAATCCGCTGACATCAACGGGAGTGCGGCGTCTTCCCCAATAGCCAGTGCTACTCGAAATCGATTGCCATTTAATTTTCCGGAGTCTCTTGCTAATGGCTGTGCAAATCTTAGATCTGTGTGAACATCCATTTTGGAATTTCATTTTAGGAGAGTACCATTTTTTTTTGTATCGTTTGAAAACGACTTTTAATCCTACTTCCTACTAATATTATAAATGTGAAAGTTTGTGGGTTTGGATGTTTAGATGTTTGGATGTTTGTTCCTCAATCACGCAAAATCTACTGAACGGATTTGGTTGAAATTTGGCACACAGAAGATAGCCTGGATTAAAACATAGGATACTTTTTATCCCGATATTTCCACGGGAACGGGAACCACGCGGGTGAAACCGCGGGCGGCCGCTAGTAATTTATATTTTTGCTAACGACTCGTTTGTTGTAGAGATTCAAAACATATAGTAGAATTGATTAGTCACTAAAGTGAATAATCAATAGAAAACGAAACTTAACAAAACCACATTAAAACGACAAAAAAAACAATAACTTTATCATGATGTTATTTATTTTAATTTGTTGCTTTTTATTTTTTAATATGTAGTCAGAGTCATTCTTACGATCCTCCTTCTTTTATTTGTTTTTCTAATACAAAAAAAATGCAGCCAAATCTTTAACTAAGTTCACCCATTTGTATCTACTAAATTAAACAATTATTTAACCCATATCTTTACACAATATAAAAAAACCCATTTAATTCCGTAACTAAGATTACCTATTTCTACTCTAAACAATTACTTCGCCCATAGCCACATTCGAATTGTTTCTAAACATTCCTCCTAAAGTTACACAACTAAAGCTCAAAGCTAAATATATTAACATATTATATCGTCGGAGCTCCGTCGACGCGGCGATTACACAGATTTACATAAACTATGCTGCTAACACAACATTATGCAGTCTGTGTCTAGAATCGCTAACGACTATTCCTGTCCTAACCCAATACTAACGTGTATCCGTCAAAATCAACACAAGTACATAGTCAATACGAGACCAGTATAATGTCATCATATCAGCCACACGACACCCACTGCTGGGTATAGGCCTCCCCTAAGGATCTCCACGACGATCGGTCCTGCGCTGCCTGCATCCACTGGCTTTCCGCGACCTTCACCAGATCGTCGGTCCACTTTGTCGGGGGCCTACCCACGGAGCGTCGTCCGGTGCGCGGTCGCCATTCCAGAACCTTTCCGCCCCAACGGCCATCGGTTCTTCTCGCTATATGTCCCGCCCATTGCCACTTCAGCTGAGCAATCCTTCGAGCGATGTCGGTTACTTTAGTTCTCCTGCGGATCTCCTCGTTTCTGATTTGATCACGTAGGGAAACGCCGAGCATGGCTCTCTCCATTGCACATCATCTCCATTGCAGTCAGTATAATGTATTCATCCTGTATTGCAAGCCACTTAAGCGTCGGTGGACATAATTATTTCGACAGTCAAAAGTACGAAAAACAACAGCAGGTTATTACTAACATTTGGTCTATGCTGTTGTTTAGAATGGTACCATAGCACAGAATACATAATAGTACAAGTACCATAGCTAGTAGAGTGGAGACTTTGAGCACCTTTTCTTACATCTTTTGTCATCATAAAGTTAGTTCTCTATACTGTGGGTATGACAAAAAAAATGGCCTCTTATTTCTTTTGCTCTAAGTATTGTTGTGAAAAACACAATCATAATTATTAGCAACTTTAAAAAACTGCATTCACACAATCATTTATGCTGGGCTGGCTGGGAAAAATCTCTTTTATAGAGATAAGCCAACAACTCTCATATTTACCTATGTAATTATGTTACAAGTGCAATAAAGAATATATATGATTTTGATAAGAAATATTTAACCATTTAAACTACTGATTTTAAATACAGTTTGTTAATGAAATCAAGTTTGACTACTGTTTAATTATGTTTACTGTGTGTATTTAATCAAGATGCATATAGTCTTGCTCTGAAAGTCCTAAACTTGCATTTTCGTATTTAAACGTATGTGTTTATATTCTCTTGTATTTATGTAAAATGTTTTCACAAATCCCTTAAGAATTTGCTTAAGAATTAAATTGTATGTTACTTACATGATTTTCTTCTTTTAAATAAATTTTTACTTGCCTACTAACAAGCACGAGGTAGAAACTCGCAAGGGTCGAAATGTCATAAGTTTTGAAATACCTACATACATAAAATTGTGTTTCAATTTTTGTAAATAATACGTTTTTTTTACATTGAAGGGTTAATATCGTGAAATTCGCAAACGTTTAAAAATGTGCACAATCTTATGGATGATATCACTATTTAAATAGTACACGCTAGTCTAATAAATTAGCATTTTTATATAAATAGGGCAGAAACCCTATAACCAAAATTTGCAGGGGAAAAATTACATAGAGTTGTTAATCACCCCAAAGGCGTATTGACAAAGTGCACTTAGCGCTACGATAACAAAATGGCCGTCCCGAGCGGCTTTGCACAAACTATAAAATAACATTCAGTTAAAACAAAAACTAAATTAAAAATGAACTTTATCACGTTGTCTTAGAGTTCAGCAGTTTTGATGGGGGTGTTAAAATTGTGATGGTTTTTGGTATTGAATACATTGGGTGCGTATGCATCCCATTCGTCGCTTGTGTATTGACAAGTACTAAGAGTATTATGATCGGCGTACACGTTTGTCATAAGTACGGATGGATGGTTTTATCCATCATTCAGTTGTTTTTTTATACAATATATTATGTTACTTCATAACTAAATGAGTTGAAGCTATTGTACTAACGGCATTTGTCTTGCGAACTGTGAACTTCCCATACAAAGGTAATATCAAAATGATTTGCAAAGACAGTATTTGTCTAGAGTTCTGTTAAGTAATCAAAGTATAAAAAATACTAAACCGAATAGAAACTAATGCGATTTACAGTTTTGTATGAAAAAAATGGTATTTACTTTGAATTTAGTGAGAATTTTGCATTTTTTATTTAATAGAATTTTAGACAAATACTTACTGTCTTAATCCGAATAACATCACAAGAAGAGGGATTATGCTCAAATTGCAAATCATTTTGGTATTTTTTTTTTGTATGGGAAGTTCACCGTTCACTGGCCTCTCAACAAGACTCTTCTTCTCTCTTCTTCTAACTCTTTTTTTTTATTTCATACTTTTAATGACGTGATGAATTCGACTATTAATCTAATCCCCTATTATTATAACGATTCGGAGAAAAATAATTAATTTGATAATTTAACACATAGATTAAAACTTAATAATGTTAATTTTAATTGTAACGCTGATAATTTTCTTAAATATAAAAAAATCTTTCAGGATATTGTCTTACTTTTATTTTAGTTCAGTAGGGCATACCACCGTCCCCGATGACACATCGGTGCATAAACTCCATATAATCGGAGCCGCCATGGGAACGGTGTCCACCCCACGAGGGGAGGCGCGGCGTCAGCAGATTTAGTTTCAATCATTTTGTGTTCCTCTATCGAAGTATAGTATGGTAAGTATAACAGGAACACGCTGGTTACAATTAAAACACTAACGTAGGTATCTATGACAGAAATGAAATGACTGGAATGACTGAAAGATGGTATTGTTTGAATCTATGTTTTTATTTTAACTGAACTTATTTCATAACAATTTCCAATATGATCTCGGACAACCTTGGTACCTCGCCGGTTGGAATCAGACTCACTCAAGACATTACGTTGTAATCCTTCTTTTTAAATTTACTTTTTTGCTTCAGTGATTTGAAATAACCAAGAAGCTTATACCCAAAATGGAGATTGCACGCCTAGTATCATAGTGAAGATTGAAAAAAGACTCTTTAGTGACGTCACGGCGTATTGCTATCTCTTTCTTTCCGTTTTACAATATGTTTTCGTTTCTCACGAACAAACGAACGACGAACAACGAACACGTATTGTAACACTAAAGAAAGAGGTTGCAATAAGCCGTCACGTCACTCAAGGACATTTTTTCTATCTTCACTATGACACTGGCCGTGCAATTTCCAATGGAGGGAGGTATAAGCTTCTTGGAAATAACCAACTGTTGTAAAAAGGCTTACATACACACAGAGTAAACATTTACTACTAGCTGATATAGCCTATAAATACACCATCCTTACAGTACCTATAATCTGTATTTTTTCCAAATCATAAAAGGCAATTCATCTTCAAAGATTTCTGGAATAAAAATCTAACTTAGAATAAAAACCCAAAAAAGTGCCGTTACTACTACAGTTAAAACTTTTATAATTGCGCAGCCAGATGAAAGTTGCGTAGGATTTCTTACACATTTATGCCTACATTAAAATTGCAATCGCTACTTAGCCTTAATCTAGTCTTATCTCTGTAACGATACACCTAATTAATTATGATAATCTGGTACTTATCCATCATTTGTAAATCATGTAACTTGTTACTCGATGGTGCAACGGTGTTTTTTTTTTCATTCTGACTCACGAAATAGTATTTTTCTTACTTTATTTTTTTAAATAATAATAATTGGGTTGGTAAACTTTTCCAAAACTGTCGTGAATTATATATTTTCTGGTATCTTTTGGCTTTGGAGTCAGGAATAATCAATTGCGGAATTTTTATAATAGTTCATTTAAATTTAAATAATAATTTAAATTTAAATTTACAGCATGGTACAATGAATCACTTTTACGGCTGTATGCGTAATGCCTTTGCTCAAATAAAGAAAATTTTAAAGTTTGTCATTGGCAATGGCAATGTCAACTAGTTGTCATATGTCAGTCACAGTCAGCTAAAATAAATAAAATAACTATTTTGTGAGCAAGTTTGTAGATATACATATAATTGCGTGATCATCACAAACGTATAAAGCGCTCTGACGACAATTCCAGTTTAATCCTCTGCACCACGTCTCCTTAAAAGGTATGGGAATTGTAAAAAAATGTTCTGCGGATGGTCACATCTTTATTTCAACAAAACGGAATAAAGCAGTGTAGTTACTTCATCGGCGTAATAAGATGCATAATGGATTTCTTCAAGCTGATCCATTTCCCATAACTGAACAAGAAAAACACTAGAAAATCACAATAAATAAGCTGATAAACAAACAATAACTTTAGGTCGTGATTAATGATCAAAGAGTAAAGTGATTATGATTACTCTTTGACACTGTTTGTCAAATCTGTCCTGTCAATCAGTTTTTTAATCAGTAAATGCAAGGGAACTTCGTGTTCAGCGGTTCGTTTGATATTTTATCGCGATAATAATATAAAAAATATATTTGGTTAACAAAGTAAAATAAAAAAAATCATAATATTATTTTCTTTATTCTTCAAACGTGTGCTATCAAAAAAAAATATAAAACAAAACTCTTCGAAAAAGTTTACCAACCCAATTATGCTGTGATTTAAAAAAAATGTGAAAAAATTATATAAGTAGTTATAAAAAAGAAGAATTTTCTTAACACTCAATATAAAACAAAAACCGATTAGCATAAAATATCATAGGTTAATTAATTTTCTTGGAAAATGATTTTGGCCATATTGTTTTCAAGAAATTTTTCCTTAGTTTTGGGAGTTATGTTATGTTGACGAGAAACGGAATGTTATTAACAAGTGTATTGAATGGCATTGCCTTAACATTTTGAACAATATTTAAAGAATACAAATGCTTAATGAGTCGAACTAAGTTACATGTTTTATGAAATTCAGGCTATTTTCTGTCTGATATTTCAGATCATTTGCACTCTTACTTAACTCTGTTCATGTAAAATGTTTACAAAATTTTGTACTGTACGCCAGCTTCCGTCCACGACTTCGTCCGCGTGGACATTCGGAAAATCCCTAGGGAACCTTTGACCGGGGTAAAAAGTATCTTATGTTTTAATCCAGGCTATAAAATATATGTGTGTCAAATTTCATCCAAATCTGTTCAGCTGTTTTTGCGTGATTAAGGATCAAACATCCAAACATCGAAACTCACTCACATTTATAATATTATATTAGTAGGATGGTCATGGTAATTTCAATAGTTCTAGAGTATTTCAGATTTCTATTTCTCTTCGTTTAATTTTTACTTTACCAATATTCTACTAATTTTCAGTAAATTTTCATTGATCACCTGTTTTCGAAATTAAATTCCCAGAAAAAAGTCTGTCTGTACCTAAGTAATCGATCTAAATGAAACGAATACGTACAACGTACAAAATGAATACGAGCCTTAAAGTCTTGAAGGTTTACCTAGCATACATCCAAATTGATAAGCATTAACTACACGTTTCCGTGGATCTGTGCGTTTGACGCATTGCCAAGATTAACGCGACGTTAACCGGCCGCCTAGCGCTTGTACTTACCGGGGTTAAATGGAATCGCTGTGGCGCCGGTCGCTGACGTCATGACAAGCTGCGAGTATAGCGCTTACTGCTGAAAAAACATTGATTTGACTTTTTAAATCGTTTCTAACTTAAGAGTGAATAATTTGGACGACGAGGAGTGTCGAAACACGATATGTTTTCACCGGTCTGTTATGATCAGTAAAAAAACTTTATTGCGAATAAATAAATGCAGGTAATCATCACTTTCTCTACGTATTTACGACGTATTAACAATTTCATTTATTAAATCCATAGCTTTCGCATTTTTTATCTGTACACATGCGGCCGGGCCGCCGTTCAAAAGTAAAATTGAAAATTGCCTTTGAATATACGAAAAAAAATGAGTTTTTTTTACTGAAATAGGCAAATGTAGCCGAAAAATGCTCGATCAGAAATTTTCGCGGTAAAAATCTGACCCTCGGTGCAAGCGAAAGGATCATAATTGGCAAATAGGGGTCGCTCCTCTCGTATTTGCTTGATTACATCTGACTGACGACGGGACATGCAAATTAATCGTCATATACATATAACATAGTCGTGTGTTCCTTGTAATCTTAGACTCGGTAAAGGCCGCAGCAAAAACCACGATTAGTGTTTAATTTGTTTATTTGTTTATTATTATTCCCTAATATGTTTTATAAGACTTACATAAACTAAACTTAAATTTTAACGCAATTTTTTTTATTATTTTATTATTACTTTTTCTTTCATAATCCTTAACAATTTTTGGACTGTAATTTCAGAATAACAGTATTTACAACGTCATCGAAGGAAACAATATTGTAAATTGACGTTCGTAAGTGATCGGTAATTTTTTATGATTTTACTGAAATTTTCATTGAATGCCTGTAAACTATAACTTTGTGCTTTGGGTCTCTGACCCGTCTAGGTATATAAACCGCTCTCAACGTTGAGAGCTATCTTGAGATCATACCTAAGATGCTGTTCCTATTGGAAGGACATCTCAAGTATTATCTCAAGATAGCTCTTAACGTTGACGGCGCACATAGATAGGTTTTTAGTTTTTTTGCGGCCAAAATTATTTTAATTGCTATAACTATTCTAAATGATGTAATTGATAATAATAAACAACTTTCTGTTGAAATTTTAAATATACAAAAAAAAATCCTGCGTGATTTTCTCAAACCATGCGAAAGTGCTTTTTTCTGGCCTCTTGAGCCTCCTCCGACAATTGGCCTATTGGGAGAAGTGAATACTCTATTATAGCAGCACCATGTATGAGTGTACTAGTATGTATTCTGTGGTATGAGCTGGCTTCTTGCTTTGCATTTTATCGTAGAGAAATGGACGAGTGACTAATTTTGATCCGAATGAGCCAGGAGAACCTACGACGAAAAAGAGTATTAAGTATTATAAATAATAATTTTAAGGCGATCGGAAGCGATAGTATAACTAAATTACTTTTGAATTGGAAAAAAGAAATATCATTTTTTCAAGAAAACTAAATATGTTTAGAAGCTTTAAAATTAAGTTTTTTATTATAATCGGTTGACAATTTCTATAATTAACAATGACATTTGCCTGAAGAACTGGAATCCACATTGTTTACTTTGATAACTGTCCCCAAATCAAAAATATTGACGACGAAAAATAGGTCACTTTAAAAGCGTAAAAAGAGAGAAACGTACTAGCGAAGTTCTGACTACTTGCGCAAGTGCTCTGCGCGGGTATCGAAGCCGAGAAGGCCGGTTTATTATCGCCTGTTCTATTGTTAACGTAGAGAGATGTTACATTTTGTATTTGTAACTACTTTCAAAAACTTCAATTTTGGCCGCATAAATAAGCAAAATCTATCTTAGTGCGGTGGTTTATATATATATACGGGCCTTAAATCTTTTAACACTTGAGATTTGTTTATTTGACTATTTGACAAATTTTGGAAAACCATTTTAAATTATTCCTTATTACGTAATAAGCGCATCACATTGATATTTCAGGAAAAATCAAAATATTTTATAAAAAAATCAATGTTGAAGTTTAAAATTTTAAAACCGCGCCAAAAACGCTATGGCGCTGGACACGTGACTTGTTGACGTCACATGCCTGTAAACATTGTAATATCCATAGCCATTTGACAGCCATCAATCGCGGATCCTAGTCTGTGGTCGTGTCAAACGCCTGAAGCCATATTTATTTACAGGCATGTGACGTCATCAGTCATCTTAGAGCGTTTTCGCCACAGAAATAAATTCAAAAATTATTGCATTTTTCTAGGTGAAATTAATCAATTAATAGACTTAATTTAGTCCATATAATAGTTGAATATGTTTTTTACGCCATTATCTGTTAGGATGACCATAATTTGTAGTACCTATATTTTCAATGTTGTCAAATTGTCTATTATCCTTTCGATTAAAAAGTAAAAATTAACATTAACAACATACAACTATCCTACAGTCTAAACCTAACTAAAAGCAGTATTCTAAAACAATTTTTTTTCACTTCAAATAATAGCACTAGGTTTTTTAAGGTACCTAAGAACACTAGGGCTGTCAAAACAAATCTAACGATATCTTACTGACAGAAATCTGTTCAGCCGTTTCAAAGGTAAGGTAATAAAGAATATTATATATTATAAACATACATAATAAGATACGCGCGAAAAACATAACTCTTTACTTGCAATAGGGTAAAAAGTATCAATCTAACCCGCGATCGCCCCAATCAATAACTCATTAGGGCAGCGCCCTACCCCTAGTTATTATTTTTAATCCCGTAATGGTTGCACAGATTTCATTACAAGGGCTCTGATTAAAGGGGTGGCTCCTTTTTTTTATTAATATTTAGCAAAATACATATATGGGCCAGTGTGGGGAGCGGGTGATATTTTTGGGCTTCAATTTGTTAGGGTTAATGAAATTTTATATATTTTAGTATGATCGACATTTGAAACGAGATATTTTCTATGAAATGCTGTTGTTGTATAGTGCAGAAAGGTTTTTTTTAAATGATAGATAGGCAAGCGCTTGCCCTACCATACGCCTAATATATATCCTTACTAATATTATAAATGCAAAAGTCCTTTTGTTTGTTACGCCTTCACGTCTTAACTAATGAACCGATCATCATGAAATTTTACATACACGTTGTCAGGGGTACAGAGAAGGACATAGGGTACCTTTCATCCCGAAAAAAAGTGTATTTCCCGAGGGATAGCAAAAAACTTTCCACGCAGACGAAGTCGCGGGCGGCCGTTAGTATTATATATAAACGCGCTTGCCTAGAAGATAATCTGTTCACTGATTGTACTTATAGGTGAAAGAAATCTGACCATATCTTATGAAATAGACTCTTATGTTCCATATAAAAATATGTTACAACTGCAATACTTATAAGAATATTATCGATATTGATTATCACCTAGGTGGTCCACCTATCGATACCTTTTATTTATAGCTACGTGCATTAAACGTAAACGATATTTCCATTATGGCGTTATTGTTATTCTAAAACGCGGCAGCACACACCACTAATCTGTAGTCCAAGGAGCAAACATCCGACGGTGGTCCTAAAGACCACTACTGTATCTAAACAACATAAAAACCGACACCTTGAAAAACCTAAACGTTACAAGTCTGTAAAAAGAGATTGGTGTTAAAGACTTTTTGGTATTCGAAGTTCGAATTCTTCATACAGGCTACTTAAGACGTTCTATATTTAAAATTCCTAGTTCTAAAGGAGCGGACACACTCGCGGCGAGGCAAAGGAACCGTGTGTGTCCAAGTGATTAGAAGATGGAAGGGACCTCCGCTGTGCGCAGTTGCGTGGCGCTACGAAATAAGTGAAGTCGTGGTTAAAACTATTTATTTTGACATTAGGAGTTACTAATAGCCACTCAGGCTGAAACCTATGATGCGTATGTAATTAAAGTTCCAGTGGATTTGCATTTTTTTACAATGAGTCGCGAAAATAGAAGGAAATGGGTAATTTGTATATCATCATTTATCTCTCTGCTTTTATTTTTCCTGATTTTTGAAGTCAGATTGTAATTAAAAAGCTTAGATATTCTAAGTTAAAAAGTAATTTAGTAAATCAAAGACAATTGAAAGTTACATTAATTATAACTAATCAGCGATGTATTAGTATACAATACAGTTTTACCTATTTTAGTCCCTCAATATTTATCAAGTTTATGGTCTTGAAAAAGTTAACGAAACTAAACTGCAAATAAAGGTTATCTTTATTACTTAAGTAAGCATTTATTTGCGAGAAAATGGTGGGTACTTAACATAAGTTGTTATATTGGAATTATTGCTTACATATTCTATCGTGCATTTGACGATGTGCATAAGTTAACTTTGTAGCTATGTATTACAATATTATAAAAATTGCTTTTCTCAATTTTAGCTCTTAGTCAAAATAATGGCTGACACAATGATGACATAAAACGACAAAACGCCTCACGTCAAACAAAACCTCATGAAACAACCCATTCCCAGAGCGTCTTAAATCGCTAAGTCCACAGCAAAGGACAAACATTGACCAAGCGAACTCCGGTAGCTTTTAAACAGTTTGCTCGCGTCCTGCTAATAGATGTCCCGCCAGATGCCGCCACGTCAAAGGGTCTCTATTTGAATTTGGAACGCGGAAAAAACGGTGGGTTTTTTAAGCGGGAACTTTTTGTTGCGATTCGCTGGCGTGTGAGATTCTTTATGTGTTTTTGTGAGTCATGGAAGATTAAAAGAACTTCATGGTGATCGTGTGACACATGATTTTAAATGATGTTAATTATCTTGGTTCTTATAAAATACTCCTTCTTTCAATAATTTTCATCATTAAGCAAGTATATGTAACACTTTTTTTACGTAATCTAAGTAATTCCTGAAAACAATTTATAATTTGTTTACTTTTAATGGTTAAGTTCAATGACATTAGTTGAAAGGTCAATCTGTCACTTCATTTTGACGTTTTGCCCGCTCCGTTCCACGAACGCTTTGAGATGTTTTGATGAAATCTTAGTAATCCAAACATTATTTCTTAATTAACAACTTTCGTTTATTCGTTTTCTTATAAAAGAATATAAAATTAAATAAGTAAATTAAACTACATTAGTTCTGCAGTATCTTTCTTCTAAAAAAAACATGAAACGGAACAAGGCACCGTGTCACAGATAAATTTCTGATCATAACCCTTCTAATAGATTAATCGATTAGTAATCGATGACGATCGATTAGTAATCGCTTTTAGAGTTTTAACTACAAAATTATGATTATCGATAGAAATATTTTAATTGAATAGTTTTATCGCATGCAACTAACTTATAAATAAAATCTTTCACGATTTTAGTCTCGTTCTGGTATTTTCAGTGTTTTACTTTGAGATTTGGCAAATCGCTAGGTGTCCGAAGCTGTTAATTTTTTTTATCGTCTGACATGACATGATCATGCACTTTTCTCTTGTCCTTTTTGGCTCCAAACCATGAAGTGAAGGAAGCAAAATTATCCTTTTTTGAGTCTTAATTTGTAGGGCTGCGGCCCATTTTTATAATTTAAAATAACTTTAAAACCCATGCAGTAAACATGGTAAGAAATCCTTTTGGAAATAATATCATTTCATGAATTGCGAACATCGATCCGCCATGTGCTAAACCTCGTGTTCTTTTGTTCCAGGGTTTTTTTCTTTTTTGTTTGTTCTTATGTCTGTACATAAGTTTTAACACTGTTTAACAGTGCCTAGTTTTCTGGTCTAATCCTTAGTACCAGCCTCATTTTTGATGTGATCAAACCTTGAATTACACTCAACTTATCATGATGGAGATTGTCTCATATCTTCCATCGCCAATATGAAGTGGTGACCAACGCTTCATACTTCAAGCATCCTGTACTGTTCCGTACCTACTCAAGATGGGAAGTTGTATTTACTGATCAACGGCCTTGACACCAAGAGAGGGACGAAAACCTCACCGATGACATCCTTGGAAAGCTCTTAAATAGTGGAGATTCAGCAGTAACCAACCATTCTACTGTATGTACGGTAACTTTAAATATATTTCTTAACTAAGTGATAAGTTTTACAAGTTAATCTTTTGACCGTAAGCAGGATATATGTAATAAACGATAAACTGTTCTGAGAAATAAATGTAATTCTCTAAATTCAATCTTTCTCTTTATTTATCTCTGAAATCGCTTGCTGCAGCGTATAAGGCGCCCTTATCTTCTATAAATTCTAATACGCTGTACTCCAGGTGCGGAAGAGCCAACTCCCTGAACATGTTCCAGCCTAACTGAGTAAGCCGCATTTCACTTGAGCTTAAACTATAACACCGAACGCTCACCCTTTAACTCTCAATAGTCGCCCTGTGGGAGAAAACCGTTACAGTGGCGTTCCCAACGTTTGGCCTGGAGATTTCAGAGAAAAATAAAGCTTTCTTTTTAGTGAAAATATTAAATTTCACTTCTGTTAAACTTAACTCATAATGTGTAACTTTTTGTATAGAAAACAAGAAGTAGAATCTTTTTATAATACTTAGTTAAGTAATAGCATGTCTTTGCTGTATTCTTTTTACTTTTAATACTTAACCATGCAAACGGTTAATTGTATGTAAGTCTCTGAGTTATCTACTCACTCTAAGCTGTCTAAGCTAAAATAATACATAACCTAGATAATGGTTGATTGTAAACTTTGTTCTTAGGGCTACTTGCTCACTCTAAGCTTAACTAAGCTAACTTATATCACACTGTGATACTTTAATGCTACAAGCTGATAAACTTGTCTTAGCAAATAACTTTATTTTTATTATTGTATAATTTAAAGGTGTACAACATGGATTTTGTAACTGCCGGTTGTCCAATAGAATTCTTGCACAAGGATGAACTAGTGTACGAACTTAAATTACGTCATTTACCAGCTGAACCTACATCATCAACCGATGATTTGCGAAAACTTTTACGTCATACTTGCAAACTTACTCGACGTGGTAGTGTAAAGGCTATTGATCAGTTTGACATTGACCAAGCTTCCGAATTAACTGTATGCACGCCGAAGGTTGCTGAAATTGAAGCTAGTAGTAAAGATTTAACATCCAGTGAACGCTTGGTAAAACGTTTAGTAGCTCGTTGCAATTACATTCTTTGTCGCCTTTCTAGAATTAGTGATCCTGAAGAGGGTATCGCTAAACTTAAATCTTCTCTGATTTGTCTTCTTATGCATCTGGAAAATGATGCAGATGAACCCGAAGATACGGGTGAATCATATTCTACTCCTGAAGTGAACCATGTTGAAAACCCTAGGTGTGTTCAACAGGTTCCAAAAACTTATAATTTGAACTCTCTTAATTTAAAATACCGCGGCGATACTTGTGTCCGTGTCTTTATTACTCGGTTGGAAGAACTTAGGGTTGCTAGGAAAATTCCTAATGATATAATTTTTGATGGATTTCCAGATATCTTAGAAGGTCCAGCATTGTATTGGTTCAGAGCAAATAAAACCAATTTCTCTTGCTACAAGGACGTGATCCAGTCTCTAGGAGATGACTTCGACATCCCAGATTTGGACCATAAATTGCTGGCGGAGATTCGGCAACGGACCCAAGCAAAAAGTGAAACCATCGTCGTTTTTCTATCTATCATGGTAGGTATGTTCTCTCGTTTAAGGAAAACCCTCTCCGGAGATGAACAACTTGATATCATCTTAAGGAATATTCGACCCGAATACAGCATGGAATTAGCTCTCCATGATATTACTTCCATAGACCATCTTAAACTTGTTTGCAAGAAACTAGAACTTGCGAAGGCAAAAGCCATTGATTTTAAAGAACCGGTTTTGACAAACGATTCACTTGCTCCTGACTTTACTTATTCTAATAAATCTAGGAATTCTACTCCCAGACAACTAAATACTAATTTTGGAAATTCAAAACCAAAACCAATTGCCTCTTTAAACTCTAAAAATAATAAATCTTTACATTGTTTCCGCTGTGGAATGAATAACCACAACACTAACAAATGCCTGAAGTCTAGAGAACTAGTTTGCTTCAAATGCGGTAACAAAGGTTTTAAGACTCCGGAGTGCACTAAGTGTAATCTGCCAAAAAACGAATAGGCTCTGTCTCCTCATGTTCCAAAAGTAGTCCCAAACATCCCACTACAGAAGAGACATATTTTGAACCTCCGTCTGATGACTACCGACCTTATTTATCCGTTGAAGTACTTGGCCTTAAAGTTAAGGGTTTGTTGGACTGTGGTGCTTCTTGTTCTGTCTTAGGTAATAACTGCCATTCTTTATTTTTAAATATTGGTATCCCGTCTTATAAATTGGATATTCCAATAAGGTTAAGTGTTGCCAGTGGACAGGAATTAATTTGTAATGAATATATGTTACTGCCCATTTCTTATAAAAATGAGGTGCAAATTATTAAAGTTATAATTCAACCTGAAATAAATGTCCCTATTCATTTTGGAATAAACTTCTGGAAGGCTTTTAACTTAGCCCCTGACATATTTAAAGATAACTGTCACATAGAAAATGTGAATAGTGTATCAGTCTTGCCTAACCATTCTGGTCTTAATGATTTTAACTCTATGACTTCTGAACAAAAGAAGCAAATTGAAGAAATTAAATCTTTATTTGATAACATCAATACTGAAAAAGTAGGTCTCGGTGAGACAAATCTTATTGAACACATTATTGATACAGGTGATGCAAAACCTATAAAACAAAAGTACTACCGTCTTAGTCCTGATAAGCAAAAAGCTCTTGAAAAAGAAGTAGATAGGATGTTGGAACTAGGTATAGTAGAACCATCTTTTTCTCCATGGAATTCTCCTGTAGTTATGGTAGAAAAATCCAATGGTGATCTCAGACTATGTTTGGACAGTAGAAAAGTTAACTCTGTATCAAAAGCTGATGCTTATCCACTTCCTTATGTCAGCTATATCCTTGACAACTTAAGAGACGCTAAATACTTAACATCTTTAGACCTTAGCGCAGCTTACCATCAGATAAAGTTGTCGGAATCCTCAAAAGAAAAGACTGCATTCACAGTTCCTGGTAAAGGACTCTTTCATTACAATAGAATGTGTTTTGGACTAGTAGGAGCATCTGCAACTATGCAGCGTCTCATGGATAACTTGTTTACAGCTGAATTTGATAATAAAGTGTTCTGTTTCATCGATGACATAATAATCTGTACTTCTGACTTTAATGAACATAAACGTCTCTTAAAGGCAGTTTATGAAAAGCTAAAATCTGCTAATCTAACTATTAATATGAAAAAATCTATTTTCTGTAGAAATGAACTTAAATATTTAGGTTACGTTGTTGACCAATATGGTTTAAGAACGGACCCCTCTAAAGTCGATGCCATTTTAAATTTTCCTATTCCTAAAGATGCAAAAGACATCAAAAGATTTCTCGGTATGGCCGGTTGGTATCGTCGGTTCATAGACAATTTTTCTAAAATATCTCGTCCTTTATCTCGCTTAACTAGCAAAAAGATTCCTTTTACATGGTCATCTGAAGCTGATGAAGCTTTTAATAAACTTAAAACAGCATTGGTCTCTGCCCCAATACTGAAATGTCCTAATTTTGATCTGCCTTTCAGCATACATACTGATGCTTCTTCTTACGCCATAGGTGCTGTACTTACACAAAAGATTGACAATGTTGACCATCCCATGGCATACTGCAGCCGCACTCTCAACGCTCAAGAAATAAATTACACAGCTACTGAAAGAGAATTGCTCGCAGTAATCTATGCCTTAGAACAGTACCGTGCTTATATTGAAGGTAGAAAATGTTACATTATAACTGACCATGCTTCTCTGCTTTGGTTTTCTAATCTTAAAAATCCTATTGGTCGTCTTAATAGATGGGCCTTAAGACTTAGTCAATTTAACTTTGAAATTATTCATAGGAAAGGTAAAGAACATATCATTCCTGATGCTTTATCTAGAATTTACACTAACTCCATATTTGACACTCAGTCAACTTCTGATGAGTGGTACAAATCTCTTTATGAAAAATGCTCTAAAACTCCATCTAGGTATCCTAATTATAAAATTGAAAATAATAAGCTATATAGACTTTCTAAAAATAAATATAATTCTGTTTCTCAATTTGAATGGAAACAAATAATTCCTTCTGAAAAACGTCTTGAAATCTTACATAAGTATCATGATGATCCAACTGCTGGTCATTTTGGTGTTGCAAAAACTCATAAAAAGATTTCTAATTGGTTCTTTTGGCCATCTCTCTTTCAAGATGTTAAAAACTATGTTAAATCTTGTGACATATGCAACTGTTACAAGCCTCTAAATGTCAAACCTGCTGGTTTAATGGGAAATCCTAAATGTGTATCTCAACCAGGAGAAGCCTTATCTTGCGACATTCTTGGACCTTTTCCACCTTCTTATTCTCAAAACAAATATTTACTAGTATGTTGTGACTATTTTAGTAAATATGTGACTATTTTTCCTTTGAGAACTGTGACTGCCAAAAATGTGGTCAAATGTATGGAAAAAGGGATATTCTTAATACATGGTGTGCCAAAATATGTTTATGTAGATAATGGTCCACAATTTATAGCTAAAGAATTTAGAGAATTGATCAGTAAATATCAGATTCCTCACTTATTTTACAATCCAGTATATCACCCCCAAACTAACCAAACTGAGAGGGTAAACCGTGAAATTGTTAGATCCATTGCTTCCTATGTGCGTTCTGATCATCGAAATTGGGATAAGAACATATCTGAGGTGCAATGTGCTCTTAACACTTCTGTTCATGAAGGTACCAAATATACCCCTTTCTATCTATTACATGGCAGGGAAATGATATTGGATGGTTCATTTTATAACCTTGACCAACCCATAGACAGTGCTAAAATCTCCATTGATCATACTTACTCATTCTCTGATTCATTAAAAGAGCTAAAATCTATCTTTGAAAAAGTCAAAAATAACCTTAAAAAGGCACATAATAAAAACTCTCATTATTATAACCTGCGTAAACGGCATGTTGAACTTAAAGTAGGGCAATTTGTTTTTAAAAGATGTTTTCCTCAATCAAATGCTGCAAAACACTTCTCTGCTAAATTAGCCCCTAAATTTGAAAAATGTGTCATTTCTGAAAAATATTCACCCTTGGTATATGGTTTAAAATCCTTATCGGGGAAATTTCTTGGCCGGTGGCATATAACAGATATTGTACGCCCTGGTGATTCTGTTTCTGACTAAGAAACACATTTCTCTAATACTTTCTTATTGTGTGGTAACAATATTAATAAAGAATAGAACCTTGTTATAACATTGCGTTCATTCTCCTAGTTATTAATCTCTCTAATAAACTTAGTTTTATGTTATTCACATTGAAGTCTTAACTTCATCTCAAAATACTTTGTCTAATAAGTATCTCTTTATTCCCTAAGAAAGGAATAATTTTCTTTAATTATAATCTATTTAAATAGTATGTCTATTCTAGTACATATTACTCTAAGCTTGGAAATTAATTTTCCTATCCAATTAATAAATAAGTTTTAATCTTTAAACTTTAATGTTTGGTCATCTCTTTGTATACCAACAGAGTGTCCAGTAACTAAATCTCATTCATATCTCTGAATGAAGGTGATACTTCATCACTTACCTCCTTGTAAATAAACAACAAATCAGTAAAATACGTTTATTAACACTAGTACTTTTATCTGAAAATAAAATTTAGGTATTCTATTTTAACCAACAGATATAACCATAGTAATTGGTAGGTTTTATGTCTGTCTCATTACATGTTAGTCAGTCTTTGTTTTGCATGAAACAACATTAGTTGTTAGTTTTTTTTATCATATAGACTTAGCCGCACGGATAGGTGATAGGTTATTTCTATAACAGTTTAAGTTATGTAGGTGTAGTATAGGTATTGTAAGGTAATAATGATATCCACTAGTTGCTAGGTAGCTAGGTACACACTTTCTTTGTAGTATTTTATGGTTTCAACCTTGTCACAAGTTGAAAATTTTTTCCCTTTTGTCCGAGGAATTTTTCTTCGAATTATTTTATTTTAAAATTTTTAATTTTAAAATAAAATAATTCTTACCACCTAAAACGGTGCTGTAACACTTTTTTTACGTAATCTAAGTAATTCCTGAAAACAATTTATAATTTGTTTACTTTTAATGGTTAAGTTCAATGACATTAGTTGAAAGGTCAATCTGTCACTTCATTTTGACGTTTTGCCCGCTCCGTTCCACGAACGCTTTGAGATGTTTTGATGAAATCTTAGTAATCCAAACATTATTTCTTAATTAACAACTTTCGTTTATTCGTTTTCTTATAAAAGAATATAAAATTAAATAAGTAAATTAAACTACATTAGTTCTGCAGTATCTTTCTTCTAAAAAAAACATGAAACGGAACAAGGCACCGTGTCACAGATAAATTTCTGATCATAACCCTTCTAATAGATTAATCGATTAGTAATCGATGACGATCGATTAGTAATCGCTTTTAGAGTTTTAACTACAAAATTATGATTATCGATAGAAATATTTTAATTGAATAGTTTTATCGCATGCAACTAACTTATAAATAAAATCTTTCACGATTTTAGTCTCGTTCTGGTATTTTCAGTGTTTTACTTTGAGATTTGGCAAATCGCTAGGTGTCCGAAGCTGTTAATTTTTTTTATCGTCTGACATGACATGATCATGCAGTTTTCTCTTGTCCTTTTTGGCTCCAAACCATGAAGTGAAGGAAGCAAAATTATCCTTTTTTGAGTCTTAATTTGTAGGGCTGCGGCCCATTTTTATAATTTAAAATAACTTTAAAACCCATGCAGTAAACATGGTAAGAAATCCTTTTGGAAATAATATCATTTCATGAATTGCGAACATCGATCCGCCATGTGCTAAACCTCGTGTTCTTTTGTTCCAGGGTTTTTTTCTTTTTTGTTTGTTCTTATGTCTGTACATAAGTTTTAACACTGTTTAACAGTGCCTAGTTTTCTGGTCTAATCCTTAGTACCAGCCTCATTTTTGATGTGATCAAACCTTGAATTACACTCAACTTATCATGATGGAGATTGTCTCATATCTTCCATCGCCAATATGAAGTGGTGACCAACGCTTCATACTTCAAGCATCCTGTACTGTTCCGTACCTACTCAAGATGGGAAGTTGTATTTACTGATCAACGGCCTTGACACCAAGAGAGGGACGAAAACCTCACCGATGACATCCTTGGAAAGCTCTTAAATAGTGGAGATTCAGCAGTAACCAACCATTCTACTGTATGTACGGTAACTTTAAATATATTTCTTAACTAAGTGATAAGTTTTACAAGTTAATCTTTTGACCGTAAGCAGGATATATGTAATAAACGATAAACTGTTCTGAGAAATAAATGTAATTCTCTAAATTCAATCTTTCTCTTTATTTATCTCTGAAATCGCTTGCTGCAGCGTATAAGGCGCCCTTATCTTCTATAAATTCTAATACGCTGTACTCCAGGTGCGGAAGAGCCAACTCCCTGAACATGTTCCAGCCTAACTGAGTAAGCCGCATTTCACTTGAGCTTAAACTATAACACCGAACGCTCACCCTTTAACTCTCAATAGTCGCCCTGTGGGAGAAAACCGTTACATATAGAGTTAACTGCGTGTAGAGTGTATCTTCTAATATTCAGACAGTCATACACAGACAGTGACAGGGGGCCTATTACGAAAATTACGAACGCAATTGCGTAACTCAGTCACTTGGCCACGATAGTCGTCCGCAGTTCGTTAGTTGTAGTTATAATAAACATTTTGAATTTGGTTATCGTAGTCCATAGACTACTAATCCAACGATGTCGGATACGCTAGAGAGAAACTGTCAAACTCACGCAATCTCTTCGTAATATCGCATACGAAAATGGTTTGTAATAGGAAACAATCAAAACGAAGCACGGACGCAGCTGCGTGTATCGCATTAAACTTTTCGTAATAGACCCCCAGTTTTGTTTTATGATTTTATTTAATTGACCACATTTTAAATTACTTGTAGGCAGCATTTTTAGAGGAGTTCAAGTTAAAAAAAATTCAAAACAATAGACGTTTACTTTCGTATGTATGTAGATTTAAACGCATCTATTAACAATAGCTGGGAATTATTTATAATTTACGACCTATTTCGCTATCTAGGCTGAGAGTTACAATTTCTTTTGCTTCTTTTTTATTTTCCTGAGAAAAATTAACGCACCTGGAATAAATGTAAAAAAATGTAGTCATAAGTTTTATCGTAAAATTTTGTTTTAAAGATAAGTAATGGTTAAATTAAAACGATTACAAGACGTTATTGTTGTAAATTTATACAAATTTAAAATAGAAATACCAATTTTTCCCACGGTAGATTATAAAGCGGAAACAGTTTACGACATATTTGATAAATTGTAGTTGAATATTAATTAAAAACTTCGAGAAAAATTAAACAAAGACCTTTGTGAAATTATTAATTAAATTTAAGCTCGTAAAACTACCTACTGACATTAATAGTTTTGCTTAAAACAATTATCTATTGCCTATACCCAGTAGTTGGTGTCGTGCCGCTAATATGATGATGATGATGATGAAAACAATTATCATGAAGAAGTAAAATAATGTACTGCAAAAAAAAATCTTTGTTCTGTGTACTGCAAGATCAAGATTTGTCACCATTACACTTAAAAAACCGGCCAAGTGCGAGTTGGACTCGCGCACGAAGGGTTCCGTACCAAAAAACAATAAAAAATCATGTTTCTTGTATGGGAGCCCCCCTTAAATATTTACTTTATTCTGTTTTTAGTATTTGTTGTTATAGCGGCAACAGAAATACATCATCTGTGAAAATTTCAACTGTCTAGATATCACGGTTCATGAGATACAGCCTGGTGATAGACAGACAGACAGACAGACAGACAGACAGACAGACGGACAACGGAGGCTTAGTAATAGGGTCCCGTTTTTACCCTTTGGGTACGGAACCCTAAAAACTATCGGAACCGAACAAGTTTGAATCGATCACATATCGAATCAAACTTGATCGATTCGAGGCCTACTTACCTATAATAATAGGTACTACAGATAACATTAATACTGAGTTAGCAAAAATTTTTAGAAAAAAATAAGGAAAACACCAAAAATAATCACACTTCAAAGAAAAACCGATTCATCACAAACGTACGACAGTTTCCAAAAGTCGCATACATTAAAATTTACCGGTCAACCCTTTTCTGCATTTTTTGTCCACATAACCCCAATAAAAAGATTGGGACTTTTTAGTACATTTACTGGCCAATATCACTTGACACTTACTCATTCCAATATAGACCTTAATAAACTATAATAAGGGATACAATATTGATATGGAAATGTAATATTGCACTTGCATTTTGAAGTTTTTATCAGATGAAAATCATTCTTATGCTCATTATGAATAGGGACTAAGAAGGCGGTATAGAAGGATGAGTGAATCACTTTGACGCATAAAAGTCACGAATTAAAAAGGACAACAACAGACAAAGAAGCCATTTTGCATTATGCTGTGACAGTCTTCCTTGAGATGCCGCTTTGTAGAGCTAATAATTTAATAGACATTCCAATCCGAATGGCTATTAATAACGGAGTGCTGGTACCGACACTGATGTATGGAAGTGAATCTTGGGTATGGCAGAAGAAGAATGAAAGCAGAATAAATGCGGTAGAGATGCGATCGTTGAGGAAAATATGCGGAGTAAAACTGAGTGATAGAGTGAGCAATGAGGTGATTCGTAAAAGGTATGGTCTGAAAGATGATATAGTGACAAGAATTGAGAAAGGAATGCTCCGGTGGTTTTGTCACTTAGAGAGGATGAATGAAAGGCGAATCACGAAAGAGATATATTGTGCGAATGTGGAAGGAATGATTGCACAAGGGCGTCCCAGAAAAACCCACGCGGACCAAATAGGGGTTATTATAAAAAAGGCTGGTGTTTAGCAGTGACAAAAACCGCAGGGCATGTATGAAAAGATTGATGGATCTGAATGAAGCGAAAGAAGTGTGCAAGGATCGTAGCAGGTGGCGATCCAAAGTCTCTGCCTACCCCCATGGGAAACAGGCGTGAGTGTATGTATGTATGTATGTAATGTAGACATTCCAATCCAAAGAATCTCGGCTCAGAAGGTACCTAACTATTATGAAACACTTTACTGAAGGGAAACATTTTTTTAACTTTTAATGCAGATATTGAATGGTGGGTTATCATTTAAGAATAGTAGAACTACGATGTTGAAATGCAAGGAATCAGTCAAACATTCGCCATGTTACAAGAGTCCATGATCATGTTAAACGGGTGAGTAAGAAAACCTAAGGGTGACATAATATCTAGCAAATTACCCATACTACGAATAGTCAAGAAAAAAGACTGATAGAAAAGGTAAGTGCTACATTAGATTTCATTAAAATACTTATAAAAGGAAATGTTTATAAATATAAGTGGCCGCTGTTCTAAATCAAGCATTTCCAAAAATATACATCATGTGATTTCTAAACCTACGTAACTCTTCGTAAAACGCATCAATACTTCTTTGTTACTTGGGAGTGTGAATTCAGTGCCCGAGTGTCGCGCTCGTTTTGACACTACCCTGCTAATTGGACACTTAAGCCGCTGTTAAAGGGTTAAAATAGTTTTTATCCGGGGCCCGGGGACGCTGGCACGAAGGAATCGGCTTACTGGGAGACGTTTGTTCATCTTGAAGTTTCGATTTAAAGAAATGTTGAGGAAAGAAAACACGAGGAATAAAAAAATTAAGGTATTTTCGAGGTATATAATATTTGCGGTCAAAACTAAAGAAATTTATTCTGAATTTAAATTAAAACAGCAACGAAATGCGCAAAAAGTATTCTCAATGTCGGTATTTTTTCGTAAAATGAAATAGCAACATTTCGAATGCACAGATATATTTACAATGCAAGTTATTAATTTGAAACAAGTTGGTAAAATAGTTCTACCGAAAAATTCAATGGCATTTTTATTTAATTTGTTAGAGAAGAATATAATAAGCTACGTTGGTATGTCTCTCAGTATTGATTGACATTAAAAACAAGAAAAAAATCTTTCAACGTATTTAAAAATTTAAGGCTGACAGTGTTTCTTCTCATCTCAAGCTTACGCGTTCACTAGACATGAAATAAAACACTTTTTAACAGAACCAACTTTTTTAACGAAAACGCGGATTTCAGGACACTGTTTTGTTTTTTCTAACATTAAATTAGCATAATGTGTACAATCCAATTTCGTAGAAGAATTCGAAACTCCATACAAAAATGCTCTAATCAGATTGTCGTCTTTCAATGATGACCAAATAACTGTGTTAATAATATACCAACTACTTGTTTCTCGAACTATTTAGAGTCGAGTATAAGTAATCGAGTGTTAACTCGGTTGTCACTATTCTGTGACAATTTGAACAATGACATGCGTCCGAAAGTACTCTGAAAGACAACTAAATGTGAATCTTGTTTCAAAGATTTAAGAGGTATTTTAGAATGGAACTTTTCTCCAAATTTTTGCGTAATTCGTGTAACCGATATTTTAGCACAAAAAGGCTCTAATAGTTAAAAATATCGAGTGCTCGGCGCTGTCGTATGTCGTTTATTTGTTGTTAACATATTCTGACAATGGCTTTGTCACGAGTTTTTGATTTTTTGTGTGGAATATTTGTTCATATTGTATCGTGATAATGGAGTATCATGATGCTCTAATTGCGGTTCAATGTTGTGTACTCAGTAGAATAGATAAATAGTTCCCTATTCGAGAAATATTTTAACTTACATTTAGTTATTGAAGTATTAGATTTCAGGCATTCACAATGCTATTTTAATATTAAGGTAGGTAATTAATATATTAGAAAAATCGACTCACCCGTAGCGTGGTTGATGCGTCCAAGCCCGTAGCACCTCAGACAGGACTCGAACTCGCATCTTTGGGATTCCGGCTCAATGCACTGACCAATTGCTACCGAGTCGCTAGTGGGAAGGCGAATTTTCTAGTACTTTGTTTCGTTTTCGCTGTAAGCCAGCGTTATTTCATCAATCATCGTGCGTATCCAGGACCTACTAGCGATATGAATGAGCTACCACCTGACTTCATCAATTGGCTCCGCGACCTGGACATTGATTTATAATTATACAATTTGACATTTATATTTCTTCTTCGACTATCTCATTATTATCATACGATTAAATAAATAAATTTCATCAATGTGAAGAATTATCTTCGATATTTGAATTTCTAATGTATTAATTATCTTAACTTACATTTAGCTCAAGATATTATGTATTTACAATCAAACTGTATTTAAAAATGTAAAAGAGGGGATGACAATTTGTAATTTTTGGTTTTATGTTTTAGCTCTATCAAGGTCAGATAATGTAAGTGCTTATGTGATTTTGTGAAGTAATCATTTGCATTTTTATCTTTTACCTGATCAAAAACTATGATAGCACAATAGTGATACTTAAGACCTTCATCTTTCCTCATACAAATACTATCAAGTAAGAAAATCAAAACCATTAAGTACTTATCAAGAGACATAACCTCACTATCATTACCTTTACGGTCTTCTAAGACCATGATATCTTGAGCTCTGATGGTGCACCAAAGTTTTTTACATCCATTGAAGAATCACCTCAGGCTGTCGAGGTTGGAGCTCTAGTTGGGGTGGTCATGGTGATAATATAGGCTTTTGGCACGCAATACGTGAATTATGGCGTACCGAAACATTTGCAATGAGTTTCATCGCCTTATGAGGAACTAGATTTTGTAATAAGTATTTGTTGATAGCTCGGGTGACTGGGATTTGGTATGCCTAATGTTTTTATTACTATTGCATGTTTTGATCATGTTGTTGTTCATCATATACAGTGGCGGTCACATAATTAAAGACACGAGTCGATTTTCATACAAACGAGGCCTTGGTTCTCCTCTAGAAATTAATCTAGCTGTGATCTGATGGTGGCTATCCAGGGAGTGAATGCAGGAGATTAAGATGGCTTTACACACCCAACTGATCTGATCAGCAATTAGCTTAAAGATGTATGGAAATCCTGAAACTAGAGAACTCTGATCCTATACTTATCTCTTAGAATGACCGTATCTCTGATCAGATCAGTTGGGTGTATAGCGATCTGAATTTCCTTCATTCAGCCCCTAGATCATCAGATCACAGCTAGGTCAATCTTTGGCGGAGAACTAAAGCTGCAAAGTTACCTCTTTTGTATGAAATCGACGTTATAGGTAGTTTTATTGGATGTTTGTAGTTTTTATTTATTTATGAGAAATTTGTAGGTAACTAATTGAAACCAACTCAGCATTGATCCCGCGTGAACCCTGTTCCCATAAGGAACAGTGTTGGAGGGGGGGAGACGGGATGGGTCTTAAATGGGCTGATCTCAAAGTGTTATAAATATCAATTTGTTGTGTAGATATACTCCTACCATATTTTTATCTTTGAACTAGTTTCCGCTCGCGACTTCATCTGCATGGTCGGCATAAGTATAGGTACCTTAATTTAAAAATTGAAATTAGCTTAATTAGGTAAGTATGTAGATACTAATGTTAATAATTATTGTCATTTCTACACTGGCCTGCAAAACTAAGTACTACAGAGGTCTATTTTCATACAAACGAGGTAACTTTGAAGCTTTAGTTCTCCGCCCAGGATTAAGCGGGATGTGATCTGATGATGGCCATCCAGGGAGTGAATGGAGAAGATTCAGATCTCCGTACACACCCAATTGATCTGATCAGCATTCTAAGAGCTGTAAGGATTTGAGTTATCAGTTACAGCATTTCCATACATTTAAATGCTATTTTTCTGGTTTTTTTAAACATATCCAAACAGCTCTTAGAATGCTGATCAGATCAATTGGGTGTGTAGAGGGATCTGAATCTTCTCCATTCACTCCTTGGATGGCTATCATCAGATCACATCACGTTTAATCCTGGGCGGAGAACCAATGCTTCAAAGTTACCTCGTTTGTATGAAAATAGACCTCTCTAGTACTTAGTTTTGCAGTCCAGTGTATGTCAGCTGAAACGTTCTCCAAAAATAAACTCATCAAGTACCTTTCAGTGAAATAACCATTTATTCTAATGAAAACTCAATCAAATCCCACAGTAAATAAGATACTGTAAGTAATCGCTATGTACCTATACGACAGACAGAACCCTTCTAACCGCGTCAACCCCAATTCGCAAACAAATTAGTAGCTGCCTTGACAACCACCGGTATAATATGGCTGTACTGGGATTTAATTAAACTCTACAACAATTAATTCTGGTATTAATGTCAACACAGTAACTGCTTAAGTTGCAAAGTTTCCGAATTTGAAAGGAAAACCTGTTTGTTTTTTTTCGCATTTTTATCTATCCTACATACACGCTGAAATTTTAATAATTTGGTTCCCGCCGTGGGGTGGTTCCACTCATGATAACAAGCAACTTTTACTATGGGGCCAACACTCCTGCTCGCAAAAAAAAATCAGCTGTTCCATACATTAAGGTCGAGTAGGTACTGCACTTTTGTATGGAACAGCTGATTTGTTTTTGCGAGCAGGAGTGTTGCCCTCATAGTAAAAGTTGCTTGTAATCATGAGTGGAACCACACCACGGCGCACCAAATGATTAAAATTTCACGCTGTATACAAGGTTATTTTTAGTTAATACAAAACCTCTCGTGGAGTTGATCAGACCATCAAAATGAACAACTTTCATTATTATCACAAAAATAAAATCAGCACAAAAGTACAATCCTACTCCATCTAAATGAAGCAGATTTTTGTTTCGCGATTTCAAGGTTGGTCCCATAATGAAAGTTGTTCAGTTTGATGGTCTGATTAACCCCACGAGAGGTTTTTTTTTTTTTTTTTTTTTTTTTTTTTTTTTTTTTTTTTTTTTTTTTTACGTCTGCTCCCCGCTTTTTGGCAGGACCTTTTTTTGCCATTCTTATTTTTATGCATACCTTTTCTTTTTATGCTTGCTTTTTAGCTAATATCTTATTCTTTTTTGTTATGACTGTTTTTTCTTTTCTCATTGTAACAATTTCACTTACTTGCTAATACAGTTCTTTCTTAATATACTAAATATACATATGTAACTATGTACTAATTTTTTAACATTATATTTACACAATGTGGAATATGCTCAACTTGAATTTATATTTATTATTACATATTTCTTCTTTAATACTTTATCTTATATTAACATTCCTTGTTTTTCGCATATTATACTTATTACTATTCTCTTGTTTCCTTATTTATTGGTTTCTATTTATCTTATACATTTTGTTGCTTGTGTACATAATTTCTTATTATTATGAGTTACATTTACTGTATTACAGTTTGATTTACTATTGTATTTAATGGCATATTAGATTCCTGCTATTGGGACTTATATCTCGTCAATCTTTGTTCCTTTTGATTACAATTTCAGCTACTTTTTTGGCATACTCCATAAATAGAGTTCTCTCTTTCTTATTACTTATAATTTCCTTTAGGGTGTCTTTACTCAGTTTCGTGTCGATTTTCTGTTGCAGAGTGTACCTATCGACATTGTGTACTGGACAGTCGAGTATGATGTGGAAGATGTCCTCGATCGCGACCGGGTCACAAATGCAGGCAGGGCTGTCCCTGCGTTTAAATCTGTGCAGGTATGCACAGAACCCTCCGTGGCCAGTCAGTATTTGTGCCGCCAGTCGATCAATGGACATCTTCCTCACCACACCGTAAGCCGCCACCCCATCAGGGAAAAAGACCTTGGTGGTCTCGGCCGTGTTTTCCGATCTATACCTGCAGTCCCATGCCTCGATCGTTTCCGCCCGGATGTGGCGTTTAACGAACGAGATGGGACAACAGTCATAGTCTGGTCTTTTCTTCAACTTGAGAGCCGCCTCTTTCGCTAGTTGATCCGCTCTCTCATTCCCTTTCACTCCGACATGGGCCCTTATCCAGAATAGTGAGACGAGCTGTTGGTTGTCTCTAAGGTATTGAAGGTTACCCTGGATTGCCTTCGTGATCGGGTGTGATGAGTCTGGATCAAGTAGCGTCTGGAGGGCGGATCTCGAGTCGCTAAGTACGGCCGTTTCCTGGAATTTTTTGCCAATAATAATTTCGGTCGCTTGGAGGATGGCATACAACTCGGCTTGGAAGACTGTACAGTATGGTTCCAGCTTAAACTTTCGGGTACACGTTTCAATCGGCCCTTCCCAACAGGTCAGGGCGGCTCCAACTTTCCCCTCCAGTTTGCTACCATCTGTATAGATCTTCACTAAGCCTTCTGCCAGTTTGCCATCCTCTTCCGCGTTGTCCAAACATGTAAATTTTGAATTTAGCATCCTGCTGGGGTGGGTGTCATTCATGAACGAGGCTCGCTGTTCGACCTTCCTGCCACTTAGTGCTGCCTGGGGTTTCCCACGCTTTGCCTCAAAAAGCAGGGATGCTTCTTGGATACGGAGATCCAGTGGAAGCAAACCTGACAGCACTAAGGCAGCGTTAAGGGAAACCGTTTTGTTGCCTTTGACGATTTTTTGAGCGAAGCCTCGTTGTACTATGTCGAGAGCTTTCCTGGAGACCGCTTTCCGTGCCTCCTTAGACCATACGCTGGCTGCGTAGAGGATTATAGGTTCTATGACCGCTTTGTAGATAGTTTTAACGATCTCCGGATGCAGTCCCCAGGTAGCTCGTGCCGCTCTGCTGAGTCCCTTATAAATATCTACCGACTTTTTACAGACGTATGCAATATGTTTATTAAAAAGCAACTTATTATCTACTATAACGCCTAAAATTTTCATATCATCGACTATCTCAATAGCCGTCCCTCCCATTTCAAGCCTGGGCGTGTCGAATTTTAGCTTCCGCGTGATAACCATCGCTTTTGTTTTATGCGGTGCGAAGTTCAGCTTATTCGACACACCCCACTTCTGGACATGGGAGAGGGCGGCATTGGCTTTTATTTCTACTTCGGTGGCCGTGTTGCCTTCAACTATTAATACGATATCGTCTGCGAAGGCTTGGCAGTAGACGTCGGCAACGGTGAGTTGATTGAGCAGGGGATCCAAGATTATGTTCCAAAACAAGGGCCCGCCAATGGAACCTTGGACGCAGCCCTTGTTTGTACTTTTACTAAATTCTTCCCCTGCATATCTCACCGTTACCTTTCTATCGCTAAGATAGCTGTCCACTAGCCTTCGCAGATTCAATGGACAGTTTTTGTCCTTTAACTGACAAACTATTTGCGGCCACCACGCATTATCAAAGGCCCCCTCTATGTCCAGCGAGATCAATGCCATAATCTTCCTCCCATCCAGATTATGTTTGACCCGCTGGATCATGTCATAGAGGGCATCTTCGGTACTGCGTTGTGGCACAAACCCGTACTGGCACGGGTTTAGTTCTGGCAACACGTACCACTTTATACGGCGCATTAGCAATTTTTCTAAAATTTTCCCTAGTATAGCGAGCAGTCCTATTGGTCTATAAGATTTGGGGTGCGTGTAGTCATCCTTATTGGGCTTCCTCAGAAGGATTATTGTGGCGATTTTCCAGGGCTTTGGGAATGTTGCTAGCTGTAGGCATTTATTGTATATAGCCAGGGACAATGTGATATCTGTCGTAATGGCCGCTGCACAAATGTCGGCTGTAAAGCCGTCATTACCCGGAGCCTTTTTGGGGTTGAACGAGCCTAGTGCCTGAAGAAGTTCAGCCTCCGTGAATGGAGCGTCGTCAGGTTCAACTTGATTGCCCTCATTCACTTTGGCTGCCCTTCTTCTTACTTCTCTGTGGTCCTCGTTCTCCCCCAAATCGTTGTCCTCCGGGTAAAAGCTTTCCGCCATTATGCGGACCGATTCTTTCGGGCTGGTGTTGATGCCGTCCCTGGCTATAGGCAAGTCTTCGTAGCTCTTTTTTGACTTGCCGATCACTCTATAAATACCCTCCCACATTGTCTCGCGCTCCTGCTTGCCACAAAAATCCTTCCAACTCTCTATTCTGGCCTTATTCATCGCCTCTTCGTATTCTTCCTTGGCCGTCACATACTGCTCTACCACCCAAGCCTTGCGACTCGGTGCTGCGCACTTAATGCTGTTCTTCTTCCTGTTCTTCTCCTTTTTCATTTCCTCCAGATCCTGGGACCACCATGGCAGTTTCACTACTCTTCTGACCTTTTTCAATTTTAGGTTATTGTTGCAGGCTTTTTCAATACTGTTTATATATTTCTCTATTATACTTTCAAATTCCTCCGCATTATTTATTGCTTCTATTGCCTCTTTATTTAATTCCCCGCTTTCAAATTCCTCCTTACAGTCCTCTTTAAATTTAACCCAATCTACTTTTTTCGTTTGATATTTCCGTGTGGTCCTAGAATTAGATATTTCCTTAATTTTGTTTAAGCTAATTTTAACAGTGATTGCATTGTGGTCCGAGGTTGTTAGGCTGGTATCTACTTTCCACTCCTTAATTTTATTCAGCATTTCTTCCGAGCAGCACGTGACGTCCACCGAACTCTTGTACCTTTTACCTCCTCTCCAGGTGTCAAAGGTTGGCGTATCTCCTTCATTTAATATGTTCAGGTCCAGATCGTTGAATATGCCCGTTAGCTCTATACCCCTTTCGTTACTTTTCACGCTACCCCACCATTCGCTCCAAGCGTTCGCGTCCCCTCCAATTATTATATCTTTACAGTCTAATTCTTTTAGCATCTTTTTCAGGAGCTCCACATAGGGTTCGATGTCAATGTTCGGTTCGAAATAATATGAAATCGCACCGATAGTCCAGTCCGCCGTCGTCAGTTTTGCCGCTACCATATTGGTCGTCGTGAGGTTGGGAAGTTGCAAAATATTGATGTTATTATTGCCTACAACTATGGCGGCCTTGTTATTCTTCCCAACCTCGTAAGCAGCCTGGACTATCCGCACTCCCGAGACATCTCCCATGACTCCTTTGTTACCTATGTAGGGCTCCTGGAGAAGAGCGAAGCAGGCTTTCCTTTTACCTATCTCGATCAATGCTTCAGATGTAGCATTCCTGCTTCTTTGGAGATTAGCTTGGATCATCAAATAATTTTGTTTGCTATCATTTGTCAGAACCTTAGCAATAAGCCACCTTCGCCCGAGCCAACCTATCCCATTTTATTCTGATTGGGCACATTGCGTTAAACGTGTTATGTGCCTTGTCCTCTAAGTTCGCCTTCTTACAATTCAGACAGCTGGGGGGACTATGTTTTTCGTTGCACGCGTCATACAAATGGTCGCCCCCGCAGTGGCTGCAGCTGTCTAGCTGCTCCTGACAGACCCGCTTGATATGGCCGTAGCCCAAGCAGCGGGAGCACTGGATCAACGGGGTCTGATCCTCCACTTTGGAGATACCCCACTGGAGCTGGATAGACCCCGACTCTGTCAGCTGCTGCCAAATCACGGGGGACACCTTCACTACTATGTGTGCCACGTGCTGATTTCTTGTGCGCTTTTCATAGATTGCCTCTATTTGTTCCTTTATATCCTTCTTTTTGTCTATTACGTTTTCCATTTTTCTTCTGATTGCCTCTTCCACTTGTTCTTTCTTCTTGTCCCCCCGCACAAATTTTACTACCACTAGCGGATTTTTATTTATCGCTTTTTCTGTCGTAAGTGTTTTATCTTTACCCAATCTCTTCTGTAGCTTTTCCACTTCTTTTTCATTTTCGCATGCTATTATCACTTTTTGGTTCTTGGCTTTCCTCATCTTTTGAACTTTGATCCACTCACCATCACCGTCCTCTTCCGCCGTCTTCTTGACACTTTCCATTACTTCATCACTGGTCAACCTCTCGTCAGTTGATGCGATGATGAGGGAGTGGAGTGTTTTGGGTGGTACCTTCTGCCTTCCTATAACACTGGCATATGTTGCCTTCTGCGGCTTTCCTATTTCTCTAGCCTCGATTTCCTCTATTTTCTTAATAATTTCGTTTTTGCTTCCTTCCTGTGTATTGGTGCATTTTTCAGCCTCCTTCTTTGTCTCCGCTAGTAGTGCGTAGATATTATCTAGTTTTTTCCCTGTCTCTTCTTCAAATCTACTGTTCATGCTTTGTACTTTCTGTGTAGTAACTTCTTTGTTTGTTCTTCCTCTTTCTTTCTCGTTTGATCTTTCTGCTAATTCGTTTATCATTTCCACTAGATCACTTGTCTCTTTCTGTATGGTAATCTTGTCGTCTTTCGTTACCGACCTGCGGTTCGCACTGGGCTCCAGGGCCTTGTTCACCCTTTCTTTGGCCCTCTTGGCGTGCTCTACGATGTCTTCTATCTTCATGCTCGGGAGAAGGTGGGTCATCTCAAGCTCTAATTTAGCCGGTTTATTAGGCTTCGTCGGCGATTTATAAATTATTGATTCTTCTCTAACGTTCGACTTTTTTGGTGGAATTTTTGACATATTGAGTTTGTTAAGGGAGGGGACAAAAATATATAACTGCCAAATAGGACTGTCTCAAGCTGCACGCAAATTTACGAACGTTAAAAATTGACAAGATAATAAATAATTTATAAATTTGTATAAGTTGTAAACACAATAAAATAAATTGGACGGACAACAGACTAAAATGATTTGTAAAAGTTGTAGAAGTGAACAGCACAGTAATAAATTAACACAAACTACCTACTAAAGTTGACTAGAATAAGATTAAAGTTGTACTACCTACCTACTAAATTGACTAGATAAATTTGATATTGTAAAATAATTGAATTGACTGGATTAAAATAAAAGTGAAATTAAATTAAATAAAATTTAAAATAAATAATAAAAAGAAATTAAAATTTAAAATCAAATCAAAATAAAATTAAAATCAAAATTAAATTTAAAATTAGAATTTAAAATTGAAATTAAAGTTGAAATTAAAAGTGAAAATAGAATTAAAATTTTAAGTAAGAAATTCAAATTCAAATTAAAATACAAAATCAAATTTAAAACAAAGAATTTAAAATAAAAAAAAATAAAAAGTTAAAATCAACAATAAAATCAAAAATAAAATGCAAATAAAATTAAAGTTTACTAGAGTTGAATTGTCCTACTAAACTTAAATATCACAGAAATAGGTAGTTAGAGCGGCTGATTTGTTTGTTCTATTGAGTGCTGATGTGTTGGTGTGTGATGTTGTGTGTATGAGGCTTGTGTGTATATGTGTGTATCTGTAGATGTGTGCGTGTGTGTGTGTGTGGTTTTGTGTATGTATGTATGTGCACGTATATATGAAAGTGTTGTGTCTGTTGTCAGTAATGAGTAAAGACCCCGGGGAGCAGTTTTGTCAAATATAAAAATATAACTACGATCCTGTCCTCAATAGAGGTCCAAGTGTCCTAACTAATAATTTTTTTTTTTTTTTTAACAAAATTTTGAAATGTCCTACAATCTAATTCCTGTCCTCAATAGAGGTCCAGGTATCCTATCTAATAAAATAAAATTTAAAAATAAATTTAAAATTTTAAAATACAATATTTTAAAATGTCCTACAATCTAATTCCTGTCCTCAATAGAGGCTCAGGTGTCCTAGCTAAAAAATTAAGATAAAATAAAATTTTAAATGTTAAAATACAATATTTTAAAAGTCCTACAATCTAATTCCTATCCTTAATAGAGGCTCAGGTGTCCTAGCTAATAAAGTTAAAATAAAATAAGATTAAAATAAAATTTAAATTTTTAAAATGCAATATTTAAAAAAAAAAAAAGTCCTACTACCTAAAGCCTGTCCTCAATAGAGGCTCAGGAGTCCTAAAAATACAATAAAAAATAATAAAATTTAAAATTAAAATAAAATAATTTTATTTTAAATAACGGCTAACGTAATGAAAATTTCGTTATTTTTTCGATATCTCGCCCCGTTTAGGCTCCAGGTGGTGTACAAACTTAAGTGGTAATGGCGATTTAGACCCCTGTTCCACTTTAAATTCTACGAAAAATTCAATTTTCTTTTTGATAAAACTTAAAAACTAAAAATTTTGTTCTTTAGTTGATGAACCGGCCCTTGATGCCCTGCTTGCCCGGGAGTGATCTGCTACCTGTAGCACCCTAGGTAGTCAGCCAAGTTGGGCGTGGTTGACAACTTTCTGCAAATAGACTTTTTCTCGGAAAATATGTGTCCTAGGGGGTTGCTCCCAAAGAAAAAGTTTCTCAGGGGGCAATTTTCTTCTAGAAACCGCCGGGGTCAGATCGTCACAGCTATGTTCACTTTTTGTGTGACGTCACATGTACGGTCGAAATTTGGTAAATCAAAAAATATAAGTCCAAAAATTCTGAATTTTTGCACACTTATTGTCCCAATAATATATTTTTTTTTTAAATTTTAAAAAGGGGGTGTCATCGATCCTGTTCCCGCTCAAAATGGGATCGAAAATCGCAGTACCTTAAAATTCTTCTAAATCCTGAGGGGGTGCTCTAATTTCGCCGATCGAGGTGTCGGCTGGCTAGTATTGGTGTTGCACACGAAGTTCAGCAGATGGTGTTATTCCCGGATGTCGGGAACTGGAAGCACGTGGCCACGTGGTTTTCAGTTTTTTATTTGTCGCTCGGCGAGTTTCCACTGAAAAATTCTGAAACTTCGCTGGATTGTGGCCACCCTTGATACGCTTCGAACTGCAGTCCAAAAACAGTAGGTTTTGTATTAACTAAAAATAACCTTGTAGATCAAAACCATGGTCGGGACAACCATCTTTGTTTCAAGACTGCTGACCAATCTAGGCAAACCGTATTACCTTCTAACGAGGCATCCATTATGCAGTCTAGCAATTTGCAACCCGTATTCAGTTACCTATTAGCACAGATAACACTATAGCTAATAGACATCCACTACTGTTAATTATTGATATGTATTAATTATAGGATATTAATTAATACGATGATTATTATGAATGTTGTTCTGGAATGGAATGTATTTGAATAAGAGAAGAATTATTTGATTCGTTTTCATTTTTTTCCTGATTAAACCGACACTGTATACTACAGCTATGATTCATATCAATGATCTTTGATAAGTTGTTTAAGGACCAATGGCGAACCTAAATTCTTTCAACTAGAATCCTCTTCTACAATATTAGTATGAAATGAGGTGTCATTCATATTTCTGTTTTGTCTAAAACAAAATTAAGCTGAACACGGGAAAGCCTATAATCTAACCAACGTAGACATACGATTAGAAATATTAGAATGGGGAATACCAAAATCGTGAATTAGGGTTAGTACTGAAGATAGCACATCAGTAGAACCACTTTGAGGTAGAAATCGCATTCATGCTAATGTAATAGAGGCTAGTTTTGTAATGTTTGAATGTTTACGGAGGGGTGTTAATGTTCATTTCATACCTGGTGGGAAATATCACCTGGTACTAATGATAAGAAAGTTTATGTCTTAGTGTGAGGTTTAGTTTTTGGTTGAGCATTAGAAGTGCTTATTTCATTTATTATGTAAAGAGTTTTACAGTTTACTTGTCAATAGGGATAAAAATGATGAAAAATTATAAAGCTTTTGTTAGAAAAAATGGGTAGGACAATAACAACTTATTTTTGACCTCACATGAATGTGTATTTCTTTTGTTTGGATATGGAGTTAAGTTAAGTTATAATATTATAACTTAACGGTTAAAATATTAAAATGATATCTAATTATTTTATATATTTATATTTTTAAGTATTTGCCTAAAATAATAAATCAAAGTAATTTTATTTATTTATTTACTTATTTTACATCCTCCTCCTTTTTTAATTTTTAATCTTCTTTTTAATTTTATTTTAGTTTCTTTCCTTTTCATTTAAATCTTTATTTAGTGGAATATTGGGTACTTACATTCGTATTACAGTGTTCAAGTGATCAAACATTTTTCACATCACGTAGTTTTTACTTAAAAAAAATGTGTTTGTATTTTTTCCAAAACACTCAATAAACGTCCCGTATTAATTGTTATTTCAAGGGAAACCTGTAATTAGCATTACTATAGATTTAAGTACTTATATGATATTTTTTTGTTATGATATTGGTTTTCTTAAAAATAAAAAAAATAAAAATGGAGTTAACTATAACTAGTTTTAGTTTAAAAAAAAGTTAATGAATATAAACCGATAAAAGCTTGATAAAAGGCAGTGTGATATGATAAACCAGTTTTCTAAAAAAATATAATTATGCATTTAGTAAAGTTTTGTGTTTTTTAAACACAAAATACAAAATGTAAAACAATAACCTAGAAAGTCGACCTCCACAGCCAGTATTAAGACATCTGTCTTTTAAGTACGCAAACATTGAGCAAAGCAAAACCAACATAGGGTAGCAGATTCCGGGTCACATCATCTTGTGTTTGAAGACTTGATTAATAACGACCCCTGTTAATAAGGGTGGTAATTGAGATGTTTGCTGGGGCACAGTCGTCCCTTGTTATTCAGATTCGTGTTCAGTCATCTATGATGCTGAGACGCGTACTTTGGCTGCTCTTTGAAAGGGTGGAAATGTAATGGCGGTGTATATAAGGTACTAGGGTGATTTTCAGACCATGGCTTGGTTTTAGATTTAGAAACTGACCTTAACAAGTTATATTTTTGTCTTGAGAAAATACAAACGTTGACGTTTTTTAAAACAAATAACCCAGCAATGGATGACACGTTTGAAGAATTACCCATAATTTCGAATTCTGGAACTTATATCATAGCAACCAATGCCATAACTAACAAAAAAAAAAAGACAAGACAAAAACTCGTTGCCGTATTCCGAACTTCTGTACTCATTTCGTGTGACATTCTGGATTTCAGACATATTGGGATTAAGGCAAATTAAGAATTAGACAAAATTGGTAAGAGGACGTAATGATATTAAGTATAAATGAACCCGAGGAATTATGAAGTTTGATTTTCTGGTGATAAAATGTGATATAATACTGATGTTTTTTTTTAGAATTAAGCCTTAGCTGGCTGAAATTGAAAACACTTTATGTTTGCCAAATGTGCAAACCTCTGTCCTGCATGTTTTAATATCTAGCTTAGAGTTAGTTGAATTTTCGTATTTTTGAGAGACAAAAGTGGACAAAATTTATCGTAGAGATTTAGAGGGGGTTACCAAAATAAAATGGTTGATAGGGACAATTAAACTGACCTACATTTTTATATTTTCTTTATTAATTTTTGTATAAAACAGCCGATTATTTTTTCACGATTTCAGATTTGGTCCAATTGATCAGTTTGATTGCCTCAGGCCTCTATATTCGGCATTATGGTTAGCATTTACTTTTTGTTTTTTTAATCGAGTCAGTGTAACTTGTGTAAGTAATCCTACAGTGCGAAAATTTGTATCTGTGTGTGTTTGTTAAATCTTCACGCCTAAACGGCTGGACGGATTTGAATGAAATTTCGCACACAGATAGTTTATAACCTGTAAAATATAGGAGATTTTTTATTCTTCTCTAAGGTACCTATACTATAGGATCCACGCGGATGAAAACGTGAGTGGGTGGCCACTACTATCCCCGTCAAATGGTAATGCGCCTGGCGGCCATGATTTTAACCTTAAAAACGAAAAAAAATGTAGGTATATTTTTATATACCTAGACCATATCTTATTGAAAATAATAATTCAATTATTAATATTTTAGATTACCTATTAGAATGTTCTTGTTTCATGACATTTTTAGTTGCGGATCACGTCAACATTGATGTTAATGTGACAAGGTTCCAGCGCATTACCAAATGACGGGGATGATAGTTATAATTATAATTTACATTTAGTAAACTTGTAGTAAAGTTATTTAATCACTGTAAATATTAATTTCAATTACCATACCGGTCAATATGGCCCTTCATCTTCAATGAAGCGTCTGCAAATAAAGATAGCAACGTATTTCTACATAGGCTGATTTTTCATGCCTAGATAAAATTTATTCAAATTTAAAATGTTTGTCTTTCGCTTGTTGTATGTCATGTTAAATGTTTTGAATGCTATTTATTTCATTTGTTTAGAAATTGAACTGATTGATTTCTGTTTGAAAAATCAGCATTATTGAAAAATTAGCCCTTAGAGCTATAAATATTAATATTATTCGTCATTGATATTACAGAATAGGTACTACAAGTACAAACACTTTCATACAGTGAAAATTATCCTACTTATATTATAATTGTGAAAGTTTGTGGGTTTGTATGTTTGTTCCTCAATGACGCAAAAATGGCTGAACGGATTTAGATTAAATTTGGCACACATAATTTATAGCCTGGATTAAAGCATAGGATACTTTTTATCCAGGCCAAAGGTTCCCAAGGGATTTTTCCGAATATCCACGCGAACGAAGTTGCGGGCGGAACCTATTAAACAATAAACGGATAAGAGGTTTTCTTCCGGAAAACTAAATAAGCTGATTTAGGTTTAAGCGTATGGTGTAAGTATTTACATAAGTTTATTTAAGTAAGTAGGCACCTAAAATAGTTTTGGCACATTTATTATCAATTTATGCTTATGTTAAAATAATATTAGTCCTCCTGACCGACTCATCGATTTATCAAGGCATAGCTCAAACCACTGCACTCAGTAGTTTGTGCTGTGCCTTGATAAATTTGGCCTCTGTGATGTGGCATAAAACGTCATTATTATCATGTAGACATCTGCTAAGAAAGAATTTTTGAAAATTCGCAGTCGTCGGAGCTAGTATTTCACAATATAAAAATTCGCAGTCGTCGGAGCTAGTATTTCACAATATCAAAAATTAACTATAAATTTTTGAAGTTTTTATTATTTTAATAAAAAAAAAACTTTTTTTCTAACTCTACCTTTTACAGAGTACCTATTCTTAGTTGCGTGCGCAATGACTTTCGTCGTGACCAAGAGTGCACAATATGCGCTATTTCTACTGAGCACTATCAATTATTTCTAGTGAGCACTATCAATTATGTGGCAGAGTCCAATGGCGCATTCGCCTTACGATTGCGCCAGTTAAGCAACTATCACAAGGGTCTGTCACGGGATGGGTGGGCAAAACATTTTTTCTCGTTCTCCTTGTTTTAGCAAGCACATTAAGCCGTTGATTGTTTACACGTTAATACCACAATATACAGGGTGTCCCAAAACTTTGCCACATGGAAGGAAAGTGTACCTTAAATATTTAAGATGGGAAATTTTACTGAAAGAAGACTTCATTTTGATTTTTAAAATAATTGGAACTGCATTCAAAATTTTTCGAAAAATCGCATGCCTTAACCAGGAATCGAACCCACTAAATTAGAAAAAATAAACAATCTTTTATTTTTACGATACCGATCGAAAGGGTGAATTTATTTTTTTTTGTTAAAATTAGAATTAACTCAGTATCTTAAACAAAAGGAAGACCACGAAATTTTGTATTTAAATTTTAATTATTACGTATTGTATCAATTTGTATAGGAATAAAAAAAAAATGCAGTTCGCATTATTTTTTAAAACAAAAAGAAAATAAAAGTAAATTTCCTATCTTTAATATTTAAGGTAATTTCCCTCCATGTGGCAAAGTTTTGGGACATCCTGTATAAATTATACAATGTGTTAATGCATGAACCCAAAGTAGGAAAATCGTTTCTTCGGACCATCAAACTGAACAACTTTTACTATGGGACCAACTCTGAAATCGCGAAAAAAATCTGCTGTTTCATATATTTTGATATTTTTGTTATAATTTTTGTACAAAAGAGCAGATTTTTTTCGCGGTTTCAGAGTTGGTCCCATAGTAAAAGTTGTTCAGTATGATGGTTTCTATATCTACCGCATTGGGCATTAGAGTTTTTTTTGTAACACTTTGTATAGTGTGTTAACTAATACCCTCCAAGATGATAATGATCATTTTGTCACATTTTGAATTCAATGAAAAAGGTGAATAAAAATCAGTATTTTTCTAACGTCGAAATGAGACTATAAAATTTACGCCCCTTGAAATTGAAAACAATACCGTATGATTATCCAGTACAAATTGGTTTGTTTTCAACACGCAGGCACGAATGATTTTGCTATTAGAAACATAACACACGATCACGTCTTTATGTAAGTAGTCGGCATAGAGATGTGAAGGTAATACCAAATCACTAATCATTGTTTTGACTAGTTTAAATACGTTAACAACTAGACGATTTCTTAACTTTTTTATTCAAAAGTTTAAGAAAAGTGTTATAAAATGCTATTTGTATTTTAATTGATTCATTTAATCATTCAATTTTGTTACATTTGTGTTTTTAATTATTGATATGATAGCTTGTACTATTATTTATTCTGTGATGATAGTTCGTTCGACTTTATCACATTGTGTATGAAAATGATCAGATGAAAACTTATTGATCACTATTTCTAAATAAATAGAGAGTGGAACAGTTTGTTTACAATTTATTTAGTAATAAACCAGTGAATGAACTGAATTTGAAATTGAAAAAAAGGACTCTTGTCGAATAGTTCTTACAAAAAATGCAGAAATTAAGATAAGTTAGACTCGCGAAGTATTTCAAAACATGCATCTTCAAATCTTAAAATTGTTTTAAAAAACAAAAAACCGACTTCAAAAACCTGCCTCTAAAAAGCAAGAAATAATATTCAAATCATTAGATACGCATTTAACCTAACCTAACACGTCTATTGAAGTCGGGTGGGGCTGGAGTACAACTTCCTTTTTTATTCTAAAAGCCCCACCCGACTTCAATAGACGTGTTAGGTTAGGTTAAATGCGTATCTAATGATTTGAATATTATTTCTTGCTTTTTAGAGGCAGGTTTTTGAAGTCGGTTTTTTGTTTTTTAAAACAATTTTTTATTTTTTTATTTTTAGTGTAAGTAACTTCTATATTAGGTATATTATTATAGGTATATTATTTGGTAGAAAAATCGGCTCAGCCAAACGTGAGATATTCGCGGAGAAACATATATTCATACAAGTCAAACTGAGAGAGAACCTTTTTTTTGAAGTCGGTTAAAAATACTACACTAAAAGTACCCCTTTCCCAACAAAAAGAAACATCTTATTCGGTTCATAAATAACAAAGTCGTCAAGTTAGTTGATGCAAAATCATAGTATTTTCAGGATTTCTCAAAAACTACTGAACCGATTTGAAAAAAAAAATAAATGGGACCATCTCGCAAGAAAACTCAATCGAACAAAAAAGAATCATCAAAATCGGTTCATAAATGACGAAGATATGCGCGAACAACGATAAAAAAAAAAAACATACAATCGAATTGAGAACCTCCTCCTTTTTGTGAAGTCGGTTAAAAATAACATACCTACTTATATTTTAAACTAGAAAATATACCAACTAGATATATCCAACTAAACAACTAGTCAGCACATCTCTTTTTTTCATTACTAGTATCATTGGCACATTTGATACACAAATGACACATAAGTATGGGTCATAAATTTGATCGTGTATCGCACCACCACCGTTTGGTTTTGGTATAAGTAATTTGATGTAATTACAGACCACCTTGATCAACCAAGACCAACTTGTTTGTAACTGAATCAAAAAAGTGTCTGAATCTATGATTTCTTAGCGGTTTTTTTGGGGTTTATTTTGGTCCATGCTGTGTTTAGAAAATTACTATCTTTCGCTGATGCACAGTTATTCTGCAAGCGTTTATTGCGGCTCCTACGTTGAAATTATATTTAAATGCAGAAACGAAGTTTGCTGGGTATTATGTATCTCATCAAAACCTGTAGGTATTTGGTGGTTAGTGGAGTAAATGCAGATATAAATATTTATTGTAGTTGTAGAAGGTAGGTACTACCTAAACGCATTTCTAATAATAAATATATTTTTCACCTCTCTAGCACGAAAACGATGCTTTTGGCGCGTAAAAACTCGCAGCAAAATCGATTTTTGCTGCGAGCGTGAGACAAAGTGCTTTTTTAATTTCTAACACCACTTTTAAAATAATAAAGGAAAAACAAATAAAGTGACAAGGATGACACTTGTAAAATTGATATGTGAGAAAAGGATAGATAGAGTGCTTTATGGTGTCATACACGGATTAAAAAGTAAAAAAATAAAATACACGGATATACCAAGGAGTTTTAAATAAGGATTGTTAAAAAAGAAGGTTGATAATTCGAAATAAAGAGTATGAAGGTAATGAGGTCACATGTATAAAACAAATATGAAATAAGAAAAATTAATGAAAATTACTAACAAATTATATGTTTTATGATTATAAATAAATAAATAAGACGGAATATTAATGAATAAGAGAAAAACACAACGTTATGTAATCAAAACGACGGGAATTACTGACTCTTTGAATAAAATTTTTCAGCATAGGTTTGATTGAATTATTTTTGTGATAAATTACAAAAATGAATGTGTCCAACGATCAAGATAGTTTGCTAACTCCAAAAGAGTTAAGTGAACAAGTTTCTAATGCTGAATTAAGCTTTTTTACAAGGAAAGTCAAGTGAAAATTTTCTCGCTGGTCGAGGTGAAAAGTTGTATGTTTTACACGAGACCAAAATGTTGTTCTGCCTCGTGTCTTTAAATCACTCACTGTGCTCAGTAGTCTATATTAGAATCACTCGCTACGCTCGTGATTCAATTCTAGACTACTTCGCTAGTTCGTGATTTAAAGTCGCCACTCGCAGCACAATTTGATTTTGGTCACTTGTATAACAAATAACTATTTCCGTTCTCTACAAACGTGTAACAAAAAGGGGGTATCAACCCGAAAGGAGGTTAATGTACTCGTGAAACTGAATACCTTCCCACAGAAGAAAATATTCAAATAAAAAAAATGAAACTCTCCATACAAAATTTTGGTGGCAAATTCAAATTTTATTTATTTATTTATTTAACTATCTTTATTGTACAATACAGAATGGTACAAGAGGCGGACTTAATGCTAGTAGCATTCTCTACCAGTCAACCTTTGGGAAAAACGATATTCGCGAATGCGGTACAGAATATATATAAATATATAATATATATAAATATCTACATATACATACAATATAATTACAAAAATATAGATTATATACATACCTACATATATAAATACATACAATAATATACTATATAATATTATAACCAAAAGAAGTAAAACACGATGACATTACTTTTCACACTATGAGCATAATTCATTCAGGAGAAAATCATGCACTTTTTTTTTAAAGGAAAATTTGTTCGGAGATCTTCTGATTGGTTCAGGGAGATCATTCCATAGGCGCGAAGCTTGCAGAGCGAAAGAATCGGACATGTAGCCAGAGCGGAAGAGGGGGATAGAAAGCGAAAGAGAATTGGCGGAACGGAGTTGAAGATCATGAGAGTCGCGGAGATATTGAAACTTACATTTCAGGTACTCTGGAGAATGGGGATTATTGAGGATGGAGTAAAGCGTGCAGAGCAACCTTTGCTGCCTACGCTGACGTATTGGAAGCCATTTAAGCTGTGACCGGTAGAAGGAAATATGATCGTACTTACGGAGGCAGAAAACAAAACGGATGGCGTTATTAATGAGGCGGTCAAGCTTATTAAGAAGGTCCTCATTCAAATCAGGAAAACAGACATCAGCATAATCTATGAGAGGAAAGATTAGTGAAGTAACAAGCATGACCTTCGTACGAATGGGGAGAAAATTTCTAAAACGATTCAGGAAAAGTAATGAGAAAGTAACGGCACGACTGACTTCAGCAACCTGCGTAGTCCAGCTGAGCGATGAATCGATGTGTAGACCAAGGTTTTTAACGCTGGCGCAGAGAGGGATGGTAGTATTATTCAGTACAATAGGCCGGACCAAACTGTTAACTACCTTAGCAATTTGTTTAGAGCCCCCAACTATTATCGCCTGGCATTTAGATGGGTTCACCGCTATCCCGAAATCAGTCGACCAGATGCAAATGGTGCTTAAGACATTATTTAACAGCGTGATAGCAGTGTCGATTTCATCGACTGGCGTCTGTACGTATATTTGGAGGTCGTCAGCGTAAAAATGGTAAGAACAGCCAAGAGAGGAAGAAAGGGAGTTAATAAATAAGGAGAAGAGGAGAGGTGAAAGAATGCCACCCTGTGGCACACCGGCAGAGAGATGGTTCCAATGAGATACATCCCGTCCCACCCGCACCGCCTGCTGGCGACCGCGGAGATAATTAGAAAACCACTCCAGTGACAGTGAGGAGAAGTTCAGAGACTTTAGAATGGCAAGCAAGATATCGTGGTCGACCATATTGAAGGCATTAGAGAAATCGATAAGGACAATGATGGTGACCAGCTGATTCTCCATGCCATGTCTAACATCCTCGGTTACTTTAAGGAGTGCTGTCGTTGTGCTGTGTCCAGGGCGGAAACCTGACTGAAGGGGAGTGATAAGGGAGTTGGAGTAGATGAAGGAGGAGACTTGCTTGTGAGCAGCGGCTTCTAAAATTTTGGAAAGAAAAGGGAGGATAGATATAGGCCTGAAGTTATTTAAAAGACGAGGGGAGGCAGTTTTAGGCAGAGGAGTGACGAACGCTTTACGCCAGAGAAGAGGGAATTGGCCAGTCTCGAGGGAGTAATTTATGATGTGAACTATGATGGGTAGAATTTGTTCTAGAACACAGACAATCATTTTCCGGCTAATTTCGTCACACCCGACAGCATTGGACTTGAGAGAGGAAATTATCTTACTAATCTCATCAATTGTCACTGGAGAGAAAGAAAAGGAATCGGAATGCAAAGGGCCTGTGGAAGCAATCCTGGTTATGGTTTGGGACTTGATAACAGGGTCTAATGAAGGAGTTGAGGAAAAGTGATTATTAAAGTCATTTAGAGAAAAAGGGTAAGAATTAGAGTTAGGAGAAGCTTTACCAAGGCCAAGGGACCGAAGAAACTTCCATGTATTGGCCGGAGAGCTGTTGGAAACGTTATCAAGGAAATATTGACGCTTAGCTGCTCTCACCATTCTGTTGCACCTGTTACGTGCTATCTTGTAGAGAGCCCAGTTCTCCTCAGTCCTATCATTTTTAAATTTCCTGAAAGCGCGATCCCGTCGAGTCATTGCCATGCGAACACCCCGCCCGATCCAAGGAGCAGGCGGCCGTTTAACTCGGACAGCTTTTTGTGGTGCGTGGGTATCGAAAAGTTGAAGTAGAAATGTATTAAGGTAAGAGATTTTGTCGTCAACGGATGATAACCCAAGAATTGCATCTAAGTCAAATTTGCTGGCATCCTCCCTTAAGCTGTCGAAGTTGAGCCGAGCGAAATTGCGCATCCAAACAAGGGAAGGTTTGGGCTTAGGAGGTCTTAAGCGATATTGAGCAAAAATAAGGTCATGTTTTTTTTTCCATGGAGAGTCCAATTTTTTTTTCAGTTCGATTTTTTTTTCTTCTGGAAGGTGTTCAGATTCACGAATATATTCGTATATTGTCCTCCTTTCGGGTTGATACCCCCTTTTTGTTACACCTTGTATAGGTAAACTCCCAGAATGTATAACACATACTTTTTCATTTGCACCGTAGATTTTTAATAATTCTTTTGAAGAAATCAATTTGCAAGGATTGGCGTTTTCGATTATAAATATTCAATTGTCATTCCCATTTACCCCCTCACTATAAAAGAAAAACAAGCAAGAAAAAACACTAATAAAGTAAAATTGCTCGGGCCTATTTCAAACTACATAGTGCTCTCTGCCAGTCAAGATGCTTAAAGGCTGTCATTTCACCATGAACCATGTTATTAGCCACTCACGACCCTCCACTTACAATTTTATCGTCTATGGCTCGAAAAAAATAATACACCCACTTTTTAATTCAACCTCTTTCGAGTGACAGTTGACACAATGGCTGGAGTATTAAAGGGTTATAAAGGGCTGCGACGGGCTTCGGAAGGGTTAATTGCTATGGGTGCATGTGGGGCTGTGTACATAGACAACAAAAAAGTTTTGTGTGTTTTAAAATGGCGCGCTTGATTCTTTTTTTATTGCTTTGGACACGACGAAAGTCCTTATATGTATTGCATTTCTTTGTGTTGAAATTAAATCTTAAAAAAAAGTTTTACCGTAGATACTGAAATAGTTTCAATTATCATATCAGAATGTCCCTTTTTAGTGTTCCATACCCTTAGTCTTAGTAATAACTAAGACTCCGCTGTCCGTCTGTCTGTCTGTCACCAGGCTGTATCTTATGAACCGTGATAGCAAGACAGTTGAAATAAACTAAAATCAGAAAAACAAATACTAAAAACAGAATAAAATAAGTATTTGAGTGGGGTTTCCATACAAGAAACGTGTTTTTTTTACTGTTTTTGGTACGGAACCCTTCGTGCACGAGTCCGACTCGCACTTGACCGGTTTATATTAAAATTACAAAACGAAAACAGCATCTGATCAATTATTTCATTTGTTTGTTACACACATAATGCCAGATCTAAAAAAAATATTGTCTGCCAAAAATAAAGCCCTCACCTCACGCACGGCGTATGGACATTTTAAATTATCATTATTGACGTGAAACCTGCTCAATGATCGCATGCGTTTAATTCGAGAATTGAATCGACAATATTGGGAATTATCGGTTGTAATTCATGTAAATGTCGAAAATTAGCGTGAATTTAAAGTGCTCTGTGGTTTTGGGACCCATTAGCGGTTAAGTTCGCTGGCGACATTATGTAGCAGATACGCAAAACTTGAGGCAGTGGCGATATTTTCATTAAAACATTTTCACATAAGTAGTAAAAAAAAAATTTGTTTTTTTCAAGTTTATCTCTAGAATCTTATTTTTTTTTACCACAAACCAAAATTTACTAGGACGTAAATTCAATGTGACGCTACAATATTTTCTTTAAAAGGTAGAAAAAGTGAAATAAAATACGAGTTTTGCAAAATTATTCATATCGTAATGCCCATTATAAAGCTGTCTTCTCACCGCGACATGGCATGACTAAAACTATCAGGATTTGATACACGCCATGACAAAATTAAATATCTGTCACTTATAGCCACAGGAAAAAAACTGGACGATAGGGTTTTATCTGAACTTCATAAAGTAATTTCTATTATTTTGTTCAAATATCGATAAATTATAATAGTCAAAATAGTTTGTACCTAGGTTACTTACTTTATCATTTAAATAATAAACTTATGAATTACTAACATTCGTAAAAGTATCAAACGAAACTCTTTTCGAAAGGTAATTTGTCTTTCTGCCACTATGATCAAGTTTATTTAATCGTATTACTTTTGGAAGAATCATAGCTGCATGAATATTAGAACGTCATAATATAAAATGTACTCGTTTTTAATCATACAATAACTTGATTAATAATTGTTGCAAATTTTAAAACACAATTTTCTCGAAATAACAACTTGAAACACTTTGTGCTTATTTGCCTCTAATTATAACAATACAATGTAAAACTATCAAAATTCTGATAAAAATTATCCTACTGCGACTTTTTCCACTGTTCCCTCGCGACATTTGTGTCTGCGGTCGGGCCTGTCGCCGTCAATTGTCGCATGCGTACGCGCATATGGGGCGAAAATTCGCTTTTTATATCGTTTTATGCGCTTCGCAGTTGCGTGTGACCACCTGCAGTTGATATTGACAATGGACGCAATTTGGCTTATTGTGCCTGCGGTGTTTGGTAATAATACTTCGAATTTGGAAAAGTTCAATATTAACGTCAACTCTTTTTAATGAAATCTTCGAAATTCGATCGTTATCCTCTAGGTAAGTGAGCAGCTTGCCGTTCAGTACTCTCTCCATATTTAGCTTTACCTAGTATGCGGGGTCGGCACGACTACCCTTTTTTGTACTGGTTGCACATTGGCATGCTTCCAAGACTTCGGTACGGTTTTGATCTGAAGGGAAAGGCGGTACAAACGCATCAGTACAGGAGACAACTCAGGCGCACAATACCTCAGCACTCTTGCTGGTATACCATCAGGACCACTCGCCTTATTCACGTCTAGCTTAAGTAGGACTCTACGGATCTCTTTATTGTGTATTGTAATCTCCTGCATCGAATAATTACAGCGAAGTAGGGTTGGTGGTAACGTAGAGCCAGTATCCAAACGCGAATTGCTCGCAGAGTGGCATATAGATTCGCATTCTCACTGCGGAGTGAGCCAGCGTCCCATCGGGCTTCTGCATGTGAGGCAATGTGGGACGGCAGAATTTAGACTCGACCGACTTCGATAAGGACCAGAATTACTTACTACCCGGTGGATAGGATGCGAGTTTTGCCCCTATGCGGCTGACATAGTCAAATCTAGCTTTACGCAACACCATTTTGCAAGATTTTGCGGCTCTCTATTTGGCACGGACTCTTCGCACTCGAACATTGTGATCGCGAGCTTGCATCCATGCTTGGTATGCAGACTGCTTACGAGCTTTAGCATATCACATATAACAACGTTCTAGGCTTTCTTTTATCTATAAAAAGTGGAACCAAATTATTTAACAAGACTGAAAGAGGTGATAGTGTTGCTTAAGCTGCTCCAAAGAACATAGGTCGAAAAATTAATCAGCTGACCATACATTTTGTATGGGAGTATGATAATTTTTCCATTTTTCGACCTATGTTTCTTGGAGAAAGTACATTATCACCTGTTTCAGTATTGTTAATAATTTGGCTCCACCTATATTAAAAAAAGAAATCCAATACTTGCTTCTACGTTTGTTAATAATACCTACAAAAGTGTCTTTATTACACCTATACACAATTAGCACTAAGTGAATAAATGCCTGAAACAAGTTTACCAAATTAAATATTCAGAGTGGCCACTATAAGGGCCGCATCACACGGCGCGATGACGCGGCATGACGGAATTATCGGCCACTTGTCGCACCGTGAACCGCGAAACAATTACTGGATGGGTTGTTACCGTTGGCCGTTATAGGAATTGGTATTTTACTGAACGTTCATATTTTAAATCATAAAAAGAGTGATTTAATGCTGGTTAAGGTGGTTCGATGAGCTCAGTAGCGCCACCAATGGAAATAAATCAATTACGTTTTATCAAAGGCTTAGATTAAAAGTTTTGATAATTTTGCGCTAGAAGAGTAAAGTGAAATAATTAAATATAATATGAATGTCGATATTGCCAAAAGTGGCCACATTTAGCAATATCGACATTCATAACTTATTGCTTATATTTGAGGCCATGAAAAAATATTTAAATATTGCACTTTACTCTTCTATTTGCGCAAAATAACTAAAACTTTTATTCTAAGCCCTTGATAAAACGTAAATGATTTATTTCCATTGGTGGCGCTACTGAGCTCAACGAACCACCTTATTTTATTTTTATGCTGTCAAATAAACCTACGCCAAAGCTAAGCAATGGGACTATACATAAATAAATTATATTAATCTTAGTGTTTAGGCCATTTACTATAATTTAATTTCGCGCGCGTTGTTTCATTATGTGGCTCCTTATATTTCCCTCCCTTTCCCACTCACCTACGCCGAGTGAAAGAAAAAAGGTGCAACGTGATTCGCAGACAGTAGCGCCAGAATTGTGCTATTTTGACGTTCGACGATTCGAGAGACTATTCAAAAAGGACTTGCAAAAAATCTGATAGTAGAAACTAACATACTAAACAGACTGTTAGGTAATAGGTAACCTTATAAAAATGAACGTAGATTTGTACCATGCATACGTGTTTATTTTTGCCACTATGCATTTCATCATAAAAAGATTTTATTTTTTTCAAAACATCCTCCACTGTTTTATACGGACACACTGTATAAGCACAGAAACACAATACCTAAGTTCAAGTCATTTTCTAAACTTAGAAAATCTTCTCTACAACTCTACAAGTGAAATAGTTCATTAACAGTGGCTTGATTTCGATAATGTTACAGTACCGTACTAGTCGTAATTTTGTTTTACAGTATTTTTATGTGTAAATCCAGTTGTTTCATTGGGAGGACACCGTGCATCGGTATGACGGCAATTTTCCCGCCACATTTGCATAATTGACGTAACAGGTGACAGCTCGCGGCGACGGTGACAATTACTGACACTTCTTAACAACTTTTCCCGCGTTATTTGCACATTCAATTTGCGCACATCGCTCCTTTTATGGACGGTATTTTTGATGTTGTTGACAGTTAAGATGGGAGACCATTCCTTAATTGCAAAAAAAATATTATAAGGATAAAGTGTAATTTATGATGCATAGTTAATGTAGAACTCATACGTATACTCAATTAACAATAACCAATAAAAGCATGTGTAGTTTAATTGTCATAATTATGAAATATTACTTTAATTCCAATTTTTGTTATAAATGTTTTTGACTATTTAAATATTGAAGTTATTTGTGGTAAAAAGTACAAAAAGATATTATTTGATTTAACCTGATACAAAGTTGAACAAAAGATATGCGATATAAAAACAAACAACATGTTTCCGACATATAAACTTAAGAAAAATGAGCTTTAGAATATCGTGTAGTTATTCTACGTCACGCGATGTCACCCTTTGTAAATGGAAAATCGGAAAACGTGCCGCGGGAAAATGTGTCATCTAATGAATACACTCCTTAAGTATTTCATCTGACATTAAAAATTCCACGATAAATCGATTTTGTAAACACATGTACCTTAGAAACCTTCTAGAAAACTATAACCTTCTTAATATTAATTTTCCTATGTAGTTTCAAATCGGTTTTCCTTTATTTGACTTAATTTGTACATCACTTGCTATTTGCTCGACCATTAATTACAGCCATGTCACTCGCGCGTCACGCTCGCCATAAGGCCCGGTTCACACGTGCGGCGACATCGCGACAACACGATTAATCAGAAACGTACCCCTGGCAAAAAGGAATTATCGCTTGATGGTATACATTGAAGTTTAACTTAATAAGTTTTTTTGTTAATGTGTGTGAAGCGGGCGTTGTATATCGTATTCGAAGTGGTTATCGCTAGTTTTGAATTGATGATACAAATTGCTTTATTGTAGCTCGAATGGCGACGATTTTCCGGTTAACTGATGGTGTGCGTAGTCGTTTTAATTTTCTAGTACATTATTTGCTTTTATTGTAGTTTTCAAGTATTTTTTTTCATTACACAATGAAAAAAAAATCTGCTTTTGGTATAGGTTACGTGGAATTTGCGTCAGTAATTTTAACCGCCTCTGTGGTTTAGAGGTTCGCCTACCCGTGTAAGATGTAGGGGTCCCGGGTTCGATTCCCAGGAGGTGGGTACGTTGGTACTCGGTTTGGTCGGTGGTAGGGCTATTTCTGGCTAGCCATCACCATCTTACCTAAGTCTGACGCCATAACAACATTTTAAAAATTGTTGTGTTCCGGCAGTTAGAGGTAAGATAGCCAGTTCCTCAGTGATGAGGATTCCGGGTGAAGTACGCTTCCACCTTCGGCCTTATCGTCACTAAACATCAGGTCAGGTGAAGGCCAAGCACTATCTCGTTGTGACAAAAAAAGGTTAAATTATTTATTTATTTATTTAATTCTTAATGCACAATAGTACAATGGCGGACTTAATGCCATTAGGCATTCTCTACCAGTCAACCTTAGGGTGATGTGGAGACTTTGTGTGGTAGGGTGCACAACCAGAGTAAATAAGAAAAAGTAAGAAATAAAATAAGTACTTACTATAAATAAAACATATTATAACATACATACTGACAAAAATACAAATATAGTATATAAATAATTATTAATATAATATATATGTACATATATATATAAGCATATATAATTATATATAAAAGTTATCACCGAATATCAATATTTAAGAACGATCTGCTTGCTCTGTGAGGAATTTGCGCAACTTAGTCTTAAACGCGTACCGATTGGTGGACATTCTGATGTCAACGGGGAGCGCGTTCCACAGCGAAATAGGATAGACGAAGAAAGAAGAGTGCATGGTATCAGAGTGATGAGAGGGACAGCTAAGAAGACGGTTAGAAGAGGAACGAAGAATTTTTTCATGAGAGGAAGATAAGTATTGGAAATGCGAAGTGAGATATGCGATAGCGTTAGGGGAGCTTAATAGAGAAAATAGAGTGGTCAAGGCCCGCATACTTCTGCGCTGCCGAATGGGCAACCATTTTAGCAGCGATCGGTGTGCGGATACATGATCGTACTTGCGAAGATTAAAGACGAATCGAATGCAGTTATTCAGAAGACGGTCGAGTTTATTAAGTAGATCTGCATTCAGGTCGAGGTAGCACACATCACCATAGTCGATAATAGGGAAAATTAAGGTCTGCACAAGCATTGCTTTGATGTTCGATGGTAAAAAGTTTTTGAGGCGGTAGAGATAACGCAATACTCCTGTGACCTTCTGACAAATACTTGTTACTTGGGCTTGCCAGTTTAACCTAGAATCTACATGTAAACCCAGATCTTTCACACTAGGACTTAATGGAATTGGAGTGCCGTCGAAAACAATTAGAGACAGATCAGTAGGGTCCACTCTGGACACCATCCGGGGACTACCTACTAACACAGCTTGGCATTTACCAGGGTTGACGGCAACACCAAAGCAGTCAGACCAGTGCTTAATGTGGTCTAGGTCACTGTTTAAAGCGTTGATAGCATCGTTCAAGTCATCGACGCGAGCCTGGGCATATATTTGTAAATCGTCAGCATAAAGATGATACGAACACTGAAGTTTATGAGTGATAAAATTAATGAAAATTGAGAAAAGAAGAGGAGAAAGAATACCGCCTTGGGGAACGCCAGTATCTAAATGAAGCCAAGATGAGGTTGACTCATCTAACTGCACCGCCTGCTGACGTTCCCGAAGATAAGATGAGAACCATTCCAGTACTTCGTCAGAGACCATAAGATGGGACAATATGGAAAGAAGGATGTCGTGACTGACAGTATTAAAGGCGTTGGAGAAGTCAATGAGTACCAAGCCAGTTACTTTACCATCCTCAACCGCTGCCCTAATATCGCCAGTCACTTTGAGGAGAGCGGTAGCGGTGCTGTGTCCGGGTCTGAAACCGGACTGCAAAGGACTTAAAAGGGAATTGTGATGGACAAAGTGGGAGAACTGCTTGTGGACACAGGCCTCAAGCACTTTGGACATGAAGGGAAGGATGGAGATTGGACGGAATTGGTTGGGATGAGATGGATTAGTGACTTTGGGGAGAGGACGGACATAGGCTTTCCGCCAAAGTTTAGGGAAAACACCGGAATCAATGGAAATGTTAATGATGTGGGTGATAGCCGGTACTAGATGTTCCAATAAAGTAACTATCATGCGGCGACTTATGCCATCACAACCCACAGCATTGGATTTTATGGAGAGGATAATCTTTTTGATCTCATCCTCGGTAACTGGAGAGAAACGAAACGGGGATATATTGGGACGCGTTAGACTAGCTATTGAGGCAACGGTACGTGAGGTTGACGCACGATCTAATTTCGATGAGGTGGAGAAATGGAGATTGAGATCGTGAAGTCCAATTGAGTTAGGCAGGTCTAAATGTCGCGCTTTGCCTATACCTAGAGTTCCAAGAAACTTCCAGATATCAGCAGAAGAGGAGGATGAGATGTTGTTAAGAATATGGCGGCGTTTAGCGTTACGTATCATTTGATTACAGCGGTTTCTGGCAGCTCTAAAAGAAATCCAGTTATCCTCCTGACGATCCCTTCTAAACTTGCGAAAAGCTCTATCTCTACGCCTCATCGCCATTCGAATGCCTTCGGTCATCCAAGGCGCTGGTGGTCGCTTAAGTCTTATCTTTTTAACAGGAGCATGGACATCATAAATAGCTAGCACCGTTTCGTTGAAGATCCGGACCTTCTCATCAACAGAAGTAGCTTGAACCAAGGGGTCCCAGTTGATCACGGATGCATCTTGCTGCAGCTTGGCAACGTCAATTTGTGCAAAACAGCGCCTGTGCAGGACCTTTGGGATAGGTTTCGGGGGTTTTAGGATATAGGATAGGAAAATTAGGTCGTGACGGGAAAAACCAGGGGCTATATGTTGACCGTGTGATGGGACGAGGGAAGGATTGGATGTGAAAATTAAGTCAAGCAATGTATCATCACCATCAAGGTTATGGTGAGTGGCTTGTAGAGGCAGGGCGTGAAGGCTGGTCGACTTAATTATATCTAGGAGTTTTTGGGACCGAGGGGAGTTGGGCAATAGGAGATTGGTATTAAAATCACCCATGATGATGTGATGTGCATACTCGGAACCCAAAGATTCTAAAACTGATTCAAAATCAGTGAAATAGTCGAGAGAGGGGGGACAGTATACCACACCAACAATTGCTTTACTGGACCCTGTTCCTACATCCAGAAAGAGATACTCAGCGGGTGAGCCAGGGCTGGAGGAAGCTAATATTTTATAGGTCAAAGAGCTACGAAGATAGATAGCAACGCCACCCCCACCACGACCACAAGCCCGGTCATGCCTAATGAGATTAAAACCAGGAAGAGAGTATAGAGAAGATGGAAGATGTGGTTTTAACCAAGTTTCCGAGATCAGGAGAGCATGGATATTTTGGCCAGTGAACACTTCTAGCAGTTCGTTGAAGTGACTGGGTACACTTTGAGCGTTGATGTGGCACACATTGAACAAATTGGAAGAGTGGGAGAAGGTTCGACCCAGAAAGTCACCAAGAGTGTCGGTATCGGACGCGGAGTGAAAACTGTCGTCGCTTGATGCAGATTCGTTCGCAGAATAATAAGAATTATCGTCAATTAACATAAATAATAAAATATATAAATATAAACTAAATAGATATCTATAACTAAACGAAATTGAGGTTGTGTGGTGTTACACTTAAGTATCTCCACACCACCCGCCAGCTTAACATTACCACAGAAGAAAAAAAAAAAGAATTCTTGCGTACAACAGGTAAACATGGGTGCATTCCAGCAGGCCAAACACCGAGCAATCGGTCACCACAGAGGACACTTCAAACATGGAAAGCAAACTATTGACGGCGATCGACAACTCAGCGATTGGTGTGCTGGAACGCGTCCAATCTGACAGTTCTGACACATGACATTGACAGACTACTCGCAAGTGAGAGAAAAGTGACATTGTAAAATAATTTGCATTTTACACGGTAAAATCGAAACAAAATGAATGACAGTGCAGCGAAATGTACAAGATAAAATTAATTACCTAGCTACATTGTATAGATAGATGGGTTATGAACACTATAAACAAGAAGTATGTTACATTAATGTGATGCAAAAGCTACAAAAGGAAAAAAGACCAAATCACAAGCTACATGTAAAAGGCAAGTATTAACGATAAATACCGTACCTACTCACTTTCATCATAATTATAATAATGATTAAAATTGTACATACTATTTGTACTAGCTGACACAAACACAACACTAATGCAGTCACTTTTTCTTTTGACCGGCAGGTGCAGCACGTCGACTCGCAGCGCCCGATGAAGCCTCAGTTGGGTACCCAGCGATGATTGAATCCAGAGCTTCACCGGAGACAACTCTGTGACGCTTACCATCCGCGGTCTTGAGCAATATGACACCATCTTGTGTCCAGCAAGACCGCACACCAAAATGCTGGCGAGCTTTATTAAAAATAGCTTGCCGTGGTCTGGTGAGAAACTCTTTAATTGAGATGTTGGTGCCTTTCAAGCTGGTCTTCGCTTTCCAGACTGCAGCCTTAGTGTCAAGCTGAGCAAACCTGACAAGAATGGGACGCTGCTGGTCGCGCTCCTTGGTGTTTGAAGCTCCCAACCTTTGACATACTGTGATGGACGAATGAGTGATTTCTTTTTGGCCTAATTTGGAATGGAGGATATCCAGAACCACATCCCTGCAATTTTCTTTGTCGGCCTCAGGAACTCCCAAGAAGATGATAGCCTTGCGACGATGACGTGTTTCCATGGCATCAATTTGTGTGGTGCACTCGTTGATTTGCTTCCGGAGTAGCCCAAGCATGGCAAACATTAGCTCTCGGAAGGTGCGGAACTCCTCGGCTACTTTTGCAACAGTCTCCTTGCCCGGTGCTGCGCCCTGAATCTGTGCCTCGAGATCCTGCATCCTCTTTGTGAAACACTCCTCCAAATTCTTCTGTGCAGTGGCGATGTCGGATATTTGTGACATATCGACTTCTTAAGTGGTGCTTGTGAAGTACTAAATTAAAGACCGTGGTTGATGTGCTGGCAGGTGGTGTAAAAAGTGTACTTATTTCACATTAAATGTGCTGCATACGTAAGTAATGGTCTTTTATTTATTATTAAACCGAAAAATAAAAGTAAATTGGCAAAAAAACCAATAACAATAATTAAATTAAATTTAAAACTGAAGAACACTTCCTTTCGTTTTCGACACCTACCCGCGAAAAAAAAAAAAAATTATGCTGTTTATTGTGTGTTTATTAAAATTATGCATTTAAATACAAAATAAAACAAAATGGTTTGACTTTTTGCAACCATTTGTTTAATTAGTCTGGTTACCTAATGAAAGCGTTTTCTTCAAGTGGTTTGTAAACAAGTGATTAAAATCCTGCTCCCTTGGGTTTGTCAATTAAAATTGAACAGGGAAGCCATTTTGATTCGTTCGCTGAAGTGGGACCAGCCCTATTTTATGGGAGAAAAGTACGCTTCGGCGACAACCCTATTTAAAGGGTACTATGTAAAATGTCTTTGTTATTGAGAAGATTAATTAGGTACAGTCAGCAATGAAAAAGTCGCTTGACGCTTTGGTACTTTGTCATAAAACTGTTTTAACAGGTGTCTCTCGGTTTGAAACATTAGTCAATCATAAAAGTTATTATAACAAAGTACTAAAGTGTTAAACAACTTACGTTGCTGAGCGTACTAAAAGGGTACCTACTTGTAACCAAAAGCAACTGTATTATGCAATGATAGTTGTTGTGCTTTGTGCTTTAATTGAATACAATGATGAGAGTATAACACAGCGTACAATAAAAAGGTATTTATTTAAGTAGCTAATTAAACAATTTGTTAACAGTATTCTCATCTTATCTTAAATCGCAGATTACTTTAAGTAAACTTAAATAGTACAGCCATCAGCATTACGATAAAATGATTGTAGACATTATTGCAAAATACAACAATAAAATCAAGAAGGTCATTAACCTTAAAGTATTGTTGTGGTTGTGACTGAACGGCATCGCCACTGCACAGGTCATTAGGGTCCTATTTGATAAACGTGACAATTTGTCACCTGTCATGATAACTTTAGATCCATAGCGTCAACCAATTTGAAAATAGAACAAACTACTTATCGCTACAAACTAACAATGAGTAGTTTGTTCTATTTTCAAATTGTACACCACCGCAACGTAAACCAAATAGGCTATTTTACACCATGTAAAATAAAGTATAAAAATGCATATTTAAGATAGATTTCATAAATAGTAAACGAGAAATGTCGATATTTATTCATAAAAATGCAATATAAATTTTATAATTCAATTTACAAAATCGTATTTTTTAATCTTCTAATGTTCAAAACGCCATTCGCCATTTTGGATTACGGTGTGACGTCACTCCAATAGTAAATAAACATGACAGCTCTTTTCGCATTCGTATTGTTTACTAACAGAATGACGTCACGAGCATAAACAAAATGGTGGCTAGTGTTTTCGCGCGAAAAATCAAAATCAAGAATTAAAATCGTGTTTTAGGGCATTTAATCCTACTAATATTATAAATGTGAAAGTTTGTGGGTTTGGATGTTTAGATGTTTGGATGTTTGTTCCTCAATCACGCAAAAACTACTTAGCGGATTTAGTTGAAATTTGGCACACAGATAATAGATAAGCCTAGATTACGAGGGTGGATTGATAAGTCCATGACTTTTTAATGAAGAAAAACTTTTTTTCTGAATATTTTGTTTTATTTCTGTACATAATCTTATTGTAGCTCTGCGTATTCAGTCCAACGAAGTTCCTACCTCTTTAACCCATTATTTTTTTCTTTCATCGCCTGAAAACTGGTAACTGAAATGAGGGCCCATTTCAGACACACCTTTTGGCTTGATGAAAATCTTTGCCCGCCAAGATATTTATCAAGACATTTATTCATGTTTGGTAGGAAAAAATATCTCACTGGGGTTGAATCTAGAGAATAGGAAGGATTCGCATTTTCATTCGATGAGTTTTGATGCCGCCGAGAGGGTCGACAGGGTCATTAAGAAAAGTTAGAACTCGCTTGAGCTTTTGATTTCCAAAAGTAATAATCTTTTGTCGAATTTGAAAAAAATGTAGTGTAAAGTTGCCTTAAGGAGTTTCTTTTTAAGACACAAAAAAAAAATATAAAAAAAAGTATTTCTTCTTTTCAAAGTCATGGACTTATCAAACCACCCTCGTAAAACATATAATACTTTTTATCCCGATATTCCTACGGGAACGGGAACCACGCGGGTGAAACCGCGGGCGGCCACTAGTGGTTTTATAAAATTAAAATAAAAACTCCGCTGGTTTATTACGACCTCAGGATTAATTTAAAGTAGTTTTCAAAAAATGGTGTAATACCCTATTGTCATGACAGTTGACAATATGTCACGTTATTAAATAGGACCTAGATCGATTTCAAATCCAACAGCGCAATTAAAAATCAATCCCGCCCGACCCAAATTTGGGGTTTTTCATCTTTCGGAGGGAATAATTTCTATATCTTCGTTTCATTGTATCATTTTGGGGGGAATAAGTCGGTTTTGTGGGGGATAAGTCGATGTTGTGGGTTTTTTTAGTATTTTCATACAAATAGTATTATTTTGGGGGGATTATGAGTAAGGAGAACACAAGACGGTCATCTGGCAACACTGAATGAAAATAATTAGTCAGAAAGTGAAAGTGAAAGTGAAAGTGAAAGTGAAATATATTTTATTTAAATAAGCTCACATAATAAGCATTTTTAAATCGTCAATTCTTTTACCCTACCACCCATTATGACGTCTTTTAACTGACAAGAAAAATGGGCGCAAAAAACTTGTCAGCTTTATCAATCAGATGGAACGATATTTACAAATATGTATATCGTTTCCAGACTTTATATTAACAAAGATTAACAAATAAATAACATTATTGAATTAGCTCATTTCTTAATGAGTTTCAAATTTCATAATCAATTTACAGATTTTAAGCTAAATTCAAAGTTTGAACTTGTTATTCAGTCTAGGCTGTTACAATAAATAAAAATAAAAGAAAAACATACAATTCAATATGCATTAAGATAGGTAGTCAGAAGCAGACCCATTCCCACTGGCAGCACCAGTTCCCGAACATGACGCATGAACCAGCCATCTCTTCGCTCAACCATATTTGAGGGAACGTAACGACCCGCCTCATACGACACCACCGCAGAAATGATTAAAGATAGCATGACATACTAAGACTACCTATGTTAAGGCATCGAATTGAAAATTTATATCCAAAAGCTTTTCATAGGTCTTTCACTAAACTACTGACTATAGAAAGTAAAAATATTGCAATTAAATAAATCAAAACAAGGTAAGCTATTAAGAATTATATTTTTTGAGTAAGAAGTGCCATACATACAGACAATATAAAACAGATCTTTTATATACGAGTTATACGACGCCCTTAATACAAGCAGACAGAAGCAGACCCATTCCCACTGGCAGCACCCGTTCACGAGCATGACGCATGAACCAGCCATCGCTTCGCTCAACCATATTTGAGGGAACGTAACGACCCGCCTCACACGACACCACCGCAGAAATGTTTGAAGTGAGCATGACATACTAAAGCTACCCATATTAAGTCGTCGAGTCAGGAAGCCAGAAGTACGTTTTTAAGTAGGTAGGATACTTCTCACAATTTTATACTTAGAAAAGAAAATCACGATTCGAGTTTAATTAAAGGACTTTTATCTAGACCTATGAAAGAACCCCGGACTTTTTCTAATCAATACTGAGGTATTAGAGTAATAATTAACAATACAAAAGCTATGCCCATGCCTTTTTATCCTTCAAATAATCGTCAACAGTGTAATAACCTTTACTCATTAAATTGGATTTAACAGTATTTTTAAATTTTTCCAAGGGCAGTTCTGTGACTTGTTCGGGTATCTTATTATAAAAGGTAATACATCTACACAAAAAAGAGCTTCCGGTTTTATGCAGTCTGCGCCTTGGAACAGCAAGTTTGTTCTTGTTTCTTGTATTGAGTTTATGAACATTACTATTTTTTACAAAGCTATCTAAATTTTTCTTTACATACATTATATTTTCATAGATGTATTGGGAAGCTACCGTTAATATTTTAATTTCTTTAAATAGGTCACGAAGAGTATCTCTAGACCGTAAGTTGTATATAGCGCGCACTGCCCTTTTTTGTAAGATGAATATGTTATTAATATTAGCAGCTGAGCCCCACAACAACAAACCGTAGGTCATAATACTATGAAAATAACTGAAGTAAACCAATCTTGCTGTTTCAATGTCGGTCAGAAGCCTTATTTTCTTAACTGCAAAGGCAGCAGAGCTAAGTCTGCTTGACAGGATATCGATATGAGGGTCCCATTGCAACCGCGAGTCTATAGTAATACCTAAAAATTTTGTTGAGTCAACAAATTCGACTGCTTCGCCATTTACATGTATAGTCATATGAACCTGCCTCACATTAGGAAGTGAAAATTTGACACATTTAGTTTTACTAGAGTTAAGCTTCAGATTATTAATAGTAAACCAATGCATCACCTTGGAAAGAGTGCTGTTTACATCGTCACTGCAGTTACATCCTCTATCAACTTTAAAAATTAAAGAAGTATCATCAGCAAACAGTACTATTTCACATAAGTTTTTAGTATAGTAAGGAAGGTCATTAATATAAATAAGAAAAAGCAATGGACCCAATATCGAACCCTGCGGCACGCCCATGGTAATAGGTGCTTCATAGGATTCTGTTTTATTTACAACAACTTTTTGGGTTCTCGCCGACAGATACGATTGCATAAGGCTTACTGCATTTTTTGATACACCATAATGTTCCAATTTATCTAATAAAGTACTGTGACTGACACAATCAAATGCTTTAGAGAGATCACAAAATATACCAATTGCATCCTGTTTACTCTCCCATGCTTCAAAGACGTGTTTGAGAAGTGCAATTCCAGCATCAGTTGTGCATCTACCACGAGTAAAACCAAATTGTTTCTCGTGAAGTAGTTTGTTGATAAGAAAATGTGCTAATAATTGATCATAAATGATCTTTTCAAAAATTTTGCTTAGTGCTGGCAAAATGGAAATGGGTCTAAAGTTAGCGGGATCGCTTTTGTCCCCAGATTTAAAAAGAGGGATGATTTTACTATATTTCATTAAGTCTGGAAATATCCCTTCATCAACACACTTATTGAAAATAAAAGCAAAATGGGGAGCAATGGTAGTTATTATAGACTTAATTATGTGAGTTGAAATGCCCCAGAGATCTTCAGTCTTTTTTATATTTATTGAATTAAATGTTTTAAGAATGGTATCACTATTGATATGTCTAAATTTAAATACATTATTGCACTTATCAACACATGATTCCAAGAGGGAGACAGCAATTTTTGGAGATGAATTTAAATTACTGGTAGTTGCAATAGGTATTTTAGAAAAGAAATCTTGAAATATTGTTGCCACTCCTTCATCTGACTCAATAATTTTATTGTCTGATACTATTGAGTATTCACGGTCATTATTTTTAGTTTTCCCAGTCTCTTTATTTATAATATTCCAAGTGGCTCTTATTTTATTATCTGACTGATGAATTATTGTAGATATACATTTTGCTTTTGCTAAAGTACATACTTTATTAAACATTTTTGAATAGTTTCTTACATATTCATGAAATTCGGGATCATTTGAAATTGTTTTCTGACCATATAATTCAAACAACTTATTTCTGCTAACATATATGCCTGGTGTTGCCCAATCACTAAATTTCTTTTTAAAGTCTTTGGATTTAATAGATCTTTGCTTAAATGTTTTATCAAATTCTACTTTAATTAAATTAAATAAATCATCATAATGAGTATTGGGATTATCATTACTAGGTAAGCAAAGAGTTTTGGCAGTGACATTATTATGAAAATTTTCCAATTTATTTTTAGTTAGAGGTCTGCAAATTATATTACGCTGATGAGGAACATGATGGTGCTCAAGGGAAGCTATTTGTCCGCTATGGTCAGAACGAATACAATTTATTATTTCTTTATCAAGTACATTACAGTTGCTAAAAATATTGTCTAGGCAAGTTTTAGATGTAGCAGTGATTCTTGTAGGTTCACAAAAGGTGTTTGCTAAATTGAAGGACTTAAACAAATTCAGAAACCTACTTGCAATTGAGGACGGCTTTAAGATGTCTACGTTAAAATCACCGCACACCACAATTTTTTTATTCTTTTTGATGACTAATTTTAGAGCGTCCTCCATAGCGGACTCAAATTGAGGGTAGTTACCAGTTGGTGGGCGATACACACAAATCATTATCAACTGATCTAATTCCACACATGACAGTTCAACGTGTTGTTCAATAGAGAGGGATATCACATCTTTTCGTTCCTTAAAATTCATATTGTTTTGCAAAATTATCAAAGATCCCCCTCTAGTGGTGGATTTCCTACTGAATGAACTAGCAATTTTATAACATTGAAATCCTGTAATTAATTCATATTCCTTAAGCCAGTGCTCAGTGACACATAAAATATTAGCATTTTTTTCAGTTAAAAAAAGTCCTAATTCTAATTCTTTGCCAGAAAAGCCCTGAATGTTTTGATGAACTATAGTTAAATATTTAGGCTTTTCCTTAGTCATTACACGGCTAGAGACTTCCTCTATTGTCTTATTATGTAATTTAAATTACTAATAAAAGAATTACTTGGGACAAATGCCAAAGTGTTATTTTTAATGTCAACAATTTTTTGCTCAATAGGAGCAGGAGTAAAAATTGTATTATTATTACTTGGAACGGATTCCAAGGTCACATTTAAAATGTCAAAACTATTCTGCTCAATAGAAGCAGAAGTGATAGCCAAGTTCTTGGCTAAATGTTTAAAATAAAATGATAGCGCTAAAGCTACTTGTCTTTTAAAATAATTTGTAAGATAATATTTATCTTTTGTCAATTTAAAATTAAATATTAATTTATTTATGTCTATTATGTGACATCTCTGACTATTATAATAAGTCATATTGCTTAATGTTAAATTCAAATTATATCTGATATTATTTTCTTCCTGTGGCAAGCTAGCACTGTAAGGTAGTGTAAACAATACAAATTTATTTATATTTAAACTGCATAACTTATTGTAGTATGAAATGAGATCCTTCTTGTTTACATTACCTCTTTGACCAACTAATATAATTAAATTAGTATTTTCATTTAAGTTTAGAGTTATTACTTTTCTCATAATGTCATGTAGGGTCGCACCCGGTATACAATAATTTAAAACTTTTTCTCCCAATTGATTATTGAATAAGTAGCCTAAATCTTTTCCAATTTCATCACACAACATAATGTTTGAACATTTGTTAGTGGTAAAGGAATTATTTTCACTTGTGCTTGCTAAAATATTTACATGTTCAGAGATTAAGGGCTCATACACTGTTTGGTCTTGTAAATGGTCCCGAGCATCTAGGCCTGACGCTAAGGAGCTATCATTATGGGTTGAATGGTTTTCTGACAGAGAGGGGGTGGATAAACATTTAAGTGCCAGTATATATTCCCCTATCTCTTTTTTGGAACGGTCATAATTTTGGGTCATCCTGGATAATGACTCCTGTAATGAGTGAATTTTAGTATTTAACATAGCAATGTTATTTTCATATGTCAGTCTATTCTCATTGATTATAATTTGACATGTATCCAGCTTTTCAATTAGTTGTCTACGCTCTCTAATGTGACTAATATTTTTGAAAAAGTGTTTCTGCTTATTTAGTAACTTTTTTGTTTTTGAAATATACTTGTTAATTTTTACATATTTCTTTAGCTTGTTTCTACTACAACCCACCATTGCCTGACTCATAGTGCAATTAATTGAGTCTTCAGAAGTTAAATCAATTGTGATTGTTGGCTTATGGTTAAGTGAGGGAGAAACAAGTTTTGGGTCACAGCCGACTAACTCATCGTAAAGACTCAAGTTCTGAGTGACTACCGCTTGGTTTTGTTCTGACTCTAACTTATAAATACGGTTATTAGCGTCATGTAGCTGCTTTTCCAGTCCAGAGATGAGTCTGAGGGCCTTCTCATACTCATCTCTGCACTGGTCGAACCCATCGATTAAAGTTTGTAACCTATTACGTTCCTCAAACATATTCTGTTGTGACAAATGTAACTCAGACATTTCCTTTTTGAGTTGTGTATTGCTTTGAAGCACATCTAACAATTCCTTTTCATTCTCATCTCTTTCCAAATGCAGTTGCTTAACCAACTCCTTGGTGGCCTTTAGTTCCTGTAGGGTTTGATGGAGTTTAGCCTCCTCCTGGCGAGATGCGGCCTTACGGGTCAACATTGTGAAAATAAAAAGGTGTTTGTTAAACCTAAGTAATTCCAAGGGGATGTTTAATCAACTATAGTGAGGTTATCCAAATGATAACACTACACTATCGGCCTTAAATGTAGCCTTACTAGTTATAAACTGAACAGATTAGACTAAAAGCACATACAAAAATTACTACTTTGAAAGAGATAACAATGATTTACAGATAAAAATGCAATGTCATGTCATACCGGTAAGTGAAAGTGACCGTAGTTCGACGTCACAAAACACACAAAATACACAAACAACTCACTGTTGGTATTCACTAAACTTAATTTTATACGTAAATGTTACGTGATTCAATGGAATTAGCCACAATTATTATGCTAATAATTAAAATATTTCAAATTTAAATACGGGAGCAAAATTTGACAACTGGTGCCGTCGGTGTTGCCACAGGAGCAGACCAGTAGTCAGCATTCACTTGTCTTCGAAATACTTAACCTCTTTGGTTCATTGTGCAATTTTGAATTTAGAATGATGCGTTCAAAAGGTTCCTATTAAATTCAACTTTAGAACAACCATGTATCAGAGGAAAATAAGTTTTATTTTCGATAGTCATAAAGTTTAATTCGTAATAATATAAACTGAAGTTCGAGATGGTATCAACGTTGCTTGTGAAGGAAGACGCTATAAATTAGTCAGATATTGAAATTCAATTATTTTGTGGGCACGTTTGGAAAGGTTTTATCTGATCATGTTAACTTTGGGAACTGGACATGACGACATGGGGGTGAAATTATATTCGATAGGTAGGTACTTATAAAATAATTATTTCTTATATCTATGATGACCTCCGTGGTCGAGTAGGTTGCACAGTACACCGGTTTCCAAGGGGTTGCCATCTCTGAGGTCCCAGGTTCGATCTCCGGCACAATTTGGAAAACGAACTTTTCTATATTGGCTCAGTCCTGGGTGTCTGCAGTTCCACAGTAGTCTCTGGGTATTGCCGATTTCCATGGCACAAGTGTTTAGCTACGTACTCACTTTGTTTATTTATTTCTTAACTAGCGGCCGCCCGCGATTTCACCCGCGTAGTTCCCGTTCCCGTGGGAATATCGGGATAAAAATTATCCTATGTTTTAATCCAGGCTATCTACTATCTGTGTGCCAAATTTCAACCAAAGTAGTTTTCCTTCAGTAGTTTTTGCGTGATTGAGGAACAAACATCCAAACATCTAAACATCCAAACCCACAAACTTTCACATTTATAATATTAGTAGGATTTGGAACACCAGCATGGAATCAGACGTACCTTTTACTTACATTAGGTGCATTTTAAAATATTTTTTGGTTTTTTGGTTATCTCTGATTTATAAGTAAGAATAATTGATTTTGTTGCACAAATTTATATTTTTTTTTAAGTTTTTTTTATAGCTTCGACTTCGGACTATTTCTACTACGACTACGAGCTACCAGTCTACGAGGTGCTACGAATACTTTTGCAATTGCAGTACCAACAAAAATACAGTACTTCATGGATCCCTATAAGAATGCTGGTGCTGTGCTACTAAAACTAAACTGAACACTTTATTTACCAATTAAAATTTCATTAAAAACATTTCACAAAAGGTTTCGAAACAGTTATAAATCGAATTGGCGCTTCAATTCGTTTTATGTTCTAAATTCGAATTTCAATTTGAATCATCCCGAGCTGCCAACTTGCAGATTGTTCCGGTACGTTCCGTTTCTTCGAAATCCCCGATTGCGTCATGTCAAGAGGCCAATGTTGACAGTTGCCAGAAAATAAATATCATCGGCGATTCGCTCGAAGTGCGCGGCTCACGTGATGGCTGATAAAATCGCGCGTGTTTTGTTTTAATTTTCGTTTAACTTTGCCTTGTTTTAGTTTGTTTGCTGAAAACTTGGTGCATGCAACAGAGGTCGCTTTATTGAACTTGGCAAAAACAATTACCTACGTAGTTTTTTTCATTCTTGATGTAAACAAGATTTAGTCCTTTATTTTGTAAAGTCATACAAGTGAATTTATTAATTAATACTTAAGTTTATGGGTAAGTAAGTATATAATGTTTTGTAGGTTAGGTAGGGTGCACGGGACGCTGACCTTTAGGCTGACGCAGATACTTTCCGGGCATGGGTGCTTCTGAAAGTATCTGTGTCGGATTGGAAGGGAGGCGTCCGCACAGTGCCACGAGTGCGGCGATGCGGAGGACAGTGCCCAGCACACCCTCGAGGTGTGTCCGGCCTGGGCTCCGCAGCGCGGTACTCTGGTTGCTGTGGTTGGGAGGGATCTCTCGCTGCCCAGCGTGGTACGGGCCATGCTAGCCACCGAGAGATCCTGGGAGGCGGTAGTCTCCTTCTGTGAGGAAGTCATCCTCCAGAAGGAGGCATCGGAGCGAGTTCGCGAACAGGAGGCTCATGCGAACCGGCTCCGACGCAGGCGGGTGGGCGTAAGGAGGAGGCGCTTTGCGCACCTCATTCCGCTCTGACGGGGACCACGCGGGCGATGGGTGGTGACCCATCGCCTGCATTGCACGGTCCCCGACCGTCTGGGGAGATGGCCAAACTTGCCCGGCCATCTCCCGACCGCGAGGAGGCCCGGGTAGCCGGGCAAGCCACCGGGTCAATTGGGGTGATTACCACCCATGGCTCCCCGCATGACCAACCGGTGGTGAGTGGGCAAGTGCCGTAGTTTTTTAGTGGGTATTCCCTCCTCCCGAAATTCCATCGAGCTTCGACTTGGTGGAATTGCGGGAGGTAGTCGTGGAGGCAGCCGCAACGTTTAATGTTGCGGTCCCCTCCTGGCGAGTCCCACATGCCCCCTTCCCGATCACCAGCGGGAAGGGAAGCGCGTAAATGCGTTTTTCTACGGCATAAAAAAAAAGTTTAGGTAGGGTAGTTAAAAGGCAAATTAATTAATAACAATTTCATGGTAAAAACGCAGGCACACATGTAGCAACATTTTTCATCTAACTTCTCTCGAAACTGAGACGTTCCAGTGCTGGTTTTTCCTCAAAGTAAAAATCTTTTTACTGTGTCATGTCGTGATGGGTTAAAATGTTCGACGCACTTCTTGAGCATAGAAACAAAAGTTGTGTGGCACTCAAGCTTTCGAAATTAAGAAAATATACCTACCTAACTAACGAAGTAATATGTCTTTACTAACCTATTTTAAATTTGCATTGCTTGCAACAAGGGACATTAAATTATGATGATACGTAATTAAACACCAAATCATTACGCACGCTATTTAAACACCATATTCATTAATGTATTCCTTACCGTCATGTGATCATCCTTTCACACGGACAATGCCGCGTGTAACTCTTAGTTGCATTATAAATCCCTATCACATGCACATGGCAACATTACAAGCATCTGTCAAGCGCGCCCGCCGCGATTTAAAAAAGGAACGACCGCTCACAATACGTTCCGTTGATACACATTTGATGCGTCACCCAGTGAACGCTGGTCTCCCATACTCGCTCTAGGTTTAGAGACCTTGCGTAATTATTATGAATAGTTAGGTCGTGATAAAGTAAAAAAAACCTTAATTTTTTAACTGTTTTATTTTCTACGATCGTGCCTGAATTACTTACTTTTACTTTTTCGGGGAAAGTAATGTTTCAATGTTACCATAAATCTGGTTTTAATTTCCTTTCGTAGGTCTTCAACGCTTTAGTATAAAACTCAGCAAACAAAACCAGTAAGTTGTTAGTTATTCTAAGAAATTACTAGGAACTTACTAGGCATGAAAAGGTTCTAAGAAAATGGCAACACAGCTCATGTATTTAGGAAAATTGCCATAGAGTCTGTGCGGAAAGAGAACCGACTTGGGATTTGTACTTGATCTCCTATTGTCATGTTGACAGCACTGTCATACGTAATTATAGTTCGACTATCTTGACTTGATAGATATCAAGATATTACAGTCGCACTAAAACGTTACAGTGCCGTCAACATGTCAAAAACGGTAAGCATAAATCCCAAGTTAGTTCTCTTTCCGAACAGACCAAATTTCCTGTATTAATCGCCAAATCTGTTACTATCATTTAACTATAAAAGCTACGCTATAGAGTAGGTTCCATCCAGAGGTCTGTTTAACCTGGCCGTGTGATGGCTGCGTCGGCAGCGCCGCGGGCGGCAGATGACCGCAACATGATTTATGGCGGGGCACAGTCGGACGCATTTACATTCGTAAATATGATCTGTGTAATTATGCGGCTTGTTTCGGCCACGGGCGGTTTAGCCAAGAGGGAACGTGTGAGAAGCCTAAAGACTCCTGTGTTACGGCCGTAATGACACCCATGGTCGGAAATGATGGATTCGGTAATGTCTAATTGCTTTTGCGTTTTAGCCAAAATACGTAAAGTTTCTGAAATTTAAATTGCAGCCGCAAGGTACTCTCTGCGAGGAAAGACACCTTTTATTGAAGAAGTTAGACTTCATGTGACGACATAAATCATATTCTTTGTTAAAGTGCTGGGCTTATCAACTCGATTGTATCTGTGTTGTAGATTAAAGTTGTCAGCATTCAATTTCGTCATCACATCATTACAAAGTTTCTTTCGTTAAACATGACCCAACATTATTTATTGAGCATCAAACAATAATTTATCCTACGCCATAAAAGGAACATCAATAAAGCAACCAATTTCATCCCATATTGTTTGTCAAAAATTCGATTATGTCCGGTGTGTAGGAGACAAAACGAATTAAAAAAAGGTTATGGCAAAGAGTACAACGCCGATTGGAACGCATCCTTAAAATGAGGATATAACGGGACGTTATCGAACATATTCCAAAGCTAAATAAACTTTTTTCTGGCGCTCGGCGTTTGAAAAAAGAACGGTCTCGTTTATTTTCCCGCGCTGCCGCGATGAACGAGGCGTGACATTCGAAATTTTCGATGTTGTCAGCACACAAAAAAGGGAATCGAAATAGGGAATAGTGTTGTTGGTGTAATATTAATGCGTCTAACGGATCCCTTTGTGTCACGAGGGGATGCGTCATTCACGTCATCATAGCTGTTGTCGAACTGAATAAGATAATGATATTGGAGCAAAAGGATTGTTTCGTTATTAAATTTAGATTTTTTGATGTCCGCTTTCCGATTATTTCCGCTCAAATTACGACGGCATTTCTTTGCAGCTATTCTTTTTATAGGTAGAATTATTATGTAGTTGGGTACATACTAGAAATGTTTCGAAAATGGAACACATTTCTCGTTTCATTTATAACGTCACCAGATCACGAGCACCTTTTGGCTGGCCAGCATTTAGTTTTTTTATCGAGTTTTTTTATTTAGTTTAGGTTTTTTTATCGAATCATTACCGAACGATATGATTTACGGTATACTCTGTGTTCAGGTGGTATACAAACGCATCTGCTGATCTTTATTAATAAACCTATTGTTGTGAGACTTGCCTGTTGTATGTGTGTGTAAAAATACTTTTTGTCTGTAAAATATAATTTCTTGACAATATCTCATGAAATTTAAATAATGGCAAATTATAATCATTTCGAATAACAAGCAATACAAAAAAAAAACAGATAATTGATAGTGTGTTCATTAAAAATAGAGTATCGCAAAAAACTGGACAAAGTGCGAGTTGGACACGCACACCGAGGGTTCTTTACTTTGTAGGAAGGTAGATAATTAATTAATCGCAGTAATCAAGTTTCGTAGGTTTTTCCGAGCTTTTGCTGTAATTCTTTAAATAAAGACTAAGTATATTTTTAATGAGATTTTTACTGGGGCTGCTACGGTCTAGTAGGTACTTGAAAGAAACACTGTTCTTGCTCCGAGAAGTCTCAATTAGAAATCCTATACAGAGGTGCCCAAACGGTCGATCGCGATTGACCGGTCGATCGCGAGAGGTTTTAAGGTCGATCGCCAAGGATAGCTAAATTTATAAGTGATAAATATGTAGTAGGTTATACGGTGACTTAATAAATATTTAGTGGTTAAACGGTCAAAATGTCGATCTCTTAGTCATAATTTTTGCTAGGTCGTATGGGCACCTCTGCAAGGTATTCTTAGGATGACCTTATTGGATTCACAATTAATAGGTAAGTATGTCCTCCAGTCAGTTGGACACAAATCTAATTACACACAAACCCACTCTTTATTACACGCAGCAATAAAAATGGCCACTAACACGGTTAGTTCCGCTGGGGTCCGCTGCGACGCCACCGTCGCGTCGTTGCCGCACAGACTAGAACCAATCGCGTTTATATCTGTTTTATGGTTCGAGTCTGAGGCTGTATGTTGCACAGTAATTTAATTACAGTGAACATAATTTTAAGACGACATTTAATACTTACTTAAGTTTAATTATAGCGAATAGAATAAACTTAAAAGTTACGTACTTACCTATGTTGTAGTTACCTACTTACCTAATTATTTTCCCATTTTTTTTGCAATTACCTACGTCAGTGCTTTATTGCAGGAAAACTTAATTAATAGACATTATGGCTAACTAACCTATAGATAAACTATTCATATTCATAGCTACACTGCAACGTAAACCAAATTGTCATTACAATTGACAAATTGTCACTTTATTAAATAGGACCCTCAATGATAGCCACATTTTAATTTTAGTTTTATTTTTCGAAATTGGAACGACAGGAGCCGTGGTCATTGTTCCATTTTCAAATTGTGAAGTCTTGTTCTTCGGATTAAATACTCTTTCGTGTCGCGGTGTCACGGCGGGGCGCGGGCGGGGCGGGCGGGTGCCGCGATCAATACGGTGCCCCCCCGCGCCCGGCGACCGACGACACCCCTTTGTCGCCCGCTCACAAAAAATGTTAGATCTGCAGATGTAGGTGTGCGTGTGTAAAATCTCGGGCGTTAACGATTTATTTTGGAGATGATAGGTATTTTGTTTCAGCTTACACTTTGTGTTTAAAAAGGAAGATTTTTGGGGGTTATAACAACAAAAAAATGTCAATATAGGTAGGTAGTTGAAAATAACTAACCAAGTTTTAGTAGGTACCTAAGTTGACAAATCAGTAAAATATTGTTGTAAAATCTCAGAACTCTAAAAAGTATAGGTAAGTACCTACTTAAGTACCTTATTGGGATCTCATAAAATAATCTACATACCTCTTGTTACGTCACTTTTAAAGAAAATAACTTAGCAAAACAAAGAATTCCATTTTCAAACTGCTTTCACCACGTGAAACTTTCCCAACTCCGCCTACTATGTGACAAAAGCGACCAATCAGAGATGTCGCACGCCGCCCGCGACACTCTCCACCAATCGGCGTCGTCGCCGCGCCCAATGACATCGTGGTGACACGGGACACGTGGGTCAACGCCCTCGAGTCACGTGGTTGGTGCGCGACGACGATTTTATTCATCCATTTGAAACGTGCGTAACATTTTAAATTCAAATTTTAAACATAGAACAGGAAAGGAAATTCCTTATGCGAAATACAAGTATACCTAAGCTTCTTGGCGAAATAGGTTTAGAATCTTGGAATAATAACGGAAGGATACCTAGTTGTCATGTCAACTAAATGCAGTATGAAGTGAAGCAAAATCATTCAGTTGGCATTCAGTCAGAAAGTAATATCATTAAGCTAGGGTTTCCTAGGATAGCGGTGCCGTCATATTACGACCGTAATATAGCGGTGTTGAATGTTGTCTATGTAAACAATACGGCGACGCCGCCGCCCGTAACGTCAGAAACCGCGCCGTATTGTTTACATAGACAACGTTCTACGCCGCTAAATTACGGCCGTAAATGACGGCACCGTCATCCTAGGAAACCCTAGAGTAGCCATACACAAACGGAATTCCTTATGTATTACGCAACTAAATACAAATCTTTTTATGCTGTGTACGTTTAATACTGGCATACGCGGTTTTATGTTATTTTGAGAATCGAAGATTGTCTAAAAAGAACTAGGCTTTATGACAGTTATGACGTGATGGTGGAAAATAAAATATTGTGATGAAGACATGAATTGAGTTTATTTTTATAGAAGGCTACCGAATCCCATACTGCTACTAGGTACTCAAATTACCTACCACACATGCGGGATTTTTCCGTACGGAATCTTCATACCTACCTACATTATCGAAATTCCGTTCGGAATTCCGAATCGGAATTCCGTTGTGTGTGTGGCCGGCTTATTTTGTCACTACGGCAACTTCCGAAAATGGTGCCGTATCTGCACTAATTTACTTGGCTGTTTTAATTTGTACGCGAGTTTTGGTTTCTATGGTAGGCACAGTACCTATACCTAGGGGAAAACCCGGATAGTTGCCCCACTTTTTGAAATTACTTTATATCTCTTAGTACAAAAAGCGAGATTCTTTAGTTATTAAACGGGTAGCTAAATTGGTTTATTATCTTCAAATTTATAAAAGGAATAAATGTTATCTTTAATATTTCCAGAGTATTGGCGATTTTTGCGGACCTCTAAATTTTGGGACAACTATCCCATATAGGGGATAGTTGCCAAATCTATATAAATTACGTTTAGGATAGATGCCTCGTCGCGACAGAGGACATTTATCCCGCAAAAACATTGATCGCACCTAGCCGTCCCATGCAATCGCACAGAGACATGCAACACGGTCAACTTAGTTGTAGTTGCAGAGTCTTTTGATAGATAAATAAAATACCATGTGTTTCATTCGCGAAACTAGAGTAATTGCAATCGAGGCTACTATATCCCCGAGGCGACTATCCGGGTTTTACCCTACTAAGTACTTACCTACCTACTACAAGAACTTCATTTAATAATGTCTATTATTATAGGTAAGTACACTTACTTACCTAATTCTAATAAGGTGGATCTTATTAGAAAAATACTTAAGTAAGTCATTCCTATAGGAAAACACCCTTTAGGCTGGCCCCAGACCTACCGGTTTCATTTCTTTGCTTTGCTGTTCTACCATGGACCGCCGGCCAAGAGGCTCATTTTCAATCTATCGCATATTTTGACCTGACCACATTGGCAAGATAGCCATTAGTTTGGTGTTATCAAATATCGTCGTCTGGGGTGCGATGAGAAGTTTTCGTTTTCGTTTTAAAAAAAACTGCTGTTTTATACAAAAATTAATAACGAAATTATCAAAATGTATGAAACAGTTCATTTTTTTTCGCGATTTCAGATTTGGTCCCATAGTAAAAGTTGTTCAGTTTTATTATGGTCCCTATCTACCATATTCAGTTTTATAAGGCTTTACCAAACATCTTGTATAAATAAGCGATCGAGTTATTTTTAACGATCGGAGTCCATGTTCAGGGTGGCATATCTCCTAAAAGCTTCCTACTTCGCAATCCAGGCGATGATATTTGATAAAACCAAGCTAATGGCTATCTTGCCAATTTGGTCTAGTCCCAAAATGCGATAGATTGAAAATTACCCTGGTTGGCCGGCGGTCTTTCAAGCAAGGTAGCACAGCAAAGCAAAGAAACGGAACCGGTAGGTCTGGGGCCAGCCTTAATGCTTCAAACATGGAACATTTAAAATTTCAGTTTCGTGCGCACTCATAGTTTTAATTTTGATGCACTACGATAATGGCATTTGAAAAAAGCTTTTAAAAAAAAGCAAAACCTCCTTCAAAAATCTTAAAAAACAGCTCTATAAAAAGCAAGAAATAAATGTTCAAATCGATTAATTAAAACACGTCTATTAAAGTCCGTTTGAATTAATATAAAATGGTAACGAAAACGACAGTGTTTTCAAGATTACTCAAAAACTACTGAACCGATTTCAAAATTTCAAAAAATGGGACCAACTTGGGTACACACGTCATGTTATTATTTTTGAATCATTTCAATCGGTTCAGCCGTCTTCGAGTAATCGGTGTACATACATAGTAAAAAAAAATATACGCGACGAATAGATAACCTCCTCCTTTTCAAATTTTTGAAGTCGGTTAAAAAGAAGCCGAGAAAAATAGATTCAAGAAAATGGGTATTTTTAGAGAAACTATTCTTTTTTTGCAAAATAATTGTGTCATCGTAGCGGCGCGGTTACGACGACTGATGTGCGTTCCATGTGAATCGACCCTTACGGTTTTCAATAATTTCAATGTAGCGCCATCTGTTGGCAAATTGGTTGGCAGTGACTTGGCATGTAGGTACGTGGTTTTTACACGGGTCGACTCGGCAGGCGACTTGCTGGACGATTTACGTCAACTAGCGTTTTTTATCGACAATTGCTTGTATTGCTAGTAAAATCTAATCGCCACCTCATCGAAATTAGGGTTGCGATTAGATTTTACAAGCGATTGTCGATAAAGAGCGCTAATTGACTAAAATCGACCAGCGTGTCGCCTATTGCCAAGCCGACCCATGTTAATACCACATTTGGGTATTCTTTGTCAAACTAGTATAACTACCTAGATATTATTATAGTGATATCTAGGTAGTTATACTAGTTAGACAAAACGTAGTGACGTTAAGTCATGAGTGACGTTGCACTACTTAGTCGTACGCTCCGAATTTCTAAAGAAAATTATGTTTTGCTGAAGATTATTGGTGTAGTTTAAGTGTCTATAGATACACTATGCCGAATTACGCGACCGAAGTTCGGCAATATACGAGGGTGGATTGATAAGTCCATTACTTTTTTAAGAAGAAAGACTTTTTTCGGATTATTTTGTTTTATTTCTATACATAATCTTATTATAGCTCTGCATATTCAGTCCAACAAAGTTCCTACCTCTTTAACCCATAATTTTTTTCTTTCATCGCCTGAAAACTGGTAACTGAAATGAGGGCCTATTTCAGACATCACCTTTTGGCTTGATGAAAATTTTTGCCCACCAAGACATTTATCAAGACATTTATTCATGTTTGGTAGGAGGAAAAATCTCACTGTGGTTGAATCTAGAGAATAGGAAGGATTCGCATCTTCATTCGATGAGTTTTGATGTCATGAGTGCCGCCGAGAGGGTCGACAGGGTCATTAAGAAAAGCTAGAAGTCGCTTGAGCTTTTTGTTTCCAAAAGTAATAATCTTTTGCCGAATTTGAAAAAAAAATTGTGTAAAGATGCCTTAATGAGTTTCTTTTTAAGACACAAAAATAAATTATGAAAAAGAAGTATTTCTTCTTTTCAAAGTCATGGACTTATCAAACCACCCTCGTAACACCTGCAATGCCATTTGAATGACTGACGACACATTATGCCGAAATTACATCGCGTTTTTTTCATAATAAAATCGTTACCGCCGAACTTCGGTCGCGTAACTTCGGGATAGTGTATATAGACACTTAATTTTCTAATAGCATTTGTGTATTATTTAGCTTAGATAGAGAACAATGGCAGACTAAATACTTAGTACTGATTTGTTATCTCATTATTTGGCACCCCTAAAATTATTTTAATTTTTCGGAATAATTTAGCTCATATTAGCCGCACGACACCCACTACTGGGCAAAGGCATAACCTACTACCTAGGAAGATAATAGCATAGTATAAAAAATATTTTTGAATTTCCCGTCGGCTATTCATAGATTCTCTGTGAGCTCAACCTTGCGTTCGTGACATTTTAGAAAGTTTTCGAAATCGCTGAAATTAGATTTTACCAATATGTGCATTCTAAAAAAATTCGAAATACTGAATCAAAAAAAAAACCACGTGAATATCGACCCTGCTCACAAAATTTTACGAGAATCGGTTAAGACGTCGGACAGCGGGACAGCCAGACATGCGAAAACATTTTTGCCAATGCAAGACGCTTCGCGCTCGCTCGGTCAAATACTGGATCAGAATTCCGGATTTTATCAAAAACCCGGAAACTGGCTCTAAACCTTAGGTAAATTAATTAAAAAGTGGATACTTAATTATTTTCTCCAGTCCAAAACAGATTGATATAATGTCGCTTTGTTAAGAGCGTCAATCGTTTGTTATACCGAAAGTCATTTCATGCAAAATTAACGTTCCCGCTTTTTTGTGACACAAAAGTGTGAGGATCTTTATTTTTTTTAATTGTAGGCAACGGACCTTTCGGCATGCAAACCTTTTTGGTGTCACACAAGTTTTCCAACGATTTCAAACTTTACGAAGAAGCCAATAAGAACTCAAAATTGTCGATCCAAAAGGTTCAGATGCCTACATGGTAAAAAATTAGCAATGTCATCGTTTCGTTTTGAAGGAAATTGGAGCGAAATAAAAATGGGGTTTCGTTATTGTTGTGGGAAAAAAATCAATTGTTTCGGACGTGACATGTGTCGTGACAACTTGTAAAAAAGTTTGGGTAAAATGACTTTTCTTTTTATAACACGATAACGGCATGAATGTGTGAAGACTGTGAAGGCATTAAATAATGATTTGGAATTTATTTATCGTAACTTTTTCCTATATTCTGGTTTAGATAGGTGTTATTATGTCATCATCATCTGATCATCATCTCCCTACCCTAGGATGTCAGTTTATTTGGTATTAGTGGAGTGCATCCTTCTATTTCATTCTTGTCATCTCCTACATGATAGTTTATGACAATTTAATTTATTAAAATGTTGGGTACATTTTGAAGGTCGCAGGAAGTCGCTGGATGTATAGTCCAATCAATGAGGATATTTGTTGTATGGCGACTTCCGAATAATTCTCCCGTCTATGAAATTTGGCATGTTATGAAGTTAGGTAATACAGATTATATACATCAGTAAATTATTAAACAGAAAGTATTTTAGCCCGAAGAAATATTCACAGAGAGATATATAAGCGATATTCATGTTTAGGTAAAAATACCTAACTTCTCGTAACAAAATTTATTGGATTATTGTTCATCTGTAATCTGTATTACCTTACTTCGTCACATGCCAAATTTCATAGACGGGAGAATTATTCGGGTTGCATAAGCCCCGTTGATTGGACTAGTATGCAGGGCAGAATCGATTAGCATGGAGATCTTTGGACAAGCCCAACAGTGGGTGATAAGGTATGATGATTATTAATTTAGGTACGAGTACACATTTTTTTTAATTTTTTGAACCTATTTATACCTCTACCTACATAGTGCTAAATAATAGAATAATAGATAGGTTTCTAGTCTGCACTGAGAAAAACGGGCTACTTAAAATTGGCAAATTTGTAATGCACCGGCAGCCAGATACGTATAATGTGCTTTTCACATGAAATAAATAAGAGCCATACTTATAATGAGCCGACACCATGTCCAGTAAGTATGCGGCATAATGCCCTGTAAAGACAATGTAAACGAGTTACTTGTAATGAGGCCGAATCCTTAATACGTAAGCCGCATCATGAAATTACTGTGCCCGCACTGTTAACGTTTACGTATGCGGTTTAATGATGCCGCATATGTATTAACGGAGCAGCATACGTAATTTACTTAACCCGCAACAGGAAATATATATGCGCTATACGTACGAAGTTATACAGCCGCATTATTTCAGTATCCAGGCTCTTTACAACAGTAACTGGTTGCCAAATCATTGTACTGACTCCGTCTCATTAAGTAATAGTCCGGGTTACGTACATAATGTACGAGCAGGGTCGGAGATATGCCGATACATTTTACGTACACGGGATAATTAATAATGTCTCCGCCTACATAAACATTTACGTATCCTGGCTCATTTTACGAACTCCGTTTACTTACTGGCAGTGTTCGGTACATAGAATCTTTATGACGTCAGCCGCATCATGAAATTACTGTGGCGCACTCTTTACAGTTACGTATGCGGCTTAATGATTCTGCACGGAGCAGCATACGTAATTTACTTTACCCGTAACATGAAATATGTATGCGCTATACGTACGAAGTTATACAGTCGCATTATTTCAGTATCCAGGCTCTTTATAACAGTAACTGGTTGCCAAATCATTGTACTGACTCTGTCTCATTAAGTAATGGTCCCGGTTACGTACATAATGTACAAGCAGGGTCGGAGATATGCCGATACATTTTACGTACACGGGATAATTAATAATGTCTCCGTCTACATCATCAGTTTTTACGTATCCTGGCTCATTTTACGAACTCCGTTTACTTACCGACTGTGTTTGGTACGTAGAATCTTTATGACGTCAGCCGCATCATTAAATTACTGTTGCGCACTCTTTACAGTTACGTATGCGGCTTAATGATTCTGCACGGAGCAGCATACGTAATTTACTTTACCCGTAACATGAAATATGTATGCGCTATACGTACGAATAGTTATACAGCTGCATTATTTCAGTATCCAGGCTCTTTATAACAGTAACTGGTTGCCAAATCATTGTACTGTCCCTGTCACATTAAGTAATGGTCCCGGTTACGTACATAATGTACGAGCAGGGTCGGAGGTATGCCGATACATTTTACGTACATGGGATAATTAATAATGTCTCCGTCTACATCATCAGTTTTTACGTATCCTGGCTCATTTTACGAACTCCGTTTACTTACCGACTGTGTTTGGTACGTAGAATCTTTATGACGTCAGCCGCATCATTAAATTACTGTGGCGCACTCTTTACAGTTACGTATGCGGCTTAATGATTCTGCACGGAGCAGCATACGTAATTTACTTTACCCGTAACATGAAATATGTATGCGCTATACGTACGAAGTTATACAGTCGCATTATTTCAGTATCCAGGCTCTTTATAACAGTAACTGGTTGCCAAATCATTGTACTGTCCCTGTCACATTAAGTAATGGTCCCGGTTACGTACATAATGTACGAGCAGGGTCGGAGGTATGCCGATACATTTTACGTACACGGGATAATTAATAATGTCTCCGTCTACATCATCAGTTTTTACGTATCCTGGCTCATTTTACGAACTCCGTTTACTTACCGACTGTGTTTGGTACGTAGAATCTTTATGACGTCAGCCGCATCATTAAATTACTGTTGCGCACTCTTTACAGTTACGTATGCGGCTTAATGATTCTGCACGGAGCAGCACACGTAATTTACTTTACCCGTAACATGAAATATGTATGCGCTATACGTACGAATAGTTATACAGCTGCATTATTTCAGTATCCAGGCTCTTTATAACAGTAACTGGTTGCCAAATCATTGTACTGTCCCTGTCACATTAAGTAATGGTCCCGGTTACGTACATAATGTACGAGCAGGGTCGGAGGTATGCCGATACATTTTACGTACACGGGATAATTAATAATGTCTCCGTCTACATCATCAGTTTTTACGTATCCTGGCTCATTTTACGAACTCCGTTTACTTACCGACTGTGTTTGGTACGTAGAATCTTTATGACGTCAGCCGCATCATTAAATTACTGTTGCGCACTCTTTACAATTACGTATGCGGCTTAATGATTCTGCACGGAGCAGCATACGTAATTTACTTAACCCGTAACATAAAATATGTATGCGCCATACGTACGAATAGTTATACAGCTGCATTATTTCAGTATCTAGGCTCTTTATAACAGTAACTGGTTGCCAAATCATTGTACTGTCCCTGTCACATTAAGTAATGGTCCCGGTTACGTACATAATGTACGAGCAGGGTCGGAGGTATGCCGATACATTTTACGTACACGGGATAATTAATAATGTCTCCGTCTACATCATCAGTTTTTACGTATCCTGGCTCATTTTACGAACTCCGTTTACTTACCGACTGTGTTTGGTACGTAGAATCTTTATGACGTCAGCCGCATCATTAAATTACTGTTGCGCACTCTTTACAGTTACGTATGCGGCTTAATGATTCTGCACGGAGCAGCATACGTAATTTACTTAATGGCCGGTATACATTTTGATTAGTAAAGTGCTTAGTGTTTAGTGTTTAGTGCACTGTTAAGTGTTTAGTGATTAGTAGGTGATGTCCCATACTGTTTAGCATACGCTGTTTAGTACAGGCTTTGTTGATATAAACTAAACACTTAACAGTCCTGTCCAGACGTGCTTAGTGCGTGTTTAGCTGCAAGTGAGGGGTGGAGGCGGGACGTGCGGGACGCGCGGGAGGAGCTACTCGCAGAAAAAATAGAACGCGCTTCTAAACACTGTACTTCGCTCGCACTAAACACTTAACACTAAACAGAGACTGTCCGAACGTGTTTTTTGCTAAACACTAAACACTAAACGAGCCACTCGCACTAAACACTAATCAAAATGTATACCGGCCATAAGGTGAAGTCGGCTCGGGGCTACCGAGATATTGAGGGGGCGAAGCAGCGGGCGGGCGGAGCAGGCGCGGGGGGCCGCGCGCATATTCGTAAACATGCGAGCGCTCGTATTTACGTAGATGAGCATCAAAGTATCGAGCGATGACCAATTTTGCCACAAACTGTCAAGTCACTGTGGCGTTTCGGTGAGGCTGCTCGCCTGTTACGCGAGAGATCTCGGTTCGAACCTCTGTCGGACCAAAAGTTTTTTGATGGTTTTTACGATATTCTAGAATGTTTACATTGCTTACACAATATTTACCTATATAAGGTTATTTATACACGCTGAAATTTTAATCATTTGGTTCCCGCCGTGTGGTGGTTCCACTCATGATTACAAGCAACTTTTACTATGGGGCCAACACTCCTGCTCGCAAAAAAAAATCAGGTGTTCCATACATTAAGGTCGAGTAGGTATTGCACTTTTGTATGGAACAGCTGATTTTTTTTTGCGAGCAGGAGAGTTGGCCCCATAGTAAAAGTTGCTTGTAATCATGAGTGGAACCACCCCACGGCGGGAACCAAATGGTTAAAATTTCACGCTGTATAGGTAGTCCATAATTTTTATTTTAGCTGTTGCACCTTTAAAATATAGTTTTATCTTTATCATTTGTGAAAAGAGTAAAATAACACTTTATAAACCTATAACTTTGCTTGTTTTTATGAAAAAGACAGTTAGTTTATAAAATCTATAATAAACTCTAAAAAACAATAAGCATTTACATCTTTTGTATTTTCTTTTATTATACTGACGCGGTACGTTTGCTGTTTACAAAGCACTTCGGGGTCTTGTAAATAGCAGACGCATTAGTCTGACACGTCTGCTATTTACAAAGCAACTTCGGGTGGCTAACGCATCGGGTACCTATTTACGAATATGCGGCCCGCGCAGCGCGGCTGCTACTTCCGCGGCACTGTAGGCTGTTGTAGGCGAGATGTCGTAGGGTAAATGTGCCAATAATGATTCCCAAAAAGTAATTGCAAAAAAATGTTTTAGTTAATAATAAAAGGTTCTCGAATACTAATAATAATTCGCTAGTTTTATTACAAAGGTATTTACTGTAATAGTCTAATAAATATCACATTGACGTATGTACAATTAATAAACACTACACAGGGTTATTTGTAAAACACCAACAACCTTGCAGGAGTAGATTACTAACATCATAAACAACGACATTAATTTGTTCTACGACTTTTCCGAAAACAAACAAAAAAAACTACTTTCCATACAAAGCTCGATCAATAATTGCATGGAAAATTTCTCGAAAAGTACTCATCCCAGACTGATGGTGTTTATGATAAAATTAAAGGTCTTGGTGAGATCTTCATTTTAGATGACAGCTGTCAAATTCAAGTTTGATAAATTTGAATTTGACAGCTGTTAAATATGTAAAGTTAAGATCTCACCAAGACCTGAATTTTGTTTTTAAATTCTTTGGTCAGCCCCCTAGCACAGAGAAACACAATATAATATAGCGTTTTATCGAAAAATACAAGTACAATTCCAAGATAGCGGATAGCGGCCAACTTTTTTTGTTAGTGGGCTGATTTTGACGAAACTCGGTTTGGGGCACTATTTTGACAAGAAAACAGCAACGCAATGTTAGAAATAAAAAATCAAAGAAGGCGGCCATCTTTGTTGTTTGCGGGCTGATTTCTATGAAACTCGGTTTGGGGCACTACTTTGACATTATAACACCAACGCAATGTTAAAAATTAAAAAAATCCAAGATAGCGGCCAATTTTAACATTGAAAATGTTTTTTCGATAGTTTCAGTAAAGTACCCAATTTCAGCCAGAGTGAGACATCGCCCTGGTCCAGTGAGTTTTGGGTCTACGTGAATGTGATAAGCGTCAAAAGATGCGTCTTGGCAAGGGCTACAATATGGTGAAAAAAATTTTTTTTAAAGTCCAGAACTTTTTCGAAAATCGCATAAATGTAGAAAAATGACACACTTTTTCGGGGTCTTTTTTCACTAAATCTAAAATTTCTCAAAAACGAAAAGCTTTATTGAAAAAATGAAAAGAAACGTTTTGAAAATATTAAATGTCCCTCACTCTTACGGTCTGGGCTGTAGCTTATCCTTTATGTAGCGAAATGTCGGGATACTGCCTATTGTTATAGTGATTTTATATTTTGTATTTTTTATTTATTTCCACAGTTCTTTTTTGATAAAAAAAATTAAACTTTAATTAATTAAATAAAACTTGTAATACTTGTCAGTGTTATTAAACTCGACGTTCGTATGGCCTAAGGTGCGTCCAGATATGTTCTTTTGCCCGTACCGTACCTCCGTTCCGATCGGCGTCGCGATCAAAGAACGCTAGTCTGGACGCATGTTCGGAACGGTGCGGAGGTACGCCGTTCCGTTCGCCAAACAGGTACGCCCCGATCCACCTCGAATCTCTCGCTCTTTTGCCCGTACCCGTATCTCTCGCTCTTGAGCGTCGCGAACAAAGAACGCTAGTCTGGACGCATGTTCGGAACGGTGCGGAGGTACGCCGTCTCGATCGCCGACAGGTACGCTCCGATCCATCGCGAGTCGGTTTTTTCGCCCCGTTCAAAGGAAAAACGGAACGGAGGAACGGTACGGCGCTAGTCTGGACGTGATCGCGGCGACGCCGACGTTCGGAGGTTGTAGTACAGTAGCCCGTAGTACATTTAAATTACGAAAAAGGTTAGGTACCGTTTGCCGTTGTGATGTAGTTATTTATTATGAAATTATAGATACTTTAACCCAAGTTTTACAGATCCTAACTCGCCGTAACCTATATTTGTATATCTCCAAAAATGAGATTTTTTATTTTTCGAGGTTAATCACATGGTTTAGCTATTGTCGTGTTTTACAGCGCTGTGTTTGATTGCCACTGATAATAGTTAGACTGTGAAAAGTAGCCATACACAGATTTAAGACCAGATGAAATGGATGGACTTTATCTGGTCTTAAATCTGTGTATGGATACTTTTCATAGTCTTAATATTATCAGTGGCAATCAAACATAGCGCTGTAGAACACGACAATAGCTAAACCATGTGATTAACCTCGAAAAATAAAAAATAATCATTTTTGGAGATATACAAATATAGGTTGCGGCGGGTTGCGATCTGTTAAAGTATCTATAATTTTGTAATAAATAACTATATCACAACGGCAAACGGTAACCTTTTTCGTAATTTAAATTTACTACAGGCTGCTGTACTATTGGATCGGAACGTTGATACGGAACGGAGGTACGGTACGGCGCTAGTCTGGACGTGATCGCGGCGACGTTCGGCGGTTTGATCGGAACGGTGGTACGGAACGGAGGTACGGAACGGGCAAAAGTAGCGTCCAGACTTATTTGATCGGAACGCTGGTACGGAACGGAGGTACGGTACGATCAAAAGAACATATCTGGACGCACCTTTAGCGCCAAGATGATCTTTGTTGTGGAAGTTTTTATTTTCCTTTTGAATTGATTTACTGTTTAATTTTGACGCTATAATAGCACTGGTCGGATGGTCATAATGTTGTACATGATTCAATAAAATTAAATTACCGGATGCATTTTTTACTGCGTCCACTCGCACACATTTTAGAGCGATCGTGACGCGACCCTGGTACGACCATTTATCACAGAGCTACTCTTCCGAGGCAAATGCTACTGCACGATAGGTCCGACATATTTGGCTAACCATAACACGATAACTATTTGTCTCGCGGAATCAGTAAAGCCAATACACTGTAATTTGAATTAGGTAGGGTGTTTTGGCATGACAAAACATAAATAAAATTATATTGCATTGTTTTGTATGTATATGCTTATATCTCCTTATATATTATATAAAACTAAAAAAATAGGGATATAAAAGACACTTAAATTAATCGATTTAGGCCTATAAATCCAAAACACTGTATTTCAAGTTACAGTGTTTTGGATGAATTAATCGAAGTTCTTGACAATCTTTTTTCTACCTACTTATTCGTTTGCACGGCAGTGTGGTGTGACCCAATTTTTTTAAAAGTATGGTACAGGTTTGAAACTTGTTTCCAAGTATCGATATTATCATTAGGGCAGATTTTTACTATGCACCAAAAAATCTATCCTGGTTAAAAAAGTTACAACTAACTGCACTGAAGCCAAAAATATGAACGTTTTTTTTTGTTAGCAATTACTGTAGGAGCAAAAGAGATGACGCTATTATCTCCAGTACACATGGCGTACATCTCTAGGCGTGTCGTAGTGAGTTTTTGTGTGTAGGTAAACGGATAAACGAATCTTGAGCGAAAGTTGAACAGAAGAAGGGTTTTAGTTTGAGGCCCGAGGCCAAGCCGAGGGCCACAATAGGTACTTACGAGTAAATACAGAAAAGTAGATTCAAAATATTATATCGTGGGTTGCTGTTATTTCAATTTCGAGATTTGAAATGACTTGATCAGTCATGTCACATGTCTTTCTTAGTTACTCTGCGATTCCAAACTGAATGAGAGTATGACGATGATGCCTAGGTAAACATAGTTTGCAATTGCAATGAGGGTTGTTATCGCACATTCGAGTGATGATGAAGTCGGCGCGAGAGTCTCGCATGCTGCATTTGATTTTGATTAGTTTTTTATTAGGTTATTTTATGTAGAAATTCAGATTTCATTTGTTATACTTACATAGTACTTAGGTTACCTTTCAATAAAATATTAATGTTCTATAAGAATGGAATAAAAAAAAATATTTATTAAAAGTCATTAACTTCATTTTCAAAGTAACAGAAGGTCGTGAAAGGCAAGAGATGTGTGATTTTATTGTTTGTGGGCTAATTTCAATCTAACTCGGTTTGGACACTATTTTGACAAGAAAACAGCAACGCAATGTTAGAAATAAAAAAAAGTCAAAGATGGCGGCCATCTTCATTGTTTGCGGGCCAATTTCTATGAAACTCGGTTTGTGGCACTATTTTGACATTATAACAGCAACGCAATATTAAAAATATAAAAATCCAAGATAGCGGCCAACTTTTTTGTTTGTGGGCTAATTTCAATGTAACTTGGTTTGGGGCACTATTCTGACAAGATAACAGCAACGCAGTGTTAAAAATATAAAAATCCAAGATGGCCGCCAACTTTATTGTTTATTTATTTATTATTTATTTTATTTAAACTTTATTGCAAACAGAGCAAATGGCGGACTTAAAGCCTTAAGGCATTCTCTTCCAGTCAACCGGTAAGGGTGTTTAGGAAAGAAATCGTGGCGGCAATATTAATATAAAATAAAAATATGTAGTAAAATACCAATACATACATAAATATTATGAATATATAATACAATATAATACATATATATACACACAATATATACATATAAGAATGTACAGCACAAATGTCAGATATGACAAGCTAAAGTGTAGAACTCATGTAATGTTCACGAACCAATCTCTTGAACACGAACTTGCTAGGGGCGCTTCGAACATTCACGGGTAAAGCGTTTGTGGTCCAATTTAGATGAAACTCAGTTTGGGGCACTATTTTGACAAGAAAACAGGTATACAATGTAAAAAATACAAAATCCAAGATAACGGCCAACTTCTTATTTGTTCTCCTTTTTTTCAACCGAGTAACATCGAAATCAACCTGAAAACAGAGTTGACTGCCCCTTTTGTGTTTTTTACCATTGCGTTGCTGTTTTCTTGTCAAAATAAATAATAAATATTTGACAACATCACATACATTGCTCCAATCCCAAAGTAAGTAGCTACAGCACTTGTGCTATGGAAATCAGAAACAACGGTGGTATGACACACACCCAGACCTGAGACAATATTGAAAAGTTCATTTTCTATATTGATCCAGCCGGGGATCGAACCCGGGACCTCAAGAGATGGTGACGCCTTGAAAACCGGCGTGCGAACCACTCAACCACGGAGGTCGTCGAATAAAAAATAGAACCCAAAACCGGGTTTCATCGAAATAGACCCACAAACAGCAAAATTGGCCGCCATCTTTAATTTTTTATAATTTTAACATTGCGTTGTCGTTTTCTTGTCAAAATAGTGCTCTAAACCGAGTTTCATCGACACTGGCCTACAAACAACGCAGCTGGCCACCAACTAGGATTTTTATATTTTTAACATTGCGTTGCTGTTTTCTTGTCAAAATAGTGACCCAGACTGAGTTTCATCGAAATTAGATAAAATTATAATTATCATCTATAATAATTGCAAGAAAAACAAGAAAATAATAATAATAAATGAAAGTTTGACGAGTGACGGAATTTTCTTTAATTCGGCCGCTTTTGCCCTAAATTCGAAAATTTTTATGCAATGTTGTTAAAAATATAAAAAATCCAAGATAGCGGCCAATTTTTTATTTGTTCTTCTTTTGTCAACCGAGTTACATCGAAATCAACCTAAAAACAAAGTTTGCTGCCTTTCAGAGAGAGTCTCAACCTTTTGTGTTTTTTACCATTGCGTTGCTGTTTTCTTGTCAAAATAGAACCCGAATCAAAAATTTATTTGCTAGACTGCGATACATAAGGGTCTTAAAATATTTCATATGGTCACATCACATTCACCAGGAGCTGGCATGCAAAATATAATAGTGATAAATATAATATGTCAACATTAATGTCATTCAAAATTACAAGTCAAACCGGGTTTCATCGAAATAGGCCAACAAATAGCAAAATTGGCCGCCATCTTTGATTTTTTTATAATTTTAACATTGCGTTGTCGTTTTCTTGTCAAAATAGTGCTCTAAACCGAGTTTCATCGACACTGGCCTACAAACAACACAGTTGGCCACCATCTAAGATTTTTATATTTTTAACATTGCATTGCTGTTTTCTTGTCAAAATAGTGACCCAGACTGAGTTTCATCGAAATTAGAGAAAATTATGATTATCATCTATAATAATTGCAAGAAAAACAATATAATAATAATAATAAAAAATGAAAGTTTGACGAGTGACGCAATTTTCTTTAATTCGGCCGCTTTTGCCCTAAATTCGAAAATTTATGTCCCTGAATTCGACATAGAATAAAGGAAAATGAAGTCAGAAACTTTTGATGATATTACATAAATTTTAGAGTGCAAAAATTTACGTCATTATTATTATCAACATGCTTACAAAAATAAGCTTAGCTACAATAAAATATACATTATTATTACGTGGCTGAAAATAGAAAACTTTTTACTTTTGCTTAGAAATAAGATTTCTATCGGTATTAATTACTAATGTTGTTTTAAAAAAAATCTTTACGTTTTGTAAAATCTATGTCTGGTACCACAACAGGAACAAATAAGTCAGTGTCAATTCCAAATCTAATCGTCAGTTATTTTGTTATTTTTCGAATAAAGGCAGCTGCTAAAATAAGGTCTAGCATTTGCTCATGATTACAATATATTTGACCAAGAAACAGGGTCGATATATTATGAAGAAAAAAGCCACGAGGTGAAAGCGAGCATTATTATTATTTCGCTGTAGTCCATCAAAAATGTTTGCTGACAATCACACAGGGTTCCATTCCATGCAATTATGCGCAAAAAACTTGCTTCCCTACTGCGGCGTCAACAGTGGCAATGGCATCCTGAAGGTGTTTGCATCCAGATTCCAGACCAACTGTCCCATTCAAAGGCAGAGGGCTGAAATAGCGACAGGGCTAAAAAGTAGGTACGGTATTGCTTACTAACATAGGTTTAAGAAAAAAAAAACTAATTTAATGTTGAATTCATTGTAGTAGCATCAGAGATTCAAAGTTGAAAACCCTTGGGGGGCTGGTATTTGGCGTATTCACCCTACCATATCATCGAAATCGACCAAAAAACAAAAAAGTTGGCCGCCATCTTGGATAATTTTATATTTTTAACATTGCGTTGTTATTGCCTTGTTAAAATAACACCATAAACTAAGTTTCATCTAAATCGGCCGAAAAACAAAAAAGTTGGCCGCCATCTTGAATTTTTATATTTTTTACGTAGCTTTTTTGCGTAGCTGTTTTATTGTCACAATTGTGTTAAAAACCGAGTTTCATCGAAATCGGCCTACAAACAAAAAAGTTGACTGCCATTATGGATTTTTCAATATTTTCAACATTGCGTTGCTATTTTCTCGTTAAATTAGTTCCAAAAACCGTGTTTTATGGTAATCGGCCCACAAACAAAAAAGTTGCCCGCCACCTTCGATTTTTTTTATCATTGCATGTTGTTTTCTTGCCAAAATAGTTCCAAAAACCGAGTTTCATTTTAATCGGCCCTTAGGCGACGGCTACACGTCGTGGTAAATATCGTGATCCAACGCCATAGAGCAAATTTTAACCATGGAAAGTAAAATATTGAATATTCCATACAAACTACTTTCAATGGTTAAAATTTACTCTATGGCGTTGGATCACGGTAAATACCACGCGTCTAGCCGGCGCCATAAACAAATTGGCCGCCATCTTGGATTATATGTTCTTAGCATAAACTTAATATAGCGAAAAATTTTCGAAGTCTATGGTTCTTAGTAGGTAAGGTAACTCGACGTATAGATATCCCGAAACATTTTAAGTAGTCGCATTAGTTAAAAGATACCCTGGAACCGGAAAAAAACAGCCGCTATGCGTATCGGAATAACCGCAAGCATTATACTGCAGCCCTATTACGTAAATAAGTAAGCGGCTTCATTATAATGAACCGCGCTATTTATAAATAGCTCGGTTACTTACGTCGTCGTACTGCGCATTTAACGTATTTGGGGTTGCCATCACATTAAATTATGTTGTTTGGTGGTCATTAGCTACTTTATAAGTTTATTTAGCGTATTTGTGTTTGCTCTGTTTTTACAACCAAGTGGGCAACCACTTAAGTTGACTAAAAATATAAGCGAAACTAAATAATTCTGTTTCTGGCTCCAGGGGGGGCTCGGGGGGCTTGAGGGGGCTCGAGGGGGGCTCTGGGGGGCTCGAGGGGGGCTCGGGGGGGGGGGCTCGAGGGCGGCTTATTGAGTTTGGAACCGAACCTGCTTTACTCCTGTAGGTCCCGGGTTAGGTTAGAAATTTAAGGTGAGCGCGTAGCGCAGCGGAGCGTGAGCCTTAAATTTTGAGGTTATTTTTTTATAACAGACAACAGAAATAAACTTATTTTACACATTGCCGGTGGACTACCAGGCATTGTATACAATGCCTAGGCATTGTATACAATGCCGGAGAATACACATTGCCGGTAACACATACATTTTACTATGAAAACCGATGTTATCTGACGGCGTGTTAACGCGTGGCGTCAGACAAATGTGCCCACACCTTAAGTCTGATGTGCTGCTTGTTGTCCATTATAATAATATCATTTAAGTATTGTTTTGTAAGATTATATCCAAAAAAATATGCTATTGTGCTAAACGACAAAATAATATGCTAGACAGCAAGAAAATCTACCTTGAGCATATATTATGCTGTTACCTAAAGCAACCCAATAAAACTTTGTGTTAATTATAATCGATGATATTGAAAGAAAGCTGTAAGTTTATACAATAATCAAAATGAAAGAGGGAGTTGCTTCCTTTTACACCAACGTACCGCAGTATTGCCGTGGCGTTAGTATCAAATCAATGAAATAAAATATCTACAATACTAATTATTAGTAATAATATGTTAATGGTCATTCGAATTATTCGAATGATTGAGATAATCGAATGATCGTTCATAATCGCGCATCGGTAGCATCTGGCAACACCGGATCTCACTCTTGCTTGCCAAAAGGTCGCGTCGTTCGTCTTCGTCGTAGCAGCGATGAATTTTGAACAAGAGATTTGTGAAGCTGGTTTACAAGATTTACTCCCAATCCTTCAAGGTAAATGTCTCGGTTTTATTTAGTCATGATTTTTTGTTTTATTTAGACATTGAAATGTATGTATTTAGATTATAAATTTTTGTTAGATCTGTCGTACTCGCACTGAAATATGTATGTTGCGTCATACATAAATTAACTCTTCGTTTTCACCAAGAAACAGGTATTAGTTTTCTGAGATTATCTAAGCTAGTTTTATGCAAAACTTGTAGAATTCTCGTTTGTAAACCAAAGATTTAAATCGTCCGTCCGTAAACATAACAACGCATCACGCATGCGTGCGCCATCAGCGCCATTGCACGCACGCGCACTTGCTTTTTCCAAGACCTATTTGGATCATGTAAACGAGCAAACCAAGTGAACTTTGACGTCGCCGTATAGGTACAATACAAAAAGCTACTTTGTCCAAGTTTCTTGGTCCAAGTTTACTTGGATCGTGTCAGCGGGTATCCAAGTATACTTTGATCAAAGTTTTTTCACCCACAAACAACAGACATACGTATTTTACAAGTAGGTATTTGTTTGTTTTATTGAAAAAATCTGTATAATACTAATTACAAACAAGTTTAAAACCTTTTCTTGTTGAAAACTAGGAGACCGCCCCGACTGAACGCATGTAGGTAATTACAAGTAGGTAGGCACCTACATAACTAGTTTTGTACATATTTGTTTTATTATTTGTATTTTTCAGACAATCTTATAACAACACTGGAAACAGCCATTTTGTTAACCGACGTGGATTTGAGAGAATTGTTTCCCCAACTTGGCCCCAGAAGAAAACTAAACAATTTCCTATTAGAACATAAAAAAGTGACCGGTGTCAATGTACGTACCTACTTGTTTATTGTACATCTTGTATTTAGTTAATAAAAATGTTTTCTTTTTTTTCCCTTGGACCGATGCTGTATACTTTGTAATAAAGTTTTTTATTTATTTTTCTAGGACCTTGAAATTAACAACTCTACTGAAAACGCTGAACATGATGATAGGACACTGGACACTGATGATGATGATGATAATGCAAAAATATCTGCAAATTGTACTTCTACTGCAGCTAATAACACTGTGAGTTACTCATAATCATAACATTAGGTACTCAGTTTGATAACATAACGTACTTAAAAATTTGTCAAATTGTAGCCACCATTTAACATGTTTCTCTTCGAAAGATTTTTCTGTTCCAATAGATTTTCTCTTGATGGGCAAAAATTTTTCAGTCATTGTAGTTACAAGTTTACAAGATTGTAGAATTGTAATACAATTCTGACAAGCGGCCTCACCCTTTTTTGGTGCTCACTCAAATTTTTATTTTGTAGCTGAATTTGTTAGGTACTTTATGTTTGTGATATGGACCAAAAGCATTGTTTACACAAGGCCATCACTGGCTTGAATAATTGTTTAGACAAGGCCAATACCAAGCCATCGCTGTGACTGGCAGCCAGCGATGGCCTCGTGCAAACCTTACTTAAGATAAAATTGCCCGTCATTAAGATAGGACCGGGTACCTATGTATGTATGTTTGTAATAATTCTAAGATTAAATTTTTTTGTTTCAGGTATTGAAACTATTAAATGTAATGTTATTTTCTTTTAGTAGCTTGTATGAGTATTTAGAAGGCACAAGTCAAAGTTAGTGTGCTAGTAGAGTTTAGGTATATTGTTTAACCAGCAAAATGTAAGTACATCCGTATGTATAGTATTAATTTAGTACATTATTAAAACCAGTATTATTACAACCCGTATAGTTATGCAGGTCACACACCATCAATTCGATCCTCCATTTGGCATGATACTGCCGATTGGATCCAATCGAATTGACCGTGTGTCAGCGGTGGATCGGCTTCGGTTGGACAGATCGAATTGACGGAACAATCAAAATTCAATCCTTTTGGCTGGATCATGCCGATTGGATCATGCTGATTGGACCGTGTATGTCAGTGGGCGATCGATCGTATGATTTTCTTAACCGACTTCAAAATAGAAGGAGGTTCTAAATTAGATTGAATATATTTGTTTTATCATTGTTTGCGGGTATCTTCGACATTTGTAGACCGATTTTGATGTTTCTTTTTCTTTATTTTTTATTTTTAACCGATTTAAAAAGTAGGTTCTCAGTTTGACCAGTATATCCACGATTATCTCACGATTGGCTGAACTGATTTTAATGCGGTTTCTATAAAAGTATTTGTTGCATTAAGGAGGTTTTAGTATTTTAACCGACCTTAAGAAAGAAGGTTCTCAATTTGATTGTATTTTTTTTTTCTCGTTGTTCGTGCCTGTCTTAGATATTTAAAGACCGGTTTTGATGATTATTTTTTTCTTTCTAACCGACTTCAAAAAAGGAGGAGGTTATCAAGTCGACTTTGTATGTTTTTTACCCACGACGGACGGAACGGAACGGAGACGGTATATGCGTTTGGGGTTAGGCTGGCCCCAGACCTACCGGTTTCATTTCTTTGCTTTGCTGTTCTACCATGGACCGCCGGCCAAGAGGCTCATTTTCAATTTATCGCATATTTTGACCAGACCACATTGGCAAGATAGCCATTAGTTTGGTGTTATCAAATATCGTCATCTGGGTTGCAATGCGAAGTTTTAGTTTAAAAAAAAACTGCTGTTTCATACAAAAATTAATAACAAAATTATCAAAATGTATGAAACAGCTCATTTTTTTTCTCGATTTCAGATTTGGTCCCATAGTAAAAGTTGTTCAGTTTATGGTCCCTATCTACCATATTCAGCTTTATAAGGCTTTACCAAACATCTTGTATAAATAAGCGATCGATTTATTTTTAACGATTGGAGTCCATGTTCAGGGTGGCATATCTCCTAAAAGCTTCCTACTTCGCAATCCAGGCGATGTTATTTGATAACACCAAGCTAATGGCTATCTTGCCAATTTGGTCTAGTCCCAAAATGCGATAGATTGAAAACTACCCTGGCTGGCCGGCGGTCTTTCAAGCAAGGTAGAACAGCAATGCAAAGAAATGAAACCGGTAGGTCTGGGGCCAGCCTTAGAGGCATTGGCGGATCCAGGGGGGGGGGGGGCATGGGGGCCATGGCCCCCCCACGAGGTTGGTTACCTTTGCGGATTGCATTGAATTTTAGGCTGAATAATGGAGCTCTCGTGTTATCCTGCTGACTATCGCTCGAATTCGGAAGAGTTATTATTACGTTAAAATTTATTTATTGAGATATTATTAAAATTATTATTTTCCGTTTACTTAATTAAAGGCTGTGTGCTTTGTAGGTTATCGGCAATGATTCTCAGATAGGTGTTTTGGTATTAAGCCGCTAGAGGGCGCTGCAGTTATCATTTTCCTATTTATCTTCAGAGCGATTTGACTGATTAAGATGCGGTTTTCTGTAATAGAAATAGGTTTGTAGTGTGTCGGCGATGGCTTTTAGTTTTATGGTGTTGAACCGCTAGGGGGCGCTGCAGTTATCATTTTCCCATTTATCTCCAGAGCGATTTGACCGATTTAGATGCGGTTTTCTGTAATAGGTTTGTAGTGTGTCGGCGATGGTTCTTGGTGTTATGGTGTATAGCCGCTAGAGGGTGGCAGTAATAATTTTCGATACGGTTTGACTGATTTAGATGCGAGTTTTAGGGTACTTTGATAATCCCTGGACCTACTGGGATAATTACGATGCGGTTTTTTACATTCAAAAGGTTTCATTTCAGAGCAGGTTCTTAGACATGTTTCATGGTGGTAGACCACCAGGGGGCGCTGCAGCAACCAGATAAGTCATGTTTGTCTATTACCATTTTCCTCGGAAACTACTGAGCCGATTACGATGCGGTTTTTTGCATTCAAAAGGTTTCATTTCAGAGCAGGTTCTTAGACATGTTATATTGTGGTAGATCACCAGGGGGCGCTGCAGTAGCCAGATAAGTCGCACTTTAAAAGTTCTCAAAAACTACGCAACTGATTTCGATGCGGTTTACTTCTGTAATGGGTTTGTAGGTTATCGGAAATGATTCTCAGATAGGTGTTTTGGTATTAAGCCGCTAGAGGGCGCTGCAGTTATCATTTTCCCATTTATCTCCAGAGCGATTTGACCGATTTAGATGCGGTTTTCTGTAACAGGTTTGTAGTGCGTCGGCGATGGTTCTTGGTGTTATGGTGTATCGCCGCTAGAGGGCGGCAGTAATCATTTTCCGTACGGTTTGACTGATTTAGATGCGATTTTTAGGGTACTTTGATAATCCCTGAAACTACTGGGCCGATTTCGATGCGGTTTTCTGTAATAGGTTTGTAGGCTATCAGCGATATTTCTTAGATAGATGTTACGATGTTTAACCGCTAGGAAGCGCTTTAGTTATCTGTTCCCATTCATCCCGAGAACGGTTTGAATGATTTGATCAGAGCATTAAAATTATAGGTTTCTTAGTCTTTCTAACTCTTGCAACGCTACGTTTTCTTTAAACCTTTTTCTTTATTTTATCTTAATAACCAATTAAAAAAAAGTAGCTTCTCAGTTTGACCTGTATCTGCGATTATCTCACGTTTGGCTAAACTGATTTTAACGCGGTTTTCAGAAAAGTATTTGTTGCATTTGAGAGAAGGTTTTAAGTATTTTAACCGACTTCAAAAAAGGAGGTTCTCAGTTTGACCTGTATAATATGTATGTTTGTCCGCGATTACCTCGTGTATGGCCTGCATTACTAAGTAGTATACTGGGTGATCCAGATAGTGTCGTCCAAGATTTTTTTTAGATTATTCACACCTGGGTGCATCTAAAAATACCCTATGTATGTTCCGCGATTTTTCTTAGTTTAGAAGTTATGATTTTTTAAATGTGTTTTTGCGAATTTTCTACCGGACGGACCAAAAAAATTCATAACTCCTTTCATATTAATTTTTTTTGGGTTTTATTTTTGCAACATAATTGTCTTAAAACACTCTTCGACACATAAAATAATCAATTACATAACATCCAGATAAGTTCCTGAAAAAAGGGTCGAAAGTGAAAAAATTTTGGTTTTACTTTAGGCGAGTCTGACTCGCACTTGGCCGGTTTTTGTTTTATTTGCTAAGCTAAGAAGCCACTTAAGTTTTTAAAATCAGTTTGAATTGATGAAATATCCATTTTGTATTTTTAAAAGAATTGTTAAAATGTTACTTCGTCGAAGTAAAACCAAAAATTTTCACTTACGACCCTTTTTTCAGGAACTTATCTAGATGTCGTGTAGTTGATTATTTTACGTATGGAAGAATGTTTCAAGACAAATATGCTGCAAAAGGAAAATTCAAAAAGTTCTTTATATAAAAGGAGTTATGAATTTTTTTGTTCAGTCCGGTAGAAAATTCGCAAAAACATTTAAAAAATCATTACTTCGAAACTACGAAAAATCGCAGAACATACATAGGGTATTTTCGGACCTTTGTTCGCAAATACACCCAGGTGTGAGTAATCTAAAAAAAATTCTTTGACGTCACTGTCTGGACCACCCTGTATATTTAGTATTCAATAGTATTCAGTATTTATCATTAGCTAGCTTAACTCAATAACTGCGCGGCATTTAACCGACATTAAAAAGGAGGACGTTCTCAATTCGTCGGAATCAGTTGGAGTGTTGCCTTTGGGGCGCTATGGGAAAAAAAGACTTAGTTTTTTTTTAAATCGGTGACCGATGACTGTTTTTGGTCTTATTCGATTTAGGGCATATATAGGAACATGTTTAAACTTGTAAACTGTTTTTGTTAAATGCATATTCAGTGAGTTGTATCAATTTTCGATCATTGTCCCCATCAATTTATGTCATGGCATAAGAATAAAATTAAATAAACTTTTTATTCTTATGGTCATGGGCATGACTTATCCCCGACTTGTGAGTCGGGGATACGTCATATTTCATTATTAATTATTAAAAAAAGTAAAAAAATCTTTATAGTTAAAATTACTCGAAAAATATACATTTTACGAAAAAAGTGTAAAAAGCCTAAATTGTTTCTACGGGTATCATTAATTGAATAAGAGCAAAAAAAGGAGGTATCATCGGCCCTCAGGACGACTTTGTCATTTTCTTAAACTTGACAGTTTCCAAACTTGTCTCATTATTAACTCGGCTCTTTCTAAGTTGATCTCTTTCTTAAACTTGACACTTTCCTAACTCGTCTTATTTTTAACTTGGCTCTTTCTTAGTTGGTCTCTTTTGTAATATTGACACTTTCCTAACTCGTCTTATTTTTAACTCGGCTCTTTCTACAATTTTCTAACTCGGCTCATTCTTAACTCGACTCTGTCTCTTTCGCTGTTTTTCCTCTCTTCTTAGCCGTGGTCCACCGGATCATTTCACCTAGGTGAACTACGGACCATTATTTACAAAATAATGTTTTGATATAAAACAAAATAAATAAAATTCAGTCAAAAGTACCAGGGCAACATAACTTAAAAGGAGTTATTTCGATTTATATTTTTGATAGATTAAAGAGCTAAAAGAAATCTTCGCGGCATGAAATCAAAATAACTCCTCGTAAGTTATGTTGCCCTGGTACTTTTCGTGTATTCTGAATATAACATTTCGCATGCCCTACCCTACCTACCTTATGGTACTGGTAGTGGATCGAACTTCGTTCGCAAACTTTGTGGACAAACAAACAAACAACCAATCAAACAAACTAACAAACGAGAAAGCAACCTAATAAAAACGTGTTAAAATGACGAAGTCATCCAGACAAGTTTAAGAAAGAAACCAAATTAGAAAAAGCCTAGTTAAAAATAAGACAAGATAGGAAAGTGTCAAGTTTAAGAAAATTACGAAGTCGTCCGGAAGGATCATCGGTCATCGAAAAAATATTTTTTTACAATTCTAATATTTTTTGGGTTATATTACTGCTTACAGAGCCCCGAATGCTATACTCCGACTGGACCATTTACTCATTAATTTATTAATTTGTTCAATAACTTTAAAAAGTTGGTATTAATAGTGTTTGTGTTTAACATCATACAGGATAGTTTAGACGGCAGAGCAATACTCAAAGAGGGAAAAGGAGGCTTACTGACGGAGGGTTCCCGACGGAAATTGAGCCAGCTGCTAATACACCACAAACTAGAGAAAAATTGTGCAAAGAAAATTTCCAGTGAAGAATTTTATAAATTAGCTACCGAAATTGTGGAAATATTCCACAAGGAACGCGTTGTGGTGTATTATTCTGCATATTTATCAGCTACAAATAAATTAGCTAAAAAAAATGCGTCCGGAAAGCTGTACGAAAGCTATATAGCTCGAAGGAGAAAGTTGCGAGAAGGCGGACAGTTGCCGGGAACTAGCCGTTCATCCTCAAAGTCGTCCAGATCATCGCTCAGATCCACGCCAACTATTACAGATGATGACATTTATAGCCTGGAATCTCTGGAAAGTGGTAAGCAAATAATCGCTAGTCACTTTTTTGTGATTTAAATGTGCCACGGGCGACTGTACGTACTATGATGCCCTTCTTCTAATTAACTTATCCCACCATACACATATAAATGAATTACAGGTATTGTACATGAAGAATCGTTACTATGGCTGAAAAACAATGTCGATCCATGGAAGTCTGTTGAAGAAAAGTGGGCAGAAACTGCAGATCACCGCCTAAATCGCATCCAATGTGGAAAAGGTGATATAGCGGATTACTTCAAGGATTTCCCAGCCTTAAAACAATCACAAGGCTATACCTTGGTAAGCATAATTATACCGTAGCCTTATTTTTTTACATAATCCTTCTGGTTTTTCTATAAAAACGTACGCAATGATATGATTATAAATGACAAAAGTTTGTTTATTTCTTATAAGACAAGTGTCTGAATTACAAAGGCACTAAAAGAGTCAAACGAACAACCCAAGCTCTGGACGTAGCGATCCAGACCTTTCTAACCAGTGGAAATAACATAGCGTACATTTATTGTATTCTTTTTTTCAGCTAATGAACGATTTCAGTCAACTGTATCCGGGAAAGGAAAATAAATTATTTTCCTCTATCACCCTCAAAAATGAAGAAATTATAAAATATGCTTCATTAAAATTACGAAAAATTAGGGACCAAGATACGAGATCAAAAATAGCAAATATAATTGCACTGATTGACGGTAAGAAGTTTTGCTCAAATATTAGTTCTTATTCATCATATCAGCCACACGACACCCACTGCTGGGTATAGGCCTCCCCTAAGGATCTTAGTTCTTATCATTAACCTTTAACTAATCTGGGTCTGGTTCATCACATTCTAAATTTGAAATACAGTGCGGAAATGAAATTCAATACTTACTTCGTGCGGGAAGTATTTCAAACCATCCTCGACAATGCAATCGCTAGCTACCCGTTCTTGGATGTAATGTACTATTTCTTTAAAAACATCATGAGAACTACAGTCATGAAATACAAGGATCTCAGATCAGAGACTCCACGACCATATTAGTGTATTGAAAAAATGACGTCCATAGTTGAAGGCTAAAACCTTCATAAAATTAAGTCTCAAAAATTAACCGAAACTTTTTTTTCTTTGAATACAGAAGATGAACCAGAGACATCTAGCAATGTTGCTTTGATGTTGCTGGCTTATGTCATCAACATTTCACCTGCACGGAAAATAAAAGGAAAGCCAGCGTGGAAGCCATCTAGAGCAGAGGTCTGCGACGGCTATATAACGCAAGCTGCTTCTGAAGCCGACGTTACCAACAAGATCATTCAAAAAAAGGAGAACCTGCAGAGGCTAGGCCGCACAGTTCAACCCTACGTTATTTTTGTTGGCCCTACCGTTACTGAGGTAAAAGTAGCATATGTAGTAATAAATGACACATTTTATAGTTTCAACAAATTAGTAACAGCAGTAGACTGTGCATTTAAAATATTTCAATCGATAGGAGCTTGTTACCCGGAAGAAGCTGGAGACATATGGCTTTTTATTCAATTGGGTTTCTACGATATTAAAACTAAATTTGACAGGCCCACGCAGGCTGTGAATACTCTTTTAACTGATCTAGAGTTAATACTTTAAAAATGTTTACCTGTTACTATTGCAAAAAAGCCAGTGCGTCTCCGAATTTACTTATTACTCATGTGCGAACTTTCTGTAAATTAACGGTAGGATTTTCGGGATTTCGGTGTGGTGAACAAGGGTGTTATCGTCATTATATTTCCTCTGCATCTTTCAAAAAGCACTTAGTTAGAGACCACCAGTCATTATTGTCAACCTTGCGTCATCCAAATAGTAACAAACCGATCGATACAGATACAGAAGCCAATATCTCAAATTTACCTTCAACGTCAAGCAAAGAAACTTACAAAACAGCAAATACGATGGAATCTCTACCAACTCAAAGAGATGAAACCTCTCTTGGTCACCATGCTGCATGTTTTGTCTCCACTCTATATGCTAACCCGATAATACCGCGTAAAGCCGTACAAGTTCTTGTAGAAAATCTTCAATTATTTCATTCTAAATCACAATGCATTATAGAGCGACAGTTGAATGATATGGTACCACCAGATCAAAATAATGTTCATGTTAAAAATGCTTTCAAAAAAATATTTAGCGCGTTCAGCGATGCTTTTGAGAATTTAGATTCGGAACACAAACGTTTAAAATATTTTAATAAAATAGGAACTTATTCTGAGCCCCTTGAAGTGGTTGTGGGTCAACGTAACGAGGCTAAAAAAACAGCGGCTGGTTCATTATTAGTACAAGTAAATTGTACAATGCAGGTGATTCCGTTAAAAGAAAATTTAAAACGAATTTTTTCATCAAAAAATTTCATGAAGGACACTCTTGAATATTTGGACATAGTACAAAATGACTCTTTCGGTATTGAGAATATTGTTCAGGGTTCAGTATGGAAAAAAATGACAGAAAGTTCTGTAGAGCATGATGCAATGATTTTACCATTAATAATCTACTTTGACGATTTTGAAATAGGCAATCCCTTAGGAAGCCACGCTGGGGTTCATAAACTTGGAGCTATTTATGCTTCAGTACCATGTCTTCCACCTCACTACGTGTCGCTTTTGCAAAATATTTTATTATTGGCTCTTTTTCACTCATCAGACAGAACAAGCTTTGGAAACAACATAATTTTTCAAAAAGTTTTTGATGTTCTTAATGATTTAAAGATCAATGGTATTCATGTTGAAACTGATGTGTACACCGGCAAAATAAAGTTTTATGTTGCAGCTGTGACCGGAGATAATTTAGGATTGAATGCTATGTTAGGTTTTGTTGAAAGTTTTTCTGCAAATCGGCCATGTAGAATTTGTACTGCTAATAAAGAACAAATAAAAACACTGCTTTATGAAGATGACACGTTGTTGAGAAACAATGTCAATTATGAAAATGATTTACATTTAAATGACATTTATATGACTGGTCTTAAAGAAAAATGCTCGTGGCTTGCTTTAGATGGGTTTGACTTATTTCAAAACGTCGCCGTAGATGTTTTACATGACTATCTCGAGGGTGCTTGTCGATATGTAATGTCATTTGTGATACAAAATCTAGTATGCACTCAGACTCTAATTTCTTTTGACAGTTTGAAATCAAGAATACGATATTTTAATTATGGACCTGATTCTGCTTCGACACCATGCAATTCTGTAGCAAAAGAAGGCTCAACATTAAAATTAAAATGTTCGGCTTCTGAAATGCTTACTCTTGTTCGATATTTTGGACTAATTGTCGGACATAATGTCCCAGATGAAAACGAAGTTTGGTTCTTATACATCAAATTAAGACAATTGTTGGATAAACTTTTGAGTCATAGAGTCCATGAAAACACTATTGATCAAGTAAAATTTTCAGTAGCTGAATTAAACGAGCTCTATCGTCAATTTGCTGAAACAGACTTAAAGCCAAAGTTTCATTTTCTTACACATTATCCAGAAATGTTAAAAAAATTTGGCCCACTTACCCAAATCTGGACGATGAGGTTTGAAGCCAAGCATCGTATATCAAAATTTGTGGCCAGAGCATCGCACAACAGAGTAAATGTTTGTAAAACAATAGCTATTAAGCATCAATTAATTTTAAACGATACTTTTCTTAAAAATGAAACTTTTAAGACGATCTCTTATGGCAAAAAGGCAAATATGACAGAAGCGCAAATTGAAAATGTAAGACTAAACTTTCATTCTCGAGGTATAATCGATAATAATTGTTGGTACTCATTATCGTGGGTGAAACTGTATGGTGTCCGATTTGAGCTGTCGTCAATTATAATTCTAGATATTTCAGAATCTTCAGGCTTACCAAAGTTTGGTGAAATAAAAAATATTTATTTACTTGACAATGATGAAGTTATATTTGAGTCTGTTTCATTAGAGTGTATAGATTTTAATCAGCATTACTATGCGTATCAAGTGCAGAGAACCAACGATTACCAATTACATAATTATAATACCCTTGTTTCACCTGTACCGGCTACAATTACTATAATGTCAAATTTAAAACTTTATGTCACTGTTCGATGGACTTTAGAATAACAACGAACCATTACACATCACATACGACATACGTACCCTTGGGTTTCGTACACTTACGTACACTTCCCATCATATTAGCACCAACAGTCTTTGTTTATTTTTCTCTCATCACACACTTACATGCATATGTAGTCTAACCCCGAAGTCCCGGCGCTCCTAGGTTTGCCTAGTCAGACCTCAGGTTTGACAAGAAGCCTTATCCTTAGTTCGCAAAATATTACATTCGCAAAATATTATACTTTGTACAATCACAGTCAAAGTAGTTTCTGCTTCTGCAAATGCCAGATTTTAGTAGATATGGAGAAATATTATTTTCAATCACTTTTTTATTTTTTTATATATATTTTATGTATATGTTACGGCTAATACCCGAAGTGCGGCTAAAACTAGGTGTAGCCGCTAGCTGTTGGCTAAAACTAGGTGTAGCCGATTTGCTCGCGGCTAATACTAGGTGTAGCCGGCTAAAACTAGGTGCAGCATGGGATATAAAGAAAGTTTTTTCTGTTGTCTGTTAAAAAAAATAACCTCGAAATTTAAGGCTCACGCTACGCTGCGCTTCGCGCTCGCCTTAAATTTCTAACCTAACCCGGGACCTACAGGAGTAAAGCAGATCGGTTACACCTAGTTTTAGCCAACAGCTATCGGCTACACCTAGTTTTAGCCGGCTAGAACTAGGTTTAGCCGCACTTCGGGTATTAGCCGTAACATATATAAGGGAACGTACCCATACTACGTGACTCGTTAAGGGGGGGGGTCTTTAAAATACCACGCTTGGTCACGGGGGGGGGGGGGGAAGGGGCCTATGCTTTGTCACGTTTTTTCATCTTGATACATTTTTTCACTTGTAAATTGTATGTAAAAATAAAGTACACACTCTTGGTATTTGTGGCAAGCGCCTTACTAATAAAAAGACAAAAATGAGCAAAATTTTTGTAGCTTTCTGTTAAAAATAAGGTAAAACCATTATCTATGAAATAGTACGTGAAAACCAAGGGGGAGGAGGGGGTCTTGGAATATACTACGGGTGGTCACTAAGGGGGGGGAGGGGGCTCAAAAATTGTAAAATGGGTCACGTAGTATGGGTACGTTCCCTAAATTATATATTTTTATTTGTATGTCACCAAAGTACTAGGGTCACATAAATATGGCGAATGTTTATTTCTACAATCTTCAATCACTTTTCGTTTTTTTTCTTTTTTCCGTAATGCATCAACTTCTATAATTTTCTTCCCTTCCTCACTTTTTTTTTCCTTTGTAATACGTCACCAAAGTACCAGGACCACATAAATATGGAAAAGGTTAAATTCTATATTTTATTTTAACACATAATTTAAAAATATCAAAATGTTATTTACAGAACTTAACCCATGCCATATTTATATGATTCTGGTACTTTGGTGACGTATTAGGAAGTAAAGAAATTAAACAAAAACACTTAGGTACCTACTCTATTTTGTTTGTGTTTGATTGTATTTATAATATTTTGAGAATATAATATTTTGCGAATGTAATATTTTGCGAACAAAGGAGACCAACTTGGTTAGTCAAACGCCGAAACTCAATACGATCAAATCGGGGTTTGATCAGGACCTAAATTAGGGACAGAATGAGTTATATGTATAAAAAATACGTTCTATAGAGAGAAAATTTAACTAAATCAGCAATCTTCCGGTGAAACAAAAATTTCTGTTGTCTGTTAAAAAAACTAAATATGTATGAAAAACATCTTTCAATTCCGATGTTACATTTAGTCAAAACTGCCTTACTCCTGCAGGTCAGGTCACGTGGTCCTGCATGCAGGTTGGAAATTTCGCAGAGCGTAGCGATCGTCTTAAATTTCGTGGTTATTTTTATAACAGACAACAGAAAGCTTTGTTTCACTGGAAGATTGTTAACTTAATTTAATTTTCACTCTAAAGAATGTGTCTTTCATACATTTAAATACAAAAAAACAAACTCTGTACCTAATTTAAGTCTGACTGGCCAAACCCTGATTTGATCAAATTGCGTTTCGACGTTTGACTTTCTAAGTTAGTCTCTCCTAGGTTTGGACATAAATGCGTTAGGCAAAGGTCGAAAAACGCTATTAGTTTTGGACTTTGACTAAGCCTTCTTGTCAAACCTGAGGTTTGACTAGGCAAACCTAAGAGCGCCGGGACTTCGGGGTTTGACTATAATACATACAACACGTGCAAAAATTCACAAACACACCCACCTGTGTGGATCTGTTGCCCGCAGGTGATACAGTATACACATCTTACTTACCCGTAACTTACCGTTTTACAAAAGCGTGAATACGGGCCCACCACCAATTTGTTTCTTTAACTTAACTTCAGATTAAACATCAGTACTGAGTTTCATTTGTTGTTTGTATTATTTCATCGTATTGTGTCATTTATGCTTTTAAAATCAGTCAAATTTCTTAAAAGTAGAAATATCGAAACTCGGTACTGATGTTTAACCTTCACCTAGGCCCTGGGGTAGGGGAGCACCGCCCCTACTGCCAAAAGGTGGCTCTCGGATCGCTACCGAAACGGGGCGATCTCCACATTTTATATATTTTTTTTGTAGAATACCGGTTATATCAGTATAAAGTCGGGCCTTGCGACATAGGTTCCGCAACTAGATAGGTTTATGCGTTCGTACATACTCGTTCACATGAACGAGCTTTAAGTTAAGTTTACCGTAGGCCTAGACGCATTGGTTTCCAGCGACGACCACGCGGACTCCATTGACGCCAAGGTACCCTTACTAGTGATTCTTTGGTCGGGAATCCTAGGTTGCTCTGACTTTCCCACCTCCGGCTCGCGCTACAAATAACTGAGATCTGAGACATTGTTAATGTTGATAATGGACTGTCTATTGTTGTACCTAATTAATCACACACTTACATGCATATGTAGTCAAGCCCCGAAGTCCCGGCACTCCTAGGTTTGCCTAGTCAAACCTTAGGTTTGACCAGAAACCTTATTAGTCAAAGTCCAAAACTAAAGCGTGTTTCGGCCATTGGCAAAAAAAATATGAATAATCCTAGGGGAGACCAACTAGGATAGTCAAACGCCGAAACTCAATACGATCAAATCGGGGTTTGACCAGTCAGACTTAAATTAGGGACAGAATGGGTTATATGTATAAAAAATACGTTCTTTAGACTGAAAATTTAACTAAATCAACAATCTTCCGGTGAAACAAAAATTTCTGTTGTCTGTTAAAAAAACTAAATATGTATGAAAAAAATCATTCATTTCCGATGTTACATTTAATCAAAACTGTCTTACTCCTGCAGGTCAGGTCACGTGGTCCTGCATGCAGGTTGGAAATTTCGCAGAGCGGAGCGATCGTCTTAAATTTCGTGGTTATTTTTTTAACAGACAACAGAAATCATTGTTTCACAGGAAGATTGTTAATTTAATTAAATTTTCACTCTAAAGAATGTATCTTTCATACATTTAAATACAAAAAAAACAAACTCTGTACCTAATTTAAGTCTGACTGGCCAAACCCTGACTTGATCAAATTGCGTTTCGGCGTTTGACTTTCTAAGTTAGTCTCTCCTAGGTTTGGACATAAATGCGTTAGGCAAAGGTCGAAACACGCTATTAGTTTTGGACTTTGACTAAGCCTTCTTGTCGAACCTGAGTTTTGACTAGGCAAACCTAAGAGCGCCGGGACTTCGGGGTTTGACTATAACACATACAACACGTGCAAAAATTCACAAACACACCCACCTGTGTGGATCTGTTGCCCGCAGGTGATACAGTATACACATCTTACTTACCCGTAACTTACCGTTTTACAAAAGCGTGAATACGGGCCCACCACCAATTTGTTTCTTTAACTTAACTTCAGGTTAAACATCAGTACTGAGTTTCATTTGTTGTTTGTATTCTTTCATCGTATTGTGTCATTTATTTTTAAAATCAGTCAAATTTCTTAAAAGTAGAAATATCGAAACTCGGTACTGATGTTTAACCTTCACCTAGGCCCTGGGGTAGGGGAGCACCGCCCCTACTGCCAAAAGGTGGCTCTCGGATCGCTACCGAAACGGGGCGATCCCCACATTTTTTTTTGTAAAATACCGGTTATATCAGTATAAAGTCGGGCCTTGCGACATAGGTTCCGCAACTACATAGTTAGGTTTATGCGTAAGTATAAGCGTTCGTATGCGAACGAGCTTTAAGTTAGGTTACACTCAGACGAAATCTATATAAGATAGGATTTCTACTGACGCCCTTATTTTTGATAAATATCTAATCGCCAATCCTCTCGTCCTTCCCGTATTACGTATTGTAAAGGCCTACTCAAACCTGACCGGTATCTTGTACCAGTGGCGGGGCTCCGTCGCAGAATGTCCTTTTCGCAAAATGTCCCCTGGTCGCAGATTGTCCCTTTCGCAAAATATTTCTTTCGCAAAATGTCCCATTCGCAAATCGTCTCTCGCAAAATGTCCCTTTCGCAGAATATCCCTTTCGCAGAATGTCCCTCTTGTAGCTAAAATATCATATCACACTCTCGCCAAATTGCCATTTTGTTCAAAATTTTCTATGAAAATGAAAAAATGAAAGTCAAATATGTAGGTCATTATGTATATTATTAATCATATAAAACTAGTAAATATGTTCATTATGTTTAAAAAAAACAGGTTTTCTAAGTAAATACGCATATCTTTAATTCAACTTATCTTACAATAAAATTCGTCACACATTAAAACATATTTTTACTTTAAACACTAGGTACATGTAATTGCAACCATACAAGATTTATTCGCAATATTCGCTGACAGAAACAATAAAAAATATTTTCATAAGTACCTTCCTATCTGATGATTATTACAATTTAGTGTTGTCAGTAGCTTAAAAATTCTCCCAAGCAGTTAGTATATTTTTGACTTTCATAGAACATTTCGAACAAAATGGAAATTTGGTACGAGTGATATTTATTTGATACCAAGGGGACATTCTGCGAAAGGGACGTTTTGCGTAAGGGACATTTTGCGAAAGGGACATTCTGCGACGAAAGGGATGGCGGTAGTGGTATACCCGACCGATATCCCGACCGGTATTTTGTATGGCATTACCGGCAGCAGTTGCGGAACACCTTTGAACAGCGCGTTACCGCCACCGGTATCGCCACCGGTACAGGATACCCTGTCAGATTTAAGTAGGCCTTAAAATCTTGCAATGGTGGATGCCTGTCAACAACCGACAGACAGTGAAATTCATCGTTCATAGTTGACGACCATGTAATTCTAGAATAGTATGATTAATTAAGCTTGTTGTGGTTTGTTATGTCTCAGTTTTACGATTGAAAATAAATAATATGAAGCTTTTATTATGTTTAGCGAATACGCCAAGTTGACGACTATGTAATTTTAAAATAGTATAATCAATTAAGCTTGTGTTTTTTTTGTATGTCTCAATTTCACGATTGAAAATAAATAATATGAATCTTTTATGTCTTTTTCCTTTTAAGCATTTAAAGCTATAAAACTTGTACAGGGTTTGAGAACGGAATTTCTTCTGTTAATAACCTTGTAAAAGTTAAAAAATAAAAAATGTTGTATCATGGCTGACTAAATGTATATGTATCGTGAAGTATGATTTTATCTAAATTACCAATTATTATATGCTTTTCGCTTACAGGTCTGGACTTTGGTGCTATATCGGTGCAGCTGTTAAGTTTGCTATAAAATTATTTTGCATAATAATAATAATAATAGCCGCACTAATATCGTACAAGTTCAACAAAAGTAGATAAAGCTTGACCAGAGTTTAAAAAAACCCTGCAATGAGGACGCGACCTTTGTGATTTATTTATACGTAACTATTGCCAGTAAAAGAAATTAAATGTGAAAAATGCCGCATGCGGGTTTTTAAAACATCTGGTCAGCTTTAAAATGATACATCATTCTTTATCGTACCCGCACCAATATTTATAAGTAGATATCTATGTAATCAGTGCAGGTTATACTACAAAGAAGCATAATGTTGTATAAAACTTATTAACTGTTATAGTAGAGGTATGAACGGGAAGTCGAAGCGTGGGCAGACCGCCATTCCTAAGATGTCAGGGCCTACCTCAACCAGATACGCCGCAACAAGGACGACATAGAAAAACCATGGGATAAGCATATCTCCAGCAGTGGACAAATATATATGCTGAGAAGACAAATAGAAGGTATGATACTAGTGTGGGACAATAAGGCACCATACCATTCACCATACGTATGTACATAGATAGACGGCTATTAGACATACTTGATTTTTAGGGTTCCGTGCCTCAAAAAAAGGAAAAACGGAAACTTAAAAATCAAGTGTGTCTAATTAGACTCACGCCCGAGTACATGCGATACTGCTGCGGGTATAAGGCATGATGCACTATTGCACTACGTGTTACGTATTGCACTCTATGCCTTACGATAATTGCACCTGTATTTTCCTTATGTTGGCATGGTACAGTCAGTGTCATTTATATACATATATACAGCCATTGAGTCAAAATATGTAAACACAAACCTTATTGTCAGTGACATAGAGGTGTGTAGATATTTTTGAGCTCTTGTTAACGTATATATATTTATGACGCTGGCCGTACATACATAGGTGTTCAGATAATTATTTTGAATATTAACCAATCAAAGTCAATTAAATTTTGTAGACATGGTCTAGAAAGTAATACCTAGGTCTGTGGTTTAATACATTTTCGTAAAAATTTATAGTTTAAATATTACAGGGGGTTTTCATATTTTCATTAAAAACTCCCTGCAATATTTAAACTATACATTTTTACGAAAATGGAATAAACTATAGATATTAGTTTCTCGATCGTGTCTACAAAATTTCATTGACTTTGGTTAATATTCATACTAATTATCTGAACACCTTTGTATGTACCATGCCAGCATAAGGAAAATACAGGTGCGAGTATCGTAAGGCATGGTGTGCCATACGTAACACGTATAGTGCACCATGTCTTACTATACCCGCAGCAGTATCGTACGTACGCTGGCGTGTTACATAAGTATGGTTCACCGTGCTTTACTGTTCCCGCACCAGTATCGTACGTATGCTGCCGTAGTATATACGCACGGTTCATCATGTCTTACTGTACCGGCAACGGTACCTTACCTCTACTACGACAGTTAATACGTCTGGCACATCATGCTTTACTGTGCCTGCCACAGTATCCTACCTATGCCGCCATGGTGCACACGTATGGCGCACCATGATTGACTGTGTCCGCCATAGTATCGTAAGTATGCCGCCGTGGTGCAAACGTATGGCTCACCATGCTTGACTGTACCCGCTACAGTATCATACGTATGCCACCATGGTGCACACGTATGGTGCACCATGATTTACTGTGCCCGCCACAGTATCGTACGTATGCCGCCGCGGTGCACACGTATGGCTCACCACTATTTACTGTGCCCGCTACAGTATCATACGTATGCCGTGGCGGTACACACGTACGGCTCACCGCGCTTTACTGTGTCTGCCACAGTATCGTACGTATGCCGCCGCAGTGCACACGTATGGCTCACCATTATTTACTGTGCCGGCTACAGTATCGTACATATGCCGTCGCGGTACACACGTACGGCTCACCGTGCTTTACTGTGTCTGCCACAGTATCGTACGTATCCCACCGCGGTGCACACGTATGGCTCACCATTATTTACTGTGCCCGCTACAGTATCATACGTATGCCGCCGTGGTGCAAACGTATGGCTCACCATGCTTGACTGTGCCCGCTACAGTATCATACGTATGCCACCATGGTGCACACGTATGGTGCACCATGATTTACTGTGCCCGCCACAGTATCATACGTATGCCGCCGCGGTGCACACGTATGGCTCACCATTATTTACTGTGCCGGCTACAGTATCGTACATATGCCGTCGCGGTACACACGTACGACTCACCGTGCTTTACTGTGTCTGCCACAGTATCGTACGTATGCCACCGCGGTGCACACGTATGGCTCACCATTATTTACTGTGCCCGCTACAGTATCATACGTATGCCGTCGCGGTACACACGTACGGCTCACCGTGCTTGACTGTACCCGCTACAGTATCATACGTATGCCACCATGGTGCACACGTATGGTGCACCATGATTTACTGTGCCCGCCACAGTATCGTACGTATGCCGCCGCGGTGCACACGTATGGCTCACCACTATTTACTGTGCCCGCTACAGTATCATACGTATGCCGTGGCGGTACACACGTACGGCTCACCGCGCTTTACTGTGTCTGCCACAGTATCGTACGTATGCCGCCGCAGTGCACACGTATGGCTCACCATTATTTACTGTGCCGGCTACAGTATCGTACATATGCCGTCGCGGTACACACGTACGGCTCACCGTGCTTTACTGTGTCTGCCACAGTATCGTACGTATCCCACCGCGGTGCACACGTATGGCTCACCATTATTTACTGTGCCCGCTACAGTATCATACGTATGCCGCCGTGGTGCAAACGTATGGCTCACCATGCTTGACTGTGCCCGCTACAGTATCGTACGGTTGTCGCCGTGGTACACACGTACGGCTCACCGTGCTTTACTGTGTCTGTCACAGTATCGTACGTATGCCGCCGCGGTGCACACGTATGGCTCACCATTATTTACTGTGCCGGCTACAGTATCGTACATATGCCGTCGCGGTACACACGTACGACTCACCGTGCTTTACTGTGTCTGCCACAGTATCGTACGTATGCCACCGCGGTGCACACGTATGGCTCACCATTATTTACTGTGCCCGCTACAGTATCATACGTATGCCGTCGCGGTACACACGTACGGCTCACCGTGCTTTACTGTGTCTGCCACAGTATCGTACGTATGCCGCCGCGGTGCACACGTATGGCTCACCATTATCTACTGTGCCCGCTACAGTATCATACGTATGCCGTCGCGGTACACACGTACGGCTCACCGTGCTTTACTTTGTCTGCCACAGTATCGTACGTATGCCGCCGCGGTGCACACGTATGGCTCACCATTATTTACTGTGCCGGCTACAGTATCGTACATATGCCGTCGCGGTACACACGTACGGCTCACCGTGCTTTACTGTGTCTGCCACAGTATCGTACGTATGCCACCGCGGTGCACACGTATGGCTCACCATTATTTACTGTGCCCGCTACAGTATCATACGTATGCCGTCGCGGTACACACGTACGGCTCACCGTGCTTTACTGTGTCTGCCACAGTATCGTACGTATGCCGCCGCGGTGCACACGTATGGCTCACCATTATTTACTGTGCCCGCTACAGTATCGTACGTATGTCGCCGTGGTACACACGTACGGCTCACCGTGCTTTACTGAGCCCGCTACAGTATCGTACGTATGCCGCCGCGGTGCACACGTATGGCTCACCATTATTTACTGTGCCCGCTGCAGTATCGAACGTATGCCGCCGTGGTACACACGTACGGCTCACCGTGCTTTACTGTGTCTGCCACAGTATTGTACGTATGCCGCCGCGGTGCACACGTATAGCTCACCATTATTTACTGTGCCCGCTGCAGTATCGAACGTATGCCGCCGTGGTACACACGTACGGCTCACCGTGCTTTACTGTGTCTGCCACAGTATTGTACGTATGCCGCCTCGGTGCACACGTATAGCTCACCATTATTTACTGTGCCCGCTACAGTAACGTACGTAAGCCGCAGTCGTAGTTTCAGGAGTATTCAGTGCGACTTGCGCACTACGTATGTACGTAGCCGGATGTCGGGCTACGTACGTACGTACAAAAATCGACCACTCGTAAATTACGTAACCCGCCCCATGATGAGCGTCAGTATGCCGACTACGTATGACTGACTACTTACGCGTAATGTAGCGGGTTACACACGTCATAGTGGTCGATTTTTATCCTTATTTTACGTAGTGCGGCAGAGGAAATTTTTCTCAGTGTGATGTGATCACATCGCCTTTTTAATTAAAACATGACAATAATACTCAGAGTCTCTTTCATTATGTCTTGTCAAAGTATTCAATAAATTAAAATCATTAGCCCAAAATCCTTATAGAGCCGCCATCGGACCGCTAGAGTAAATATCTAAACAGAGACATATGGCACTACAAAATATAATACCTCTTATCTCATTTATTGTGATAAGTATGAGCCTATTTGAATTCTAAAAGTACGTTTTTTAGACTCGTTTGCTCTATTTATTTATATTATGTGATTTATTTACTGTTATTCATTTTTATGTGATTTTTATTATCTTATATCCAGGAAAATTTCTAAAATTGATGTTGTAAATGCAAATTGTCTCAGATTTTGCGGTTGGGTACTTACCAGCTTCTTATCTCCCTACTAAAAGTGTTTTTAGGGTTCCGTACCCAAAGGGTAAAAACGGGACCCTATTACTAAGACTCCGCTGTCCGTCTGTCTGTCTGTCTGTCTGTCACTAGGCTGTATCTCATGAACCGTGATAGCTAGAAAGTTGAAATTTTCACAGATGATGTATTATTGTTGCCGCTATAACAACAAATACTAAAAACAGAATAAAAAAAATATTTAAGGGGGGCTCCCGTACAACAAACGTGATTATTTGCCGTTTTTTGGTACGGAACCCATCGTGCGCGAGTCCGACTCGCACTTGGCCGGTTTTTTTACTTCTTAAAAACCCGGAGCAGAGTAATGGTTGACCAACCAATAGGAATTTATTTTACTTTGGACGGTCATTTGAACATACGCACTAAATTCTAAAACCCATTCCGTAATCTGCATCTTATTTAGACACACACTGCCACTGTGACTGTTGTTTGTTAAGTGCTAAGTTTTTTTAGAAATGACAAATGAAAAAATGCGCTGGGATTTCTCACGAAATCTGCATGTTGCTGGGTGTGTGGCAAAGTATGATCAATCTTAGTTAAACTACCATCTCTGACCGATTTCCCCCTTCTTTACATCGATTGTATGACCAAACTCTAGTCCGCAATCAAATCATCAAACATCATTACTTCATTAATTGGTTGGTGCTCAATGAAATTATGATTTTTTAACTGAAATCGGTATGATTTAGCTTTAGCGTCTATGCAATGCTGTGATCTGTTTTTTCATCATCATCATCATCATATCAGCCACACGACACCCACTGCTGGGTATAGGCCTCCCCTAAGGATCTCCACGACGATCGGTCCTGCGCTACCTGCATCCACTGGCTATCACTGGCCATCTGTTTTTTAATTCAACACTATTGCATTCATCATCATCATCATCATATCAGCCACACGACACCCACTGCTGGGTATAGGCCTCCCCTAAGGATCTCCACGACGATCGGTCCTGCGCTGCCTGCATCCACTGGCTTTCCGCGACCTTCACCAGATCGTCGGTCCACCTTGTCGGGGGCCTACCCACGGAGCGTCGTCCGGTGCGCGGTCGCCATTCCAGAACCTTTCTGCCCCAACGGCCATCGGTTCTTCTCGCTATGTGTCCCGCCCATTGCCACTTCAGCTGAGCAATCCTTCGAGCGATGTCGGTTACTTTAGTTCTCCTGCGGATCTCCTCGTTTCTGATTTGATCACGTAGGGAAACGCCGAGCATGGCTCTCTCCATTGCACGCTGAGCGACCTTGAGCCTCCTTATGAGACCCATAGTTAGCGGCCACGTTTCACTGCCGTAAGTCATCACTGGCAACACACACTGTTCATAGACTTTCGTCTTGAGACACTGAGGTAAGTCGGACGCGAAGATTTTTCGAAGCTTCCCGAATGCTGCCCACCCGAGTTGGATTCGGCGAGAGATCTCTTTCTCGAAGTTGGACCTACCTAACTGGACTGCCTGTCCTAGGTATACGTAATGGTCAACAACTTCAAGTGTAGTGTTCCCAACATGAACTGGAGAGGGTACAACATGGGCATTTGACATAATTTTCGTCTTTTCCATGTTCATCCTAAGACCCACTCTTTGGGAAGCACTACGGAGATCTTCGAGCATTGTGTTCAGGTCTTCCATGGTCTCAGCCATAAGGACTATATCATCGGCAAAACGAAGGTGTGTTAGGTACTCGCCATTAATGTTGATGCCGAGTCCTTTCCAGTCCAAGAGCTTAAAGATGTCCTCCAACGCAGCTGTGAACAGTTTCGGAGAAATAACGTCTCCCTGTCTCACACCACGCTGCAGTTGGATAGGATTTGTGTTCTGGTTCTGTACTCGGATCGTCATGGTGGCATTTTGGTATAAGTACCTCAACACCTCGATATACCTATAGTCCACTTGGCACCTTTGGAGAGACTGCAGCACCGCCCAGGTTTCAATCGAATCAAAGGCTTTCTCATAGTCCACGAACGCCAAGCAAAGTGGCTCATTATACTCCTCGGTCTTCTGTATAACCTGCCGCAGCGTATGGATGTGGTCTATGGTGCTAAAGCCTTTTCGGAACCCGGCTTGTTCGGGAGGTTGGAAGTCGTCGAACTTGCGAGCGAGACGATTCGTAAGGACTCTCGAAAACAACTTATAGACATGACTCAGAAGCGAGATGGGTCTATAGTTCTTTAAGAGGGACTTGTCACCCTTTTTAAAGAACAAGATCACCTCACTTATGTTCCATGTCTTTGGCGTTCTGCCCTGGACGATGACGGAATTAAAGAGCTTCTGGAGGACTTTGAGTATTGGCTTACCGCCCGCTCTCAGAAGCTCTGTAGTGATTCCATCGTCACCCGCCGCCTTGTTGTTTTTCAGCTGTTTGAGAGCCATACTAATCTCGTACAGGCTGACGTCCGGGATATCTTGAGTATAGTGTCGGGTAAGCTTGGCTCTGGGGTCTTTAGCCTTGCTTTCAACAGGTGTCTGCGTGGAATATAACTGCCCATAGAAGCTCTCGATCTCCCTCAGGATTTCAGGCTTTGATGAAATGATGCGTCCGTCGTCAGTTTTCAGCTTCGTCATCTGGCTTTGCCCAATAGACAGATCTCTCGCGAACACTTTGGAGCCTTTATTCCGCTCGATAGCCTCTTTAATACGATTCGTATTAAATTGGCGAAGGTCGCTCGTCAAAGACTTAGATATCTGTCTATTAAGCTGCCGATAACGATTAGCATCTACTGAACTCTGGAGCCTCATTTCACGTCTCTGATCCATGAGTAGGAGTGTGTGGTCGGAGAGTTTCTTTATCTTGGGACGGCGGGTCTTAAAGAGCTTGGACCCTACCGTACGGACAGTATCCACCACCATGTTGTTTAGATCGTCCACATCTATGCTGTTCTCAAGGGCTTCGAAGCGGTTTTGGAGTTCGAGTTGAAAGCTCTCGGGGTTTTGAATATGGGCCGGCAATGGTCGAATTGTTGATTTTATCAGTCGAGATCTTTCCAGCTTTGGGTTGATATTCAATGTGCCACGTACCAATCGGTGATCGCTCCCCGTCTTAACAGCGTTGATCACAGTGACATCATTGAATATTTGCTTTTTCGTCGACATGATAAAATCTATCTCATTTCTGACTTTACCGTCCGGACTGACCCAGGTCCACTTCCGGCATTCCGGCTTTCTGAAGAAGGAGTTCATCATAAAGAGGTTCTCCTTCTCCATAAAGTCAGCCAGCATCTGGCCTCTGTCATTCCGTTGCCCAACTCCAAATTGCCCCACTCTCAGCTCATCACCGCATCGTTTCCCCAACTTTGCATTGAAGTCCCCCATCACAACAGTGTAGTGGGTTTTGTAGCTATGCATGGCTTTAGAGATCTCCTCATACATAGCCTCCACTTCGTCATCTTGGTGTGTCGAGGTCGGTGCGTAAACCTGTATAACATTCAGCGAACACCGTTTGGATATTCTGAGTATAAGGTACGCCACCCTGGTCGACACACTTCCGATGGTAATCACGTTGTTGACAAGGGACTTGTGGACGATGAACCCGACACCACCTTGGGACTGTTGGTCGCCCTCCCGGTAGTAAAGCAAGTTACCGGAGTTGAGGATTATCGAGTCCTCTCCCGCTCTTCGGACTTCAGATAACCCGATAATGTCCCAGTGTACCTTGCTGATAACTTCTTCCAACTCGGTTAACTTCGCGTCTTCCCTTAGTGTGCGCGTGTTATAGGTTGCCAGGTGCAGTTGTCGTCGTTTTTGGTAGCCGAGCCGCACCCGGGGATTCTTAGCACCCCCTGCCCCGCCGTTACCGTAGCCGCTACCGTAGCTAGGAATAGCGGGGCTGCCGGGGACTGGGGGCCAATTTTTTGATCCATTATGCATGAGGGGGGGGGTTTGCCATAATCGCCACGCTTGGCAGGCGGGTTGGCGATCGCAGTAGGCCAAGGTTTTTTGGAGACGCTGCTGCCCGTCTCTTGAAGGCTATGCTCCCTTAGTCGCCTTTTACGACACCCACGGGATGATAGGGGGTAGTGCTATTCTAGGCCGGCACATACACGGCAACTATTGCATTAATGTCTGACAAAATGTGATCTGCCTTTAGTATATCTTATCGCTTTCCCGCATCCTGATTATCTAAAAAGAAAGTACCTATTTAGCGACCGGTTGCATTTGACATACATTGCCACTTTTCTTTGGTATGTTTTTTTTAACCCAAAAAGAAGTAGCAATGGATCACGATCATCTGTGAACTGCAACCAGTCGCTAGATGGCTTTTAATTAGATAATCAGCCCGCGGATCTTTTGCCATGCTTATGACGCAAGTGACTTGAAAATTTAATAATAAGTTGAAGCCAACTCGGTGAAGAAAAACCATTATTTCAACACTAATATAGGATTATGTCATCTATAACTCAACCTTTGTCTCTGTCCGATTTCCCCCTCCTATACATCGATTGTACAACTGAACTCCGGTCGGCAATCATCGGTCGTCATTACTCCGTTAATTGGTGCACAATGTCCCTCACAATGATTTCGAGTGTCATCGGGTGTCACAAAAAGCACATTTTTGAGAATCATCGCTTCTGATGAAGCGGCCCTTTTGAGATTTATCGTCTGTGGCATACCTGTGACTTGTATTTCGAACAAAAAATTTGAAATGAGACTTAGATATATACCGTTTACATTACACTGTGGTTGTTGATTTTAGTGAAGACAGTTGTAACAAAAACTGCGATGTATTGTGAAATGATTGGTTAATTCTAAAACGATCTGGATGTAGTGTTGTTGTTCTATTGATGGAGGTGTTAAGTTTTCGATCAAAGTTAGTAATAATAGGCACTGTCTGATTGGAGAACTTTAAAAAAATTAAGTGAAAAAGGTTTAGGTAAATGAAGGGTGACAAAAAATACATAGGGATTTACATTTCACATGCCCTATGTTTGGCAATAACTGGAATTGTAATTGTTAAAAACTGTAATGCACTTTGTTTGGTGTGAATAAAATTATTTGATTGATTGATTTTGACAAAAAGTTTAGAAAATTTAGGTCTGATAAGAACTCATAATTATTTGGATCGTTGTTACAAAAGTTATACCATCGACTTAGATGAAAAGTTCATTTTCTTTCTTTGTTGTGTGTATAAAATCGAGATGTTCATAGGATACCTTTTTCATACCATGGAGCCACAGACTTCAATCTAATTCTAATACGCTAGCTAACTAAACAAGTGAGTTTAAGTAAACTCTTATCATAAATTCCAATAAGAATGTGTCCAATAAGTTTTTCAGTTGAAGAAAATCTGAGGGTGTGCGTTATTTTATTTGCATTGCATTATTACGAAACAAAAAATCAACATTCCAAAATCCAATTCGAATTTTTCAAGATTCCAAATTGGAATCGGCAAAGTCCATTACCGGTACTGGAGCTTCACAAATCGCCGTTTAACCACCCACGGCTAAATTAACCGTCTCGGACGGACGTCGGTGTCAACTTGTCACCTGTCACGTTTAAAAGCTTCACCGGGACTTTCACCCGGTGTTGGGTGACCGGGCCCGATCCGTGCCAGACGGATTGACATTCTTTTTTATCCGTTTCTTTTCTTTTAATTCCGTTCCGCGCGCTTTGATTTTGTCGTTGAGCGTAGGATAAACAAATGAGGATCAAAAGAGTTTGTTCATGTCGCGATGTGTTTTTTTTATTGTTTTAATGGGAATGCAAACTGAGGAACTAATGGCGCCACAAGCGTTTGTACTAAAATAGTTTCATTGGTTGTTTCAAATGTCAAATGTCATTTCTAACATATTTTAACCAATCAAAAGTCAATACTTTTCAGCCTCTATCAATATAGACCATCTGCGATTAGCTTTGCGTTGCCATCCCCATTGGATATTCTAATTATTTGTTTTATTTCTCTTCTGCGCTTTGGTTTTGCCACTGTGCGTTGGATATACGTACACGTAAAGATATGGCTTCACATGCACAAGATCATGCTATTTTCGAGAGCAAATACTATATGTAGCTTTGATAGAAATTAGCAACCTTTTAGCAGCATTTTTTCTTAACTCAATTTTGACAGCTGAAATAAGCATACTCATGCTTTATGCATGCATTTCTATGATCAACATCATATATCAGCCGTACGAAACCCACTGCTGGGTACAGGCTTCACTCGCCCAAGGATCTCCATGACGATCGGTCCTGCGCTGCCCGCATCCAGTGGCTTCCCGCGACCTTCACCAGATTGTCGGTCCACCTTGTCGGGGGCCTACCCACGGACCGTAGTCCGGTGCGCTGTCGCCATTCAAGAACCTTTCCGCCACAAGCTAAGCAATCCTTCGAGCGATGTCGGTTACTTTAGTTACCTTATGCAGGTCTAAAGGTTTATTAAATCTCAAAACCATTATGTAAACTTCCTAGAACAGACTATGAGTTATAGATGAAAAAGGTTAAGAACCCCTGACAACACTTAACAAGGTATAAACAATGGCGGTATCTCATTTAACGCAAGCCATCACACCTCCTTATCTGTCCATCTAAATTGCTCCAGGAGTATTCCCAGGACGCATCATTCAAATCACGAATCTACCATAGAGTATAAAAAAAAATTGGTAGACTGCACCGCCCATGTAAGGAGTTTGGTAAAGATAGTTTAATTAAAAAGTAAATTAAGGAGTTTGGTCAAAATTAAGAGTCCATGATAGGAAAACATGGTTTGCGTGGGCCATATTTTTATATAAAAAACGTAAAGTTGTAGCCACAAAAAAAAATACGACAAGCTAAAGAGTTTATCTAGTAGCTACTTACATGTATTAAATTGCGTATAAACATCACAGATGATTGTAAAAAATCAGAATATCATCAAAAGCGCTTGTCGCGTGTCATATTTTTGGCGTAAATAATAGCGGAAACGTATTGAATTCTACATCAAAATACACTTTAACGTACTGTGAAGTTGCTCTAAAAAATTTTTTTCAAGAAAGATAATTGTGCTAAGGATAATGATGAAAAAACAACGAAAAACATCGAAAAAGTGCAGTAGTGAGGTTATTTTCCATACTCTTTACACGTAAAGAAAAAGAGAGAGACAAATAAACATTTGTCGCCGCATAACCGAGCCTTTAATAAATTATTTATTAACAAAATTAAATGATTTTCCACCCCTGAATTTGGTTATTGTAAAGTGATATTGTTAGAAACTGTTTACTTATTAAAACAAAAACGGATTAGAATTTCATGTTTGACATATTCCACACTAAAACATTTGTGACCTTTGTCAGAGAAAAACAATCGAATTGGAATTTTCAAAATTCGAATGAGGGCTTTTCAAAATGACAAAAAACTGTAGGCTCGATTGATGGCACCAACGATCTAGGTTCTGAGATCGTTGGATGGCACTGATAAAAATATATGTGTCAATGTGTTTTTTTCTACGAAGCTACGAAGAGTACTCAGGTAGGCAGGCAGAAATGTTTCTCATTGGGCAGATGTCAGCCAGCGAGCACTTACTTGCCTCTTTGGTACAGACCGTTTATTTTTAAAAGCCAATTTGACACTTCTCTTTCCATCAACGCCATCTAGTGAGGCAAATAGTTACTATTTTTATTTTTTATACGTCGCTTTGAAAAGTCTTCTTCGTACGAGCACCGTGTTACAGGCCACCTCTAACGGACAGCGGCTTTAATAAAAAGTATAAAAAAATATTGAAATGTATAAAAAGTGGTCACAAAGACCGCGCCGGCGCCCGCGCCCCGCTGCGGCGCGGACGCCCGGTGATGGCACCACGCATGCGCGAACTACAGGCTGTAGACACTTTTAATGAAAAATGCGCGTATTTTTTATTAAATCATCAAGTAAATAAACTTTGTTTATTTGTTATCTAAAAATATTTTTTTACTGGTCTTACAATGTAAATGATGAAGTTAGGTAAAAACAAAAATTAACATTTATGTGAAAGATTATAGCCGTTTACTCATGCGTTTTTTTCACATCTTTACCTTTTGAAAGCTCTATGCTTTAGTAGTTTTTTTTTAATAATCTACAACCAGCAGACTAAAACTGATACGTTTGCTCTAGTTTTCGATGAATTTAATTTAATTCTTGGTTTTTGTCATTTGTTTTGGCAATATTTAGGGTGTTATTTTTGCCAGTGGCAAGTGTTGTAGCCATTTTATTTTTAAAATTATAATTTTTCTACAGTAAAAAGAGTTATGATTATGAACAATATCTTATTTAATATTCAAATCATGACTGCTTTATTTAAAAACATAATCTAGTGCAGTCGTAATAAAGATTAAAATTGCACAGATTTCTCACACGTGATGATGCATTTTTATTCATATTTGTTAAGTACACGCACTAGTACACGTACTAAGTGCAACGTACATGATAAAAAAGAAAACCTAACTATTTTTATGGTTTCAAACTTTCAATGAAATTATCGGCAAAGTGGGTCATGATTCAGTTGGGTCGACTGTACTTGCGTTGGAATTGTTTTGACTACTTGAAACTTTGGTGTTCTGCGCTCTGTTTATGCTTATTAAATAATTAACAATTTATCTATTAAATTTGTGAACCAAAATTATTATTACTAAACATTATTTTAATTTTAAGATGCTATTGGAACAGCCTGTAGGTACATGAGTGCGTTATCTCCATAACTCCATATATCGCGTAGCTTTTTGTCACTGATGAAGTAATAGCCCAGCGATCGGTCACAGGCGACGGCCTACCCCTAACGCACCGGACAATCGATTCACATAATTGATGCTTTAATCGATTTACGTTTAATCGATTAAGCCTCTTTGTGCGGCGCCTTTGACGTCCTTTTTTCATGACAAAAGCGAAATTAAATGTTTGAACTTGGTGGTATGCGAACGTGAATTATGTTGCGCGAGTTAAACACGCTGATTAATTTGTTGACATTTTGAATTCTTTTTTTAACTCATGCGCAGGCAGAATGATGTTTTTGCTTAAGTTTTTGCTCTGTGGACGTCAACGAATTTTAAGTACAAAGTTTATGTCAATGGAGTGTAATTTTCCATGTACTTAGATACTTTGCAACATTTTAAAGTTTTTGAATAGATGTAGGTACACATCTACTACTTGTGTTTGTGTGTGTACCTATTACTTTTGTTCTTTATAAAAAATCTGACTTTTGTTGTTTATTAAAAAACGCGACTTTGTTCGCATGGACATTTTAGAAAAGCTTTAGAATTTTAAAAATTCCACTTCCACCTTCATTCAACTCCACTCCGCTCTACTCCACTCCGCTCCACTCCACTCCACTACGCTCCACTCCACTTGTAGCTTCTCCGCTTCGCTGCACTGCACTCGCACTCGCACTCGCTACAAACTTTCATCTCCTATTTCATCCCCTTAGGGGGTGAAATATCCAAAATACGTTCTTAGAGCTCACCTACATCATGAAAAGTATCTACACTACAAAAATGGTGTCTCTACTTTCAGCTGTTAGAGCTCTACGCGTATCCCAACAATCAAAATGTTATATGTATAGATAAGCTTACTTCAAGCAACTCGCGGACTGAATGATTTGTCTAATACTAATTAGTATTATTACTATTTACTATTATTTAGAAATTTGCCATTTTTTTTGCTTGAGTTTGTTAATCATCATTCCGGTCCAGAATTGCCTTATTTTAACAACTTCATCTGAGAATTAAAACAGATGAGTAAAAAAGATAGGGGAATATATAATTGCACTTTAAAAATAATGTAACACACTTTAAAATGTTTAGCCTAAAAATTTATTGAATAAACTTTAAAAATAATAGTTTCCACTATAAACATGCTAAGCTTTAAAATTAATACTTTGCACTATACAATTTAATTGTTTAGCTTTAAAATTATAGTCAGGTGGGGTAAGTGAAACATACTTTATTTTATTTTTATTTAACAAGGTGTAGTAAAGCTATAAAACTCGCAATTAAAGTAGCTGTATAGGCAATGTACTCCTAATTAAATCAGCCTTTAACGGTATGAATATAAATATCTAAAGACTTGCATTAAGCAACACAATCAAGAAAAGAATATAAAAGCTAAGAAGTGTTTCACTTACCCCGGACAAGGGGGAAGTGAAACAGTGGCCAAAATAGCTTTAAATATTGTGTCCATTTAATTAAAAACAGGACAAAAGGATCACGTTTAACCGTTAATATCCAAAATGTATCAAATTCTCATAAAATAGGGTCCAGTTTTAAAGATTTATCAAAAAAACATCGTGTTTTGCGTTTTGACATCTAATGAATTTCTTTTTGGTTTACTAGCTAGTTTAATGATCGCAGCGATATCTGTGTTGTATTAAGGGAAGTAATTCGTCATTCCTGCTTTATCGACACATCGCTATGAGAATAAACTACGATAGTTTCTTAGATATGGTTGGGTGTTTCACTTACCCCGGTGTTTCACTTACCCCACCTGACTATAATACTTTACGCCATCCAAATTAATTTTCTAACTTTAGTACTGGTTAACAGACGAAGTCCTAGGTCCTAGGAGCTGAGGAGGAGGATAGGTTCCATTGCGACCAACAACGCTAGAACCGACTTGATGAGACTTGCCATCTCATTAGTCTGACATGGTTTGACAGAAATTAAATGATTTCGGAGTTGGGACACAGTTATAGTGCAAACCATTATTTTTGTAGTGATAATATTTATTATAGATCTATTATTATTTTAAGGTGCTGATATACAATATTATAGCTGTTTTCATCAAATTTAAAGTGCTATTAAATACATCCCAAAAAGATATCTTCCATGTTAACAAATAATGTACTAAAATTACATATGGCCAGTAATTCTATCGACTCTTATTTACGTTTTCACATCTCACCCGCAAACCAAGTTTGATGAATTTTGGTATAAAGATAGATTAGTCATTATATAGTCCTTAAAAATGATCATAAGCTATACAAACCCCTAATTTAGCTCTCAGGGAACGTAATTTTACACAAACAAAGTCACAGCCAAAGCTGGTTTATTATAAATAAGTATAATGGTGTGAGCAAAAATTCGTAATTTCCAAAAACGGCACCCGGAAACGGTTCGGAAAACAAAGCGCTCGGCCAGCCCCGCCCGCTCTGCGCGCGCGCACTGTTCCCACGTACGAGTAGAGACACCAAGTAAAAGCTATCACAAAAGGACACAAAACACTTTTTAACGGATACTATTAGCGCGGTTTTATTGAAAGTACTTTGGTAAGTTTAAAATACCAACTAATTAGTTGGTATTTCGTTTGATTTTTTATTTTCCCGACGTTTCAACACCTTTGCAGCTGCCGTGGTCACGGGGGACGAAGTTGCTGAACGGGATAGTGCTTAAAAACCGCCTTCAGCTCACCTGATGTTATGTGACGATAAGGCCGAAAGTGAAAACGCACTACACCCGGAATCCTCATCAATGAGGAATCTTACCTCTATCTGCCGGAACACAACAATTTTTAAATTATTGTTATGGCGTCAGACTCAGGTAAGATGGTGGTAGCTAGCCAGGCGGACTTGAAATAAGCCCTACCACCAACCAAACCGAGTACAAATTGTAACCCCAGGGAATTGAACCCAGATCCCCTGCGTCTTACACGGGTGGGCGAACCACTAGACCACAGAGGCGGTTAAAACCTACATTGATTTCTAAATGTCCTTCCTTCCAGGTGCAGCGTGGTCACCCTGGCCAGAAGTCTACAGCGCGATGGGCGTCGCGGTGCACACTCGATTACCGGCCCCACTTGTAATTTAAATTCTTGACATTAGGACTGTCCCACCCGCCCCTGATTAGTGGGAGTCACCAGCCGATTGAGAAAATAATTAAAATTTAAAATTAAGTTATGACCAAAATCCTTAGAGAGGTAAAAAAAATAAAGCATATTTTATTTTATAAATATTTGATTCTGAATGACCCCATAAAATACATTTTTAGTGACCCTGACCCTGTAGCAGGATCACAGAAATATAATAATAATGACCTAGCAATGAGGGCTTTTCAAAGTGACATAAAAAACGCCTTACTAGATGGCGTTGATGGTCAAACGAACTGTCAAAATTGGCTTTCAAAATTCAAAAATAATTTATTCAGTTGTTTGAAATATCTTTAAAAAATAAACAGGGCGTGCTAAAACAAACTTTTCCTAAGTTTTCTACAGTTGACAATGAGGGCTTTTCACAATGACAAAAACAGTAAGCTCGATAGATGGCGTTGATAAAAATGTGTGTCAATGTGATTTTTTTCACGCCAGCACCACGTAGGTCGTCATACGTATAGTATAACGTTGTATAACTTGCTAGTAGAAAATTATTGAGTAAAGAGTACCTATCTAAAAACTTTTGGCATGCCGCATGCCGCTCGTATCACATGATTCCGAAATCCGTGCAACATTTTTTCCCCATCCAAATGCAGAATTTTCTCCACCTAACTCATTGATTACAGCGCATTCTGAAAGCCGCACACTTTCAGGCCGAAGCCTCAGCGCTTCGTCACCGGAAGTCAATAGAGGATCACCACTACGACCGACGTAAAACATTTATGCCGATAATGTGATGTTATCAACAAACTATATTGGGAACAGTGTCTCGAGTAGCGAAGATGTAGAGATTATGGAAGCGACATGTAATGAATTGAGCGTGGTTGTTTTTTTGAAGAGAGAACATCAGCAATGGAAATATTACAATAATGAACACTTACAATATTTTTTGATGGTTAATTTCTTGAGTAGAATTTTATAAAGCAATTCATTGATTTGGGATATCAATACTATAGATAGAAGGAAGGAACGCATCCAGGGGCCGTATTATTTATTTCCAGGCAGTTTTCTGACTGGCTATCAATCTATCTCTTTTATTTGCTATATGACGAGAAAGAGATGTCACTACAGCAATTTATAAACCTGGCAGGCTTTTAGAGCTTGTAATACGGCATCAGGCCTGATAAAATGAACGGAAAAATAAAAAGTAACGTTATTACTTTTTATAACATTTCCCATGTCTGTTTAATTTAAGTTTTAACTTTATGCATTTTTTTTAATGGCGACTGGGATTGTGAAGACTTCAAAGTTTTGAAATTTGTCAAAATTCTTTTTATATCATTATCTGTAACACAAATGTTTACTCCGAGATAAATTCTTGATGAATCTTGTTATAGTTGTGTCTCAAAATCAATAAACGAAAAAAAACTGAAAAGTCATGTTAGAACACATAAATAGAGATATTTACCTACTAATTTTCATGCTGGTAGCAAAATATGTTTACGAATAAGGATATATAATTGTATTCAATTTTTTGAAGTCCTGTTATTAAAATCATTGTTTTTGATAGGTAACCTAACCGTAATATTTGTACTATTATGTATTTTATGGTAATTTTCTGATTCTGTTTTTGTTCTAGTAAATTATTTCATTTGATATTGCTAATAAACATTTCCTTTTTTTTCAGTCAAAAAGGTCCGTCTTTTTGAATAAACAAATTCTCGTTTTGTTTTCAAATTAGATATTTTAGCATTCACAATTCACAATGAAAAATTTTAATTCACGTATAGAGCTAAAATTGTGGAAAACATCGGTCACACTAGTTCACAGGAGTGTTCATAGGAATACCTAGGAACGAAAAAAAAACCAAACAAACTAAATAGCATGAAAATTAACTGTACTGAAAACAGGGACTGAAAAATATTTCCTGTGACTAAACTATTGGATGTTTTTTAATGTAGACTGGGAGCGTTACTTATTAGCTATAAGACATTACATTTTTTGTCGCAATGTCATCTCCAGGTTCTTTATAATATTAAATAAACTGAAACAAATCGACGCGCCACTCTATCAGATAATTCACAAGATCAGATCATTGTCAGGATCAGACGCCGGAGAGATGATGATGAGTCGATTTTTTTTCTCGTTTTGTGTTATTCTGTGACGTTACATCTTTTTACACGACTGCCCAAAAAAGGAGTGTAGGATATAATAAGGTATCTATTCAGGATATGTTTGTGGGTATGTGAGTTTCTTTATTCCACCATAACTTCTAAATGGCTTAATAGAATTGGATGTAAGTATTGAGTATCGTTAGAATCCTTACATCATTCCAAGTGACACTGGTTATATATTTTTTTAAAGTGAATATGGCGACTGTACGATGCCACGTTCGAATGTGAAAAAAAATTTTTTTTTCTTTAGTTATTACAATATGGGCAGGGCATCAAATGAAAGGCCTTAATGAGCACATTCAAAAACTATACATATAAAATGTGTGAAATAAAATTAAATTGTTCCACAAAAAGGTCCCCCGACTGCAATGACACTTGTTATTTAACTTTTTAGTTAGTTTTTGGCAGGGCAGTCGTGTTTTTAATATATTTTTTGTCTCTTCCAGTATCTCTACACACCGCACCGGTACGTACAAGTGCGGGCGCGCGCGCATATTTATTTATTTTTACCGAAATAGACCGTTCGGTCGTCGAGTGCTGATGCTGAGCAATCGTGGCGGAATCCGACGCGTGCTTTATGTCTTAATGTAGTCGGCACGCTACTCCGATGGACAGTAACGTTTTTATTTGGACGATGCCGCTTCCAGGAAGGGAGTTGATTTGTTTTTTGATTTGGGTTACAGTTTTGCTGAAGTAGACGATTAGGAGTGCGAAGTATTTTGTAATTTTGGAGTTTAGAATCTCTATTTGGGTTGTCAACTTACGATTTAAATCTTTGACTTACTTTATAAAAGAATAATATTTTTAAACATTACTGATTGATTGATTTATTAAAGATGAAAGATAAGTTTAATACATTTAAAATCCAATTATCATTACATACAACGTGGAGAGGACAATGCGACAATAAATTAAATTTCGTACTTATATCTGGTAACGCTCCCAGTCTGTCTTTAAAATATCACTTAAAATACCCAGTAGTTTAGTCACAGGAAATATTTTTTCATTTTTAACATTAGTTTGTTCGAATATTTTTTTTTTATTTCGCCCCTAGGAATTATTTGATAGTTTCAAAATACTTCTATGAACTAGTGTCTGCAGTGTTATCATTTATTGTTGCATTGTCCTATCCACTTTGTATATTATATGGTCTTACATTTTTGTTTAAAAAAACCGGTCAAGAGTGAGTCTTTCGCGCACCGAGGCTTCAGTACTAGCGTTGAAAATTACACGTAAAATACATGCATTTTTTCATACGACCACTGTCTTTTTCAATAAAATACAGAAAGTTTCGTACAGTTCTTCGATTGTATCTTTCGCAAGTTTACGTTTTTTACATGTTTTCTTCGAGTATTTTTCGCATTATTCATTTATGAATAAAACACTACTGCAAACTGTACTGAGGTATGTAGGCAAGTCTTTGTAGGTCTGCTCCTGACGTAGTTACTTATTTATGTAAGTACTATCAGGCACCATTGCCTACGTAGGTACTTGTAGGTAAGTACCTCCATAGGTTCTTAGGTACTATAGACTGATACTCCATAAGACGCTACACGCGAAAAAATTTTAATAAGTTGTTGGCATTCAAAAGAAATTTTCCCATCAGTTGGTTCAAGTGGGTAAGTTCAAGGTTAAATAAAATACATAAAATTAGACCTTCATTATGTATTTGCGTATGTCAGTAGTGTGAAGAGAGTAAGAGAGATATCAGTCAAAGCTAATCTAATTAAAACTAAATACCTAATTGTTTAGTTTTTACTACATTTATGATATCGTGCTTATGTATTTAGCTAAACTGAGGAATTATTTGGCATTATTGTGTCAAATACTTCTTGGAATTGGATGATAAGTTTGAGAGACTTACAAACTTACTCTTAAAAATATTTATAGACAGTGGATTTTTGTATATCCCAATAATAACATAGGTGTGCATCACACCACATGTAGGTCACAATGGCTTCCGTTAAATAAAGCGGCTAAAAGCATCAGCTTCGACGGATTTATTAGCGCTTAATTCGCTAGATATACGGCCCGTGAGAGGTTTACGGTGGTGTTAACAACCCGTTTTAACCCGACTCTGTATTCTCTGATCTATGTTATTTAATGTAAAAAGTTTAGGAGATTTACTTTCAGGAGCCTAGTTCATAAAAGTAATAATTTACATTAGACAAAGAATGCAAAACAAAAGAATTCGCTTAAGGCAATTTCCTGACCGAAAGTGGCGCACTCAGAGGTTCTTATTTAGTAAGTTGTTAAAAGAAAATCGGGTGGGCACAAGGTGGGCAGCATTCGGGAAGCTTCGAAAAATCTTCGCGTCCGACTTACCTCAGTGTCTCAAGACGAAAGTCTATGAACAGTGTGTGTTGCCAGTGATGACTTACGGCAGTGAAACGTGGCCGCTAACTATGGGTCTCATAAGGAGGCTCAAGGTCACTCAGCGTGCAATGGAGAGAGCCATGCTCGGCGTTTCCCTACGTGATCAAATCAGAAACGAGGAGATCCGCAGGAGAACTAAAGTAACCGACATCGCTCGAAGGATTGCTCAGCTGAAGTGGCAATGGGCGGGACACATAGCGAGAAGAACCGATGGCCGTTGGGGCAGAAAGGTTCTGGAATGGCGACCGCGCACCGGACGACGCTCCGTGGGTAGGCCCCCGACAAGGTGGACCGACGATCTGGTGGAGGTCGCGGAAAGCCAGTGGATGCAGGCAGCGCAGGACCGATCGTTGTGGAGATCCTTAGGGGAGGCCTATACCCAGCAGTGGGTGTCGTGTGGCTGATATGATGATGATGATGATGATAAAAGAAAATGATTTTTATAAAACTTCTCGTGGAATTTTCAGGGACGTGCCCTCCTAGCCAAAGTAACATTTGCAAATTTTCGCTATCGCTTCACTTCGAAACATGGATTTGATGTTTTAAAATTAGATAGTTAACGAAACCTTATGTCAATCCCATACATGTTTCGAAAGCGAAGCGATAACGAAGATTTGCACATGTTACTTTGGCTAGGGGGTCTGGTCTAGTATTTTTGGAAGATATCTACATTCCCTCGTAGTCAATCGTAGAAGTAGATAGAAAATGTATCATAAACGGCAACTTTTAGCAGTTTTGATACTTATCTACTTCTAGCGTGACTACGAGGGAATGTAATGATATCGTTTAAAAATACTGGACTATGGGTCCTAAATATTCTACGTAAAGTTTTACTAAAATAACAATTTTAAATACTTTCAGTCATACTTAGAGACTGCCTTTGAGACAACATGCTGATAAAAATCAAATCACAAACAAAAATTAAAACAAATGCCATCGTGTCACGCCCCTTAAATACAAATGACACTAATCAAAACTTGTCTTTGAGACTTGGGTCCAAAGAGGTTCATTAAAAAGCAGCCCTAAAGTCCCGAAAAAAGTTAATAAACGCCGAAATAGATACGGTATGGAAGGCGGGACATGGCTTATGAGTTTTGGTCACCGCAGTCTTTTGTTTTTGTCTGGACCCCAAATGAAATCGACTGCGGCCTTAGGGCACGCTTAATTGAAAAAGTGACAATGTTGTGTAAGGTTTTGGCTGCTTGGTGATCACCAAGGAAAGTCACTTTTGGTATAGGTAAAGCAGTTGAATTGACTGAAACATAGTGCTGATTTTTTTATATACTTACTTACTTATGTATCTTTTTATTCGATCGTCTTTCTATAATATTATTGCATCATCCTTACTATAATATTATAAATGCGAAACTCCGTTTGTTTGTTACGCCTTCACGTCTTAACTACTGAACCGATCATCATGAAATTTTGCGTACACGTTGTCAGGGGTATAGAGAAGGACATAGGGTACCTTTCATCCAGAAACAACAAACAGTTCCCGAGGAATGGGAAATAACTCTCCACGCAGACGAAGTCGCGGGCGGTCGCTAGTATTGTATAAATTTATTTCATTTGACGTAAAGACTGAATAAATTGTGATAAGTTTATTACTAGATTATTATTAGATTTTTTCACCAAATCTGCAGTAAGATTTCAAATTTAAATTAACGTTGGCGCAAATTTCGAGATTATTTTTAGACAAATACTTTAAGATCTTCGAATTGAACAAATACTTACCTAGAGTTATTGATTTCGATTGACTTTGAAAAATTTCAATACCAAGAAAACCTTTCGACCCATAGTGCCAGAAACGCAATTTACCGTACACGCTAACGACCATGTTTCAAATTCGCAACTTATACCAGACGTGCAAATGACCCGATACGCAAACGACCTGAAATGAATTCGCAATTGACCAGATACGCAAACGACCTGAAATGAATTCGCAATTGACCAGGCACGCAAACGACGACGTTAGCGTGTACGGTAATTTGCGTTTCTGGCACTATGCGTCGAAAGGCAAGAAAACAAAATTTTGTTGTCCGCAATATTTGCCAAAAAGTTTATGACATAACTTCACAAAAAATCTATCACATTAATTCACACAAATAAAAGTCTCAAAACACATGTCCATTTTTATCATTTCCACACATTCCGTAATGAAAAAAGACTACCTATAATCATTAATCAAATACTCCGAATAGGCCATTACCTACAGTTACAAGCCAAAAGCACTTTAATTGCAGTTAATGAATAGATTGTCAATGCAACGATATTAATAATAGCGATTTCGACGCCATGACATCTAACAGAAAGCCTTAATTTTCGAATCCCAGTCGCATTCGGGGCGTGTACAAGAAATTGTTAAAAAATACCAACTTAAAATTTCGTTAAAGCCCAAACAATTTTGAACTTTATTAGCAAAGATTTAAAGAAGTAAAAACGGTTTTTCTTTTCTGAAAATTGTTTAAACACTCCTTACACTTAAGTTCAGAAAACGCAACGATTATAAACCTTAGAACAATGGAATAAGATTAACATATTTTCTGGTTATTGCATTTATTTTTGTGTATATTATGAATATTAAGCATCAGTCAGACCTATGTCTCAAAGATGGGTGGACACTGAGGCATTAAATTTGAAAAACGCTTGTTTTTGCTGTGGGGAACATTTTTATGGTAATTCAAGTTAAACGCTTTAGGCATTTTTAACCCAAAGTCGTACGGTAACTAAATTAGCTAATATGTAATTATATACTTTGTGAAATAAGATTGAGAAGTGTATAAATATCAAACCAAATAAAATAATCATATAAATAAACATATTGTATATGTAATAAGTAACCATTGATTTTGGGAATACTTACTAATAATTAATTTTTCTTCCAACTATGCTTTAATTTCGTCACAATCACACTAAAAACTCAGTACAAAGCGAGTCTTTAATGCTCTAGCTAGAGCAATAAAAATGTATGAAATTTCATTATTGCACAGTTTTTTTTAATCGCACCAAAAGGTGCCAATCTCAATGGATTAGCTCTATTTAGCCAGCCGATATAAATACTTACATATTATTCGTTTCTATCCTACTTGTTCCAAATTTAAAAAATGATTGCTGCTAACTCTGATTATAAATGAAAGAAATTTAAAAAAAGTGATTTGGCGGGAACTTTGTTAATTTTGCTTGGCAATATTTTTGGAAACGATAAAGTTCACACTTTGAGTGCTTCGGCTTCGAATTAAAATTGAATCATCTAGCGATACATTAACTCCGGAAAACATTCTAAATGAAGCCGACAATGTTATAGCAATGTTTTAATTTCAATAATTAAACTTCTATTTTAACTGTTTGATATGAGTTTCTTTTATCTACTATTCCTATAGGTAATAGTTGAAAGAAAAGCAGATTATGTACCTCGCCTTAAGTAAAATTACTTAGTGCTCGATGCAATAATTTACTATTATTGGTCTGATGTAAAAGGTTTATTATAAACCTATTTGTGCACTTGACTGTTGACTTGACTTAATTAACTTCAACAGATGACGTTACCTGTTTATTATCTCTTGTTTTCATAAGTTCTATAATGTAACTTGAAAAATAAAAAGTTTTCAAATTTTATCTTCTATTTTTATATATAGGTCTTTATTAACAGTGTAATAAAAATAATATTTAACTTCTATATTTTTCGATTTACAAACTAGATAAAATCACAGTCTTTTCTTGTCACAATAATCGTATAATTTCCGAACAAGAAACAATAATAAAAACCAACTTCAATTATACAATTATGTGACTTGTGTCCTTCACTGAATTGTCACCGCTATTGTTATATTTGCATGCCAACGCATAATTATGCAAATAACCAACTTAATTTCTTGGTCTACATTTGTATAACAAATTTACAAAAAATCTATCTTCCATTCTAAGTTGTAGGTAGTAAGAACTATTTCGTCTATTTTGAAGTTTCACAGAAGCAAAGTTAGTTTTGTCTCGCTGCGACCTTTCTTTATTCTGTGTTACTTACTTAGTTTTTTAGAAGTGTTTTAATTATGGCGATAAAATTGTCATTTACGAGACTTGTTGTTTAACTTCTAACTTCATTATTTTTTAACTGAACTTTATAGTACCTTCAGAAATTATATAAAAATACATTTTACCTATTAAGAAAAATTTTATACCTAGTAATTAAGATAAGTTTGTACATACTCTAACATTTTAGAAGCAGGAGGTGTCTACTTGTATATAGTTTATGTACTTAGCTAAAATTAGATATTTAAGGTTAAACATTAGCACGTGACTCACTATTGTAGGCACTATTGTAGGATTTTAGCTTAAGTAAGAAATGATGTGACGAAAAAGGTGTCATCATCATCATATCAGCCACACGACACCCACTGCTGGGTATAGGCCTCCCCTAAGGATCTCCACGACGATCGGTCCTGCGCTACCTGCATCCACTGGCTTTCCGCGACCTCCACCAGATCGTCGGTCCACCTTGTCGGGGGCCTACCCACGGAGCGTCGTCCGGTGCGCGGTCGCCATTCCAGAACCTTTCTGCCCCAACGGCCATCGGTTCTTCTCGCTATGTGTCCCGCCCATTGCCACTTCAGCTGAGCAATCCTTCGAGCGATGTCGGTTACTTTAGTTCTCCTGCGGATCTCCTCGTTTCTGATTTGATCACGTAGAGAAACGCCGAGCATGGCTCTCTCCATTGCACGCTGAGTGACCTTGAGCCTCCTTATGAGACCCATAGTTAGCGGCCACGTTTCACTGCCGTAAGTCATCACTGGCAACACACACTGGTCATAGACTTTCGTCTTGAGACATTGAGGTAAGTCGGACGCGAAGATTTTTCGAAGCTTCCCGAATGCTGCCCACCCGAGTTGGATTCGACGAGAGATCTCTTTCTCGAAGTTGGACCTACCTAACTGGACTGTCTGTCCTAGGTATACGTAGTGGTCAACAACTTCAAGTGTAGTGTTCCCAACATGAACTGGAGAGGGTACAACATGGGCATTTGACATAATTTTCGTCTTATCCATGTTCATCCTAAGACCCACTCTTTGGGAAGCACTACGGAGATCTTCGAGCATTGTGTTCAGGTCTTCCATGGTCTCAGCCATAAGGACTATATCATCGGCAAAACGAAGGTGTAAACGAAAAAGGTGTAAGTAGAACTAAATAAATAAAAATTAAAAAACATAGCTGAGCTGATTTGCAATGTATGTACCTATAACTAAGTAAAATATCAATAATTTAGTGAAACTTCATCGTTGCTATTTCATCGTTTTCATCGTTATCAATTTAATGACAAATCTACAGCCACCATTACAATTTTCTGAACACTATAAATATGTACTGCGATATTCCAGCGCCAGATGATGGTTTTTATTTTTATTTTGTGGCAATAATTAAGTTATTGTCATCAGACAAAGTTGTCATCATAGAGGTGCCTAAATAATAGAAAAAAACACATCAATATCGCCTACAGCTTTGTCGAATTATTTTTTCTTCGAGTTCTCTTGCTGTTCCTCGCACATACGCGCAACATTGTTCGAACATTCGTAATTCGAAATTAGCACCAATTCCGGAATCGTCACCGGATACAGCGTCACGTCGGTGGTTATGTTTTTGAAATCCGAACGTCCTGCGATTGGTGTTTACATAACGCGCACGCGCGTCGGCGCCGAAACGCTGTCGCCATGACATGACAATGTTGCCACACTTAAAATAGATATCACACAATGGGGAAGTTGCTAGGTCAGGTGGACCGCTGTTATGATTTCGTATACTAACGTCCGGATATTGGCAAACTAATATTCGATGAAACTGCAGTTCAATACGAACCTACTTAACTAAACAGCAAAACACAAGGTGTTTTGCAGACTTAAATTAATGCTTTTACTTACTTAGCCCCGGTTTCTTAAGTACTTTATCGGAAGGGTTCACATTATCTGGTTTAAAGTAATAAAATTAACTTTGAACCAGATAATGAGGACCCCTCTACTCTGATAAACCACCGATAAGTACCTCAGAAACCAGGCATTAAACCCTTTTTATGACCTTATGTGCACGAATAAAAATCCCTAAAACGTAAATATAATAATTAAATCAAAATCATTATCTCACTACTGGCTACTAAATGGCAACTCTGACACTACCCATCGATTTCATGGTCATTACCAACACATTACACATTTGCATAATCGGTTGTTAAACGAAAAATCACTTTAATATGTCGCGTCATGGTACATTTTTGTTTGAGTCAGTACCCCGTAGAATTGTATGCAAATTTCGAGTTGAGGATTGTCAATAAGCAGCGATTATTATAATGAGACTGCAGCAACGGTGGCCTTTAATCTGTTAATTAATTTATTAAATCGTAGCATGATGATTTTGACGGCACGCACTTTGTAATAATTTTTAACGTAAGTTAGTTGCACTTAAGAACACCTTAAAAATATTTTTTTTCATCAATTGTTATTTTCTATATAGCTTACAAATGTAAACAGAAACAGAAGGAAAGTCAGTGACTTTTCGTGAAGTTTCCATCGTCTTCGCATCCAGTGCGCGCACAGTGTGTAAACCATCTAGCGGGTTTTCTCAAAAATGGTGATAAACTTTTGACTACCTTGGAAAACCAAATTTGGTGTAGAGCGTTTCATTTTCGTTCGTAGTAGACTTATCCTTCTGTTACGGACTGAAATATACCGGGAATATAATAATTATGTATTTTGTGTTAAGTACTCTATTGGATTTGATATTTTAACTCAATATTTTGACGAATATAGGTAGCTAGGTACCACCGTATTATCGAAGTAACCATTCATTGATAAGGAAAAGGGACCATGGTTAATTTATAGGCGTTACAATTCATTCGACAGACCTGTTAGCCTAGTTCTAAGTACTTATCTATAGCGGCACCAATATGTTTTACCGAAGCAGTGTGACGTCTTCTTATTAACTACCTACACCTACACGTAACAACTGCTCAAATCGTGCCAGCTTTGCCACGCCCGTGGAACTACCTCTCACTGTCTGACCGCAGAACTTAAGAAATTGTTAATAGATTATTTTAGTCTATTTCAGAATGACAATGAATCTCTCATCTCTACATCTCTAACGGTGTATGTCACCGTCAATATAATCATCTTCTTGAGCAAGATTGAGCTATTTAACCATCAAACCAGTGACCTATACTAAAACATAACGGCAAGACCCACTTCAGAATTTCTTCAACTTAAATTGCTATCCCATTTTATTGGCATGCACCCTTATTACCAATTTACCTCAGCTGTAAATTTACCAGTACGAAACTAATGCTTATACTGACCAATTTGTGACGGTGCGGTTACCACCATATTTCCACAGTATGGGCCATCAAACAATAAAGTATACGGCTGGATTGCTGCGCGGGAGTCGCCTGATTTGCATATAATGAAGACAGATGTCGTTGTCGACGCGGTAAAATTATAATTACTGTCTTTGGCACTGATTGAGATCGCGACACCGTTTCTATGCTAATTTAGTTTGGTTTATGTTTATTAAGACACGATAAGATTTGTTGGCGTTACAACACAATGCTTTATTACACGATAACCTAATACCCAGTACTTTACCACTATTTTTTCTAATAGTTACTGGTGGCAAGCAGTCGTAACAGAAGTACATACACTACGTAAGATAAAAAAGCTCAGCCAGAAACCTTCAGTGAATTTATCTGTAGACTTTATAAAATTTTCATTTTTTTTTTCATTTTTGTTAAGGTAACTTTAAACGAATTCAGAACCAGAGAACTGTGATTTTGATGCAATATTCTTACGTTTAGGCTATAAACCCAACTCCCCTAGAAATAGTAGGTAACATTTTGTAAACTTTGCCAAGTAAAAATTAGGTGGATTTGACATTTCCGAAAACTTACGTCAATCCCTTACTTTTTAGGGTTCCGTACCCAAAGGGTAAAAACGGGACCCTATTACTAAGCCTCCGCTGTCCGTCTGTCTGTCTGTCTGTCTGTCTGTCACCAGGCTGTATCTCATGAACCGTGATAGCTAGAAAGGTGAAATTTTCACAGATGATGTATTTATTGATGAGTGGAGGCACGTGGATCAGCAGTGGTTGAGAACGGGGCTTGCAGCGATATGAAAAACACGGCGTAGTTATTACAGCCTTTTATTTCTCAGAATAAATACAACACGTAATAACTGGGTCGAATGCACATAGACACGAGTACAAACAAATCTCAATCTCAAAGGAAATTAGAATTAAATTATTTAAACAATAGCAGTCAAGCATGGCGATGGAAAAGGGGCAAAAGCAAAGACAATCAGACCGAATACGGATCTTCGTTCGTAATAGACAAGAAAAGTGTTGTCATTACTAAAATAATGTTTAAGGCACCTTTACAATACTTCCCCTTGACTTAAACATATTTTAATTACATTTCCCAAAGTAAACAATATAAAATTCCAAACTCTACATCTCTACATTGGTATAGTCAAAAAATAAAACAAAGACTCTACATAAATCATGAACTCTACATGGTCATTAAAATTATTGCATAAAGTACTCTACAAATTACAGTCTTTCAATTACATTCATAATTTTAATAAAGTCTCTATGTTTTTGCTTACATAAGGGTTTAGTCAAAACATCTGCTATCATTCTCTCTGTGGAAATATACCTAACAGATATTAAGTTGTCTCTAACTAAATCTTTCACAAAATGGTACCTAATATCAATATGTTTTGAACGCTTGTGACATAACTCTTTAGATTCTAATAGTTTCTGAGCACTTTGATTATCATTATAAACAATACATTCAGTTAAAGTGTTACAAGTCAATTCTGAAAACAAGTTCCTAATAAAACATATATCTTTACATACATCTCCAATAGCAAGGTATTCTGCTTCAGTACTAGAGAGCGCTACGCATCTCTGTTTACGAGATTCCCAATTGATAGTAGAATTACCTAGCTTTATTACATAGCCAGTATAAGACCTACGATCGTTTATATCATTAGCCCAATCGGCGTCAGTATATGCGCTCAATTTCCAATCAATACTTTTTGTAAAACACAAAGAGTAATTGATTGTACCAGCTAAATACCTAAGTACATGTTTGGCCGTGAGCCAATGGCTTTTATCAAAACAAGTGCTAAACTGGCTTAAGTAACTGCAAGCATATGCAATATCGGGCCTAGTGCTAACACATAAATACATAAGACACCCTAAAAGTTCCCTGTATTTATATACACTATCATCTAAATGTGCACTTGCATTTTCAGGTTTTTGTAATTTACAATTTAGTGGCATAGGTGTGGCTACTGGTTTACAATTGGTCATTCCAAATTTTACAAGTAATTTCTTAATATATTCAGATTGATCTAAACACAAAGTGCCCTTTGACCTATCTCTTGTGACTCTAATACCTAAACAATTTCTCAGTGGGCCCAAGTTTTTAACATTGAATTGCCTTTCCAGAATCTCTTGCAAATGGATTTTTATTTTACTATCTTTACTATAAAACACATAAAAGTCATCTACATATAAAGCTAGAATAACAATATCATCTCCCACTGCTTTACTATAAACACAAGGTTCAGATTTACATTGCTTAAAGTCATGAGAAACAAGAAGGTCATTCACCTTTTCATTCCACATTTTACTTGATTGTTTTAACCCATAAATGGCCTTTTTTAATAAACAAACTTTACCATTACATTTGTCTAAAAATCCTATAGGTGGCTCCATATAAATTTCCTCATTAAGATCGCCATTTAGAAATGCCGTTGCTACGTCAATGTGATCAATTTCGAGGTTTAATTGATTACTCAAATTAAATAAAATTCTCATAGTGGAATGACGTACCACAGGAGAGAATGTGTCATTATAATCAATGCCCTGACGCTGTGTGAAACCTTTGGCAACAAGTCGTGCTTTGAAACAGGTAAACTGACCATCTGAGTCATGCTTAGCCTTATATACCCACTTGCATTTGACAATATTTTTGTTAAATGGACGGTCAACCAGTTCCCACACATTGTTAGCGACTAATGAGTCATACTCACTCTGCATAGCAGCTTGCCAGTACTCACGCTGAGGAGAATCTAACGCTTCGTCATAAGATTGTGGCTCCACAAACAAACCATCATGCATAGACATAAAACATTCATAATCATTGTACCTTTTTGGAGGAATATTACGCGTCGAGCGTACATTACGACCAGTAGAATCAATTTCTCTATTAGAAGCTTCCCCTCCAGCCGACGCCTCGCCAGACGTTAGAGGCCTAGGGCTTATTTCGTCAGCAGACTCTTCAGCAGAGGATGAGCAGGTAGAGTTGCCATTCTCAGGTCCGGTACAGAAGTCGTCGTCGTCTCTTGGTCCTGAAATGTCAGAGACAGAGCTCTCATTAGTAAAATTATTATTATTAGAATTATTTTGTAATAAATTATCATTAATTTGAGTTATTTGGGAATCATTATCATTATCAATTATATCACAGATATTATCACAAGTCTTATCAATTAAAATAGAATGATTATGTGATAATGGATTATTAATAATATTATTGTCATATAAAAATATCAAATTATGTCCATCATTCTGAGATCGATCATGGCCCAAATCCTTGAAATATTTATTTTCAATAAATGCCACACTGCGCGACATGACAATTTTATGAGGATTTGATGGCTCAATGAGTCTGTATCCTTTGCAGGTCTCACTGTATCCAACAAAAATTGACAACTTAGACTTTGGATCCAGTTTTTGTCGTTTTTCAGATGGAGTTAGATAGTACGCAAGACAGCCAAATACACGTAGGTGACTGAGGTCAACTGGGGACCCAGTCCACACTTCCTCTGGTATACGTCCAGCTAAAGCCACTGTAGGGGACCTATTTTTCAAGTAAATTGCTGTCATCACTGCCTCACCCCAGTAACGCTTGCTAAGACCAGCTTCCAAAAGCATACATCTAACTTTATTCATAAGAGTACGGTTAAGTCTCTCGGACACCCCATTCTGCTGAGGGCAGTACGGGACAGTCAACTGATGAATAATACCCTGCTGTTTAAGATACTCACTAAATCTTTTATTGCAGTATTCACCGCCGTTATCAGATCTCAGAACTTTAACAGGCAAACCAGTCTGTTTCTCTGCGCATGTTTTAAAATGAATAAAATGTGTCATTACCTGTGATTTCTCCTTCATTAGGTATCCAAAGGTTTTTCTAGTGAAGTCGTCAGTGAACGTCACTAGGTATCTCGCCCCACCCCAGCTAGGCTCCTGGATAGGCCCGCAGACATCAGAATGAACCAACTGCAGTGGTTGTATTGCACGCGTCCCGTCTTTAGGATAAGCCGAAGCTGTCAGCTTCCCCTCAAGACATGGGACACAGTTCTTCAGTGAGTCTTCATCCTGAAACACAATATTAACACCACATGCAACCTTTTGTAGGGTTTTCATACCTTGTAGGCTCAAGTGTCCTAGACGTCTGTGCCAAAGTTCAGCCGGTAAGCCTGCTGCTTCTGCGGCACTCAATAAGTCCTCTCTGTCATCAAGGAGTAGAGAGTGCTCCCTTGGCGATAACCCGGATCCCATTAAGTTAACACATTCAGACACAAACATATTTAACTTATACAGACCACCCAAACATGCAGCAGATGCAATTAAGTTGCCAGAAGTTTTACCAACGTTGTCATATATAAAACATCCATCTTTATTAAAATTTACACTATAGCCTGACTGCACTAGTTTTGAAACAGAAATTAGATTGGCCGATATCTGAGGAACAAACAAAACATTATTCAAAATGCTCACCTGATTATTTGTTTTCAATTTCAATGTACCAGAGCCTTTACAAACAATTTTATCATTATTAGCCATATTAATTTGTACATTATTATTGTTTTTGAAGTCTTGAAGTAAATGTTTGTTCTTCACCATGTGATTGGTAGCGCCGCTATCAATATAAAAGTCGTCCGATAATGTTTTCAGTTGTGACAACAGGACAGTCGCAGAAAAAGTCTTCTCTCCATTATGCATCTTCTTGAACTTTTTCAATTTAAAACAGCGTGATTTAGTATGACCAGTCTTCTTGCAGTAATCACAGAAATATCCTTTACTTTTTGAAATATAAGCAGAACCAGCATCGCTGTTAGAATTTGCGTTCTTGCGTGAAAATTCCTGCAACAATCTAGTGCGCACCAACTCACTTGATACTTGAGCAGTAACCGAAGCCGTAGACAGGTTAGAAACAAGGGGATCATACTCGGCTGGCAGTCCACTCAACAGTATTTCAGCAATTTCAGCGTCTTCAATGGTTTTCCCAATATCATGCAATTGCTGAACAATGGTGGTGATCGCTTCGATGTAGGTATTCATGCAGTCATATTCAGTAAAAGTAATGCTATGCAATTTTCTCAAAAGTAGCACACGCCTGTAGAGACCTTTGTCTTCGAAGACCTCAGATAACTTAGTCCAAGCTTCTTTAGCTGTAGCAGCGTTCCTCACATATTGGTATAGCGCGGGTTTGACAGAAAGACAGATGCGCGCCAAAGCACGTTGTACAAGCACAGCATCATTTTCAATGCCCTCAACCGCCTTCCATAGGCCTTCTAATATTAGTACATTCTTTATAGAAAATTTCCATGAGTGATAATTGGCAGCTCCTTCTAGCTTTTCAATGCCGTTTAGGTTATGTTGTAGCACGCGGTCAGTGCCATTAGTGCCATTCGCCATAATTCAAACGCGCTCACACACAAAGCTCTCATAAAAACTCTGATCGTGTTTTACTCACAATTTCAGTGGTATTCTAGTCAGCCTGGGTCCTATAACCTATTGATGAGTGGAGGCACGTGGATCAGCAGTGGTTGAGAACGGGGCTTGCAGCGATATGAAAAACACGGCGTAGTTATTACAGCCTTTTATTTCTCAGAATAAATACAACACGTAATAACTGGGTCGAATGCACATAGACACGAGTACAAACAAATCTCAATCTCAAAGGAAATTAGAATTAAATTATTTAAACAATAGCAGTCAAGCATGGCGATGGAAAAGGGGCAAAAGCAAAGACAATCAGACCGAATACGGATCTTCGTTCGTAATAGACAAGAAAAGTGTTGTCATTACTAAAATAATGTTTAAGGCACCTTTACAATAGTATTTCTGTTGCCGCTATAACAACAAATACAATAAAAACAGAATAAAATTAATATTTAAGGGGGGCTCCCATACAACAAACGTGATTTGTTTTGCTGTTTTTTGTTGCGGAACCCTTCGTGCGCGAGTCCGACTCGCACTTGGCCGGTTTTTTACTTATACAAGGTATAACAGAATTAATAGCTAAACCAGAACATGGAAGATAGGGACCATTAAACTGAACAACTTCACTATGGGACCAAATTTGAAATCGCGAAAAAAATCAGCTGTTTCACACAAAATTAAAAACGAAAATGATGAAACAACAGATATTTTTTTTCGCGATTTCAGAATTGGTCCCATAGTAAAAGTTGTTCAGTTTGATGGTCTCGATCTAGCATTTCCTGGTATAGCTATTAATTATGTTACACGTTGTATATTTTATAAATGTAATTAATGTAGCCCTCTCAGGGAGGGTTTTGATTCGAATCGAAGATTATCTCTAAGTATTTATATCTTTACAACCACTCCTCATAGAGAATAGGTAATAAATCTTCGTACTTATTATTCCGACATCTTAATTAATGTCCGCGTTTGTCACACGTAACATTTTCAACTGCAATGTGGTAATGTTTCCTTATAGCTTACAAAACAATATGAGCTGTATGTGAATGTGACATCCTCTACTATGATACTATCGTGTTTCATTCAGTGACAAATAAAATATTTTCTTAGCTTTTTTTGTCATTGCTGAAGTTGTTTTTAGGGATTTTTCTAAGAAGTGTCTAATTTAACTTTTGAGATTTTTCACTTATACAATCTTAAACTTACAGAAGACAGAAATATCTGCGGTTTTTTTTCTATCTCATCTTGAAAACGAGTTCGTACCGAGTACTTATAGTAGTAACTCAAGATGTTTATCATGGCAACACTGCGACAGTGTCGCGCGTCCCCACGCACATCTCCCACCATTGTTGGTGCCCACGATGTCGATACCATCAGAGGTGGTAGCTATTATGTTACGAGATTTAATTGCTATGAGGAAATATGTCGTATTTCATATGCAATAAGTACCTTTATTCATCAGAATAATGTTGGAGACGTAAATGCTAATGTCACTTTAATCGTGGTAACAATTTTCCGTCATGCACTTTTGATAGGCAAGACATTACAACATGATGCTTTTTGCATAATGTAAAGATAAGGATTGTTGTTTCATCATATTTTTCCTGTTTTTGTTATTCACAATCCAAAAATTTATTAAAACATTAGTCAAAATCTTTTTCTTTGTTCTTCTTTTTAATTCAATTGGAGAATCTTTGCAATTATTAAGTTCTTCGACAAACTTAATAGATTTTTAATAGATTTGATAAAAGGATTAGGATGTGAATGTGAGGCATTCCATTGTTTCATACTTACTTTAATTATTATTAATATACTTATAAAAGATTGATAAAAGCTGATTTTCACGAACCGAACCTAGATCTGCCAACATATCAAACCCAATTGTATCCTGTACCCATCGCGGAGGGGGTCATTATTGGGACCCAAATCTACTAAGAGAAATTGCAGTCAAAATACAACGCAATGAATCTACTAATTCATTAGTGGTACATTTCTCCGTTAGGTACTACATCGCAGAACGATCCAAACTATAAATTAGTGGATTTAGGTCACTAGCCCAATACCGCATCCATAAAACACTTATCGTAGTAAACGTCGAATTCCAAAGACAAGTAGCAAATTAAGAGATCAAGTTCCCGCGTTTTGCATACAAATTGTTATATGAGAGCCACCATTGTCTCTGGTTTATCTGCGCACATCGTCAGTTCCGCATATAGACTTGAGGCCATTTGAGTCCGTTTGAGGCTTTATTTATGCTGTCTTGAGTCATTTTGACACTCGTTAACACTGCCACAGTTACAGTATTTGTGTCTAGAACAGTGTGACTCGATAGCGACAGAGCGGTTAAGTTATTGGCACTTGAGCAAAAGAACTGCAATTTGGGCTTCAACTTAATTTTAACTTGGTTTTGAACAGTTAAAAACCTATTAATTTTCGCAATAATGATTAACAGTAGAAATTTATTGTAATACCCACAGCTTTCCTTAAAAATATGGATTTGGTCCGATTACAGCAATTAAATTTTCGGACTGGACTCTGTTTTGCTGTATGTTGATGTTAGAGAGAGAAAACTGTATTTCTGTATATTTTTCTCCCACTCACGTTGATTAGTTCCATGGAATGCACGTGAAAAGACCCGAAACAGCAGAAGCCTATAATTATCTAAAGCGAGACCATTTTCGGGGAGAAACGATGGTTTAGTTAAACGTTTTTTAAGGCCTCATTTTGATTTGTGGCCCAGACATTAGGTGCGACTTACGGCTGCCAGGTTCCTTGAACACAGTTGTTATTGGTGAAACGTTACCAACTTTAATGGAGTTTTGTTATTAATCTTGAATCCATTGAATGAAGGGCCAGGAAGCTCATAGGCAACGATAAACTTTTCTGCAATAAGCTCTGCTGCCCTGCTCAATAGCTTCGAACATCGATGCAAGGTTACAAGCTTATCGGTTTTTTAGCGGATACATTTTGGCAATTGTGCAGAGATTACACAACCTAATTCCGTCATCTCCCTTCTTCCATCGGACAACCAGACGTACGAATCAGCTCCGTTTTTTTTGGTGAATATTCGAACTCCAATATTTACGAGAGCGGTAGAAAGGTGAACTAATGTCACAGAATTAGTGATGCAAAAGCGGCTGCTCTAGGTATGTTCTAATCTACTCTAATAAAGAAATTTTCCAGTGATATTTGAATCTTTCTTTTGAATTTTCCATGAGTGTGTTTTTAATCCCAACTTTTTGGAGTAGCAAGATGGATTAAAAACACATAAACAAAGTAACCTTACATCCATTTTATTATATCTGGATTAAAAATTGGCCGTTCCTTGAAACCGTGTGTCCGAACTCTGGTCGTTCGTCCAAAATTGCCGGTTCTCTTGTCATGTTACAATGGGGACTAATTAAGAGCCCTTCGAGTTAATTAGATTCGGCTTTCGGTAATCCAATGGGAGTTACAAAAATGTAACTCTCTTTGTCTTGGTAAGAATGGGGGGCAATTTGTCTGGTGTAGGTATTAAGGAGTTCGCTACATTGTTGTGTCCCTGTGGTCAGTAGATGGTTGTCTCCTTAGAATAATAACACCTAGAACGATAATTCCCTACAAAACGCATTGTCAAAAGAGAGGCAACTAGAACAGCCAAAATGGTGCCGTTTTCAGATTCTTATTGTCCATTATTACATAATCATACCGGATAAGTACAAAACAGTTTAAAATTTTCCTACCTTTAAGAGATTAGTTACTATCTTATTGGATTTTAGTTACGATTAGGTAATGTATGAAGGATATAAATCTGAATACTGAGCCATTTTGGCTCAGTATTAGTTAATACTAAGCCATAATGAGCCAAAATCCTCGTATGCAAAGTGAGGCAGTTGCCTCACACACCACACGGCTTCTAGGTGTAAATATTTTAAGGCTCTCCAGAAATATGTGTATAAAAGATCGATGAAAGCTGATTTTCATGAGTTGAACCTAGATCTGCCAACATATCGAACCCAGTTGTGAGTTGTGTCTTGCAACCATCTCGTAGGCTGTCCTTATTGGAACTAATTATATCTACTAATAGAAATTGCAGTCTAAATACAATACAATGAATCATTTATTTATACAAATGTTTATTTTTTTTTGAGGGGTAATTTATGTAACATAAAATAAAAAAGTAGTCAACATGCCTATTGGGTCACTAGCCCAATACCGCATCCATAAAACAATGATTGGACGTAAACGTGGAATTCCAAAGAAGTAGCAAACTACGATATTATTGGAGACATTTATCTTATAGGTACTCATAGCTTCCAAGCTATGTGTGTAAGATAGTATTAGGTAAGACGAATAGCTTTCAAAATGAATAAAATTAAATAGGTTGTCTCTAGGTTAGCCATCATCACTTTCCTTATGGAACTTAAAACAAATAAAATTGGCTACCCATGTGATATCCAACCGTTGCAAAAGTTGGTAAATTTCTGTTAGCAGAATAATAGCTATAAATAATGCATGCAGTGACGAAACTCTTTTTAAATTCAGCAGGTCACTATTACATAAAAACAATCTCGATAAGTTGACGATCGATATTCGACTCCCTCCGTGACACTATTAGCTCACGAATAAGGTAATTGCGTCCGATTATAGTGATTCTTTTTATATAATAGGCCTGCAGACTACTAGTCACTTTACTAACACCAAGAGTAACTAAACAGTGTCAGGCTCATATCCAACCTTTATTGAACTCAAGCGTAACACTTTTACACAGGATACCATCCACGTTTAATACATTTTTGGTCCAAATATGAAAGTGCCGGCCAATAGACAAAAGTGCTTTATTCTGATAGATTTTGTCCATCTAAGCATTTCTTATTATGGCACCGAAGCTGTAGCAACGCTTCATATTTGTGTCAAAATCTATGAAAAGACATAGGTACTTTTTGAATTCAATTAAAATCAAGTACAGCGGTGCTACAGCTGCTGCTTCGGTGCCATAATAAGGAATGCTTAGGCGGACAAAATCTATCAGAATTTGCTTTTAGGCCGACTTTTTTACATTTGTGCCATGTATGAAAAAACAGACTTTTTGAACTTATTTAAAATCGAGTATAACGGTGCTACAGCTTCGGTGCCATAATAAGAAATGCTTAGGTGGACAAAATCTATCAGAATAAAGCACTTTTGCTTTTTGGCCGGCACTTTCACATTTGGACCAAAATGGATGATGTCCTTTAAAAGGGTAAGGAAATAAATCCTACTAATATTATTAATGTGAAAGTTTGTGGGTTTGGATGTTTGGATGTTTAGATGTTTGGATGTTTGTTCCTCAATCACGCAAAAACTGCTGAACGGATTTTCTTGAAATTTGGCACACAGATAGTAGATAGCCTAGATTAAAACATAGAATACTATTTATTCCGATATTTCCACGGGAACCACGCGGGTGAAACCGCGGGCGGCCGCTAGTAGTAAAATAATTTTACTTCCGTTTCATGAGTTTCTGGACTACGTACCTCTATCTAACCATTACTGAATTCAAGCGTATATAACACTTTTGCAAATTTAAAAGGATAAGGACATAAATTCGAAATAAAAGCAACAAAATCTTCACTTCACGCGAAAGTAATCCTTATTATCAGCCATTGAAACAGCTAATTAGAATCAATATCGGTTACATTTATTTATCGCATCGCCTAGTTATTTATGTTCGCATAATTTCATAAGCACGTGTAAGTGGCTTTATCTGGCGTCCCCTCATTTGCATCCATCCCTGGATCTAAAGCACTTAGCTACCTGATAATGGATGGAATGACATCTATCAATCGTGTCCTGGAAGTTGATAAAGTGACAAAATAAGCTGTAGGCGGTTTGATACCCTAAGGTTTAGAAGTTAGGTCCAATTTTGAGGTGGAAGAAAATCTAAGTGAAGTTATAATAGGAACTGGTGTTTATAATATTTGTTTAAATGATTGTAAAAGATCTTTAAAATCATTGTTATTAGTTTTGTATATCATTACTTTGCTATTGTAGAGATTAAATCGCAGAAAATATTAAATAGGGTCGGAATCAGTGTTTTACAGTTAAGTAGATTCTTCTCCTAAAATATTTTAATTACCTATGGGATAGTGATTTTTGCTGAATATTATCAACTTACCTTAACAACACCCAACTTGCTACGTCGGTGTCATAATGGTAGTGTTTATTAGTATTTGAAAAAATATACTGATGAAATATAGATGCCTATATCTCTTACATTTCACCTATAAGCCATTTCATGGTGTATGTTACATTTGCTTTCGCTACAAGTTTGTCAAGCACTTACGATTCAAAGAAATATAGACACCTTTAACTTTTACAATTCACCTACCTTTAGCACCATAATCCGTTTCATAGTGAGGTATTACTTTGCTTCCGCTACAAGTTTGTCAAGCACTTAGGATTAAAAGAAATATAGATGCCTTTAACTTTTACAATTCACCTACCATTAGCACTATAAGCATGGTGTATAGGTATAACTTTTACTTCCTCTACAAGTTTGTCGACCACTTACGATACAAAAAAATATAACTTTTACATTTAACTTTTACAATTTACCTATCTAAAGCACTATAAGCAATTGCATGCTGTACATTACGTTTACTTCCTCTACAAGTTTGTCGACCACTTACGATTCAAATAGATAAACATCGATCACGCCCCAACACTAGTCGATGTCACCGTCTCAATCACCAGCGACAATCCCGGCTCAATTAGCGTGACGTTGAGTAACACCACCAGATAAACTGAGATGGAGGCGCTCAAGCTACCATAAAGTTGATAATATCGACAGAAGCCGACACGCGAGCGTTCGATACTCGATAAAATGTCGTGAATTATATCGACAAGCTGTCCGCGTAACATCCTTATTTGCATTTAATTACCGCGTGTGAATTGAATGATTAAGACGAAATGTTGGGACGTGTACTGAATATATGTATGAAAATAATTGAATGTTAATGGAACCAATAAATTGCAATAAGTATTAATATCAACGAAACTCATAAAAATAATTAAGGTAGTTAGTACGTAGTCAACTCGCACTATTAAAACTCACCCGCTGCTTTTTGTAGTTACAAGTTCAACCTAAAGTTGTTGATTATTTTTTATACTTATATTGATAGAATAAGTTTAGATTATTGATATAAGTCGCTATACTTATGCAAAACATGTCAAAAAATTAGATTAGAACTGTGATGGACAAAAGAAATTGCGAGCGAGTTTCAATTGAATCAATCACAATAAATTGAATAAAAAGCTTTTTGTTTCATCATCATCATCATATCAGCCGCACGACACCCACTGCTGGGTATAGGCCTCCCCCAAGGATCTCCACGACGATCGATCCTGCGCTGCCCGCATCCAGCGGCGCACCGCGACCTTCACCAGATCGTCGGTCCACCTTGTCGGGGGACTACCCACGGAGCGTCATCCGGTGCACGATCGCCATTCAAGAACCTTTCCGCCCCAACGACCATCGGTATAAAATGAATTGAATGAAAAGATTTTTATTTCAGTTATGAAAAAAATTAAAAGAGAATTTAAATACGATTACCCTGAAACAGGACGACAACTTGACGACCTCTGTGATCCAGTGGTTTGTACACCGGTTTTCAAGTTGTCACCAAGGTCCCGGGTTCGATCCCCGGCTGGGTCGAATTGGAAAATTAACTTTTCCATATTTGCACAGGTCTGGATGTTTGTAGTTCCACCGCTGTCTTTGATTTTCGTACTTTAAGTACTTTACTTTGGAATCAGAGCAATGTCTGTGATGTTGTCTTAATTTATTTATACATGGTGTTAGTAGCACCCTAGCGAAAATTTTAAGGGATGATTCTACCCTTAGAAATAAGCAACTTTCTCTATGGAACCACTTGTCACAAATGTATAAGTAAGTAGTTATTAAGATTTTGATTTTTCGTTGAGAAGCAATGTACGCGTAACTACTCGATAATTTTGCGGGTAAACAGTTGTACATTGCGGGTTAATATAATTATGATATTTTAATTTTTTTCCTGTAAATTTAGGTTCTATGCAACTAAGACAGACTGTGTGATAGAAAAATAAAAAATCTATTTTCATGAATTTTGCGACAGAAAATAACCACTTCAGATAGACTCAGAATCTTGAGTCAACTATGCCTTGGAAATTTTAGTAACACCATGTATTTTAAAAAAAAATGTGTATTATTTCCGACAGATGCCTAAATTTTTTCTTTGTTCTGTGCGTCAAACAATGACCAGTTGTGCACGCGCGCTTTCTTTACGGGCAATACTTCCAAATCATCGTCGGCGCATCTGCTTTAGGTTGGGAAACTAACTATCGAGAGTAAGTATCTGTGACGTCACGGGCATAATAATTTCGAACACTTTGTCCGAAATGTCACTTTTTTATTTTATTATTTATTCACTGGCAATTTGGACATTTTTATAGTTAAAGCGTTTTTGTACAGTGTCTATAAACTATAAAAGCATCCTGTAGTGTGTTTACAACATATACAGCACACACTCATCTCTCTTCGTATATAAGCTTGGTCCAAACATAATAAATGGATTATTGATCGCAGTCAGTTACTTTTATTCAGTCTCCTGGTCGCCTCCTTGCATGGCGACCCTGCCAGTGCCGCCAGCGTCGGCGGCGCTGTGCAGCTGGTTTACCGTAAAGTGAATATTTTAAATACAAATAATTTGGACTATAAATATAAAATAAAGTGAATTGGGTGCTAAAAATGAACTGAAATAAACATTAAATTATAAATATAATAATAACAATAATTAGGAACTATTATGAAATGAATTCTTCAAATGTCCAGTTTTTATGAACAATAATTAAAATGAACTTCAAAATTATCAACAATGTGAACTATAGTGTCGTTGTCGCGTACTGTTATTGCTACTGTGGCGCTGCTGATGTGGAGATGATGAAGCAGGGTGCCGGGAGACGGATGGTGTCGGAAGTGGACGCTGCCGGCCGATGATGGAGTCATGATAGGGCAAAGTTGGAGCCGAATTTACCATCGAACAGTGGCCAAGCAGTGGGCAACAGAACTTCAAAAATGATTAAAAATTCACTTCAAAGACTTTTTACGGTTTGATTTATAATATTTGGTGGAATTTCAGCTCTTCAGCTCAATCGTCTGTGAGAAAACAATAAAATAAAAAAATATGTTTCGGACAAAGTGTGTCCGAAATATATCGAGGAAATTTTAAGGGCCTGTTCCGGTTCAGATTCTAATTGACTTACTTGAAAAAATGACAGAATTTCTGTTCGATTTTTTAATTAAACCGGAACTACAAGTAATGTTATCAAAAACCTATGAAATGCCTTTATAGGTACATATTAACAAGAAAATAAGTAAGTACTAGGTACAAACTTTTACAAACAACAACATCAAAATTGTGCAAAGCCCATTTTGGCAACATATTTAGTATTCAATATTTATTTATGGAATAAATACGTTTTAACTTTATTATTTTTTATTTTACAAAGTATTGGGTGCACCTATGGGTTGCAAGAGACCCACTTTTTCAGTTTTTTCCGGTGGGCAGATTAATAGTAAGACTAGTCTACCAACGGGATTTTCTTTCCCGTTAATGTTCTTTCCACCTTCTTAGAAGAATCGCCCTTGTCAAATCAAGTCTCAATTATTTTTTGACAGGAAAACCTAAAATATCCCTGTCGAGTGCCTAAAACTATCGATGAAACACATCACTAGTGATGCTAACCGCATTTCTTCCGTTTTTTACGCTCATTGTACCTTTTTTACCCCGTTAAGATTCGTTTTGGACAATAAAATGGCCGCAGATGCTCTGGACAGGTGTTCAAAATCATGCCGATGCGTGATGGATACCTTCCTCAAAGGATACCATTGTTATTAATATTACGATTGGTACTTTAACGTTCGTTTGGTACACAATTAGTGCTGCCATCTGCATTGTTTCATGGGCAATTGTGAAGTAATTAAAGATCAACAGATATTTAAATAAAATAAATATTCTGATTAAGTATTTACTTTTATATCAATTGTCTCAATCGTAAAGTTGGAAACAATTGACGGAAAATAAAACTCTACAAATGTAGAGTTGTATGATGAGGTGATTTTGAGGAAAATCAATAACTGCAAAAAATAATAATATTTTAAAAATTACTTTTAGAATCAAACAGTTCAAACTAGGGTACCCTACTTTCATAATCACTAAGACATTGAAAAGTTTAAAGGGCTACCAAAAATTTTTTTAATTACTTAGTTAAGTATTATTTAGGTATTACCAAAATATTCAGTTACCCTGGAAAAGCGTTTTCAAGAAACAATAACCTACGAAGAATCTATCATAATCAAAATCCACATGCTGTGCATGTATTTTTTCATGGAAATACGTAAAGCGCCATCTATCTCTGTAATAATGAACTACGAAACAAAATTAAAAATTTTTTTTAGGAAAGTCGCGAGTGTGCACTTGTCAGTAGTTAGGTATTTTAAGTGTACCAGAAGTCTGCCAGTAAAATATTGTCAATAAAATAAATTCTTAACTCGGAGTCGACATTTATAACTCTGAAATCATCGGTTAAGCCATGTTAAGTCTTTAACGGGGGCAGTTGCAATAATTAAAGTCAGTTATTTATTTCTGCGCAGGAGTGCCTCTAAGTTCAGCTTTTTATGTTGAGAAAATTGTTAGGTGATTGTGCAGGAAACGCAGGGAAATTTTGTGGTTTTTACAACTTAGATTTTATTCACCTCTCAAGCTTACGCGCTCACTTAATAGGTAGACATAAAATAATTATTTTTTACGGATATGTTTTTATTGTTAATCAATTTATTGAAAGAAAAAAAAACAAACTCAATACCAACTAATTACCAAAAAAATTTAAATGAAACCGCGCTAGTATCCGTTAGAAATGTTTTATCTCACTTAGGATTTACTTAATCCATACTGTAGTAGGTTAGGTTTTATCTATTTTGATTTGAGTTTGATTTTGGTTTTTTATAATTTGATACTTACCTAGTATGTTGGAGATATTTTGACAAAGTAATTGGTAAAAATAATACCCTATTCTTCCTGCCTATAATGATTGCTACATTTCAGAGAATTTTCTTTGGCACAAGTTTTTGTAGTAATAATTTTATTCAGTACGCTCATATAATAGTAAAGTTCTTATGAAATTATGAAAAAAAAAACGTAAAAACGGAACATAAACCTTAACTCAAATTAGGTAATTTAAACCATCGCTCGCTCATCGTAACTCTCTTTAAGAAACCACATCAATATTAATAGAATAGCTTGCCTCACCTCTAAAAAGACACAAAAGAGCAACAAATCCAATCGATCAATAGAACAATTATCGCTAAAACAAAAAACAAAACAATTATCAAACGAACAATGATCCGGAGATAGCAACACTGAGACAAAGACGCCATCGGTCTGAATAAATGCCAGCCCATTTACAAGGGTGTAAGATATGACGTGATATAGATCACTCACTGTAATAAATAAATAAATAACATAAGAAAAATTACGCCGTAAAGCGAATGTAACCGGAGGCGCAACGCTACGAAAGAAATGGATGGATGTGCCCGTTATAAAGTTGATAATAAAATAAGTAAGGATATGTAAATAGCACCGTATTTTATTATTTTACGAGTATTATGTTTATATATTACTAGAATAATTGTTGCCACCATACGTACCATTTATACCTTATACCACGTAATGCTTTCATAAAGAAAGATCTTACCAATATCAAATGAGAAGTCGCTTATTATTTCTTAGATAAAAGTAGTTATGTATAAAACTATATAAAATCAAAAACATATTTTTGTAATTTGATGAATTTCTGGTGTGATTTTACTTACTAAATTCACACTATGTTATTGGTAAAGTCATTAAAATATCAATTAACACACAATATTTAAATAGTCTAAATCTTACTCAGTGCATGTAAATTGACTTACTCTTATTATCGAGATAGTCTAAATATCTTGCACTGAAAATTGTGTGGTCTGATAGGAGCTTAACTCGGTGTGTCTTATCTGTTGGTTATTGCTACGTTTTTGCACCTAAATGGTTTGAACTAATTTTGATGATTTTTGGTATTATGTACACCTAAATTCTACTCGAAAATACTATACTTTCCAAAGTTCGAAAATTCGTACATGAACACTTACAAGGTTAATTGATTAGGTACCTATTGCATAATATTTCAGCGAGGTCTTATCCACACTACATCGCTGCGCTAGGCGCCGGGCGTAAGGGAGCGACAGGGACGGATGATTTAGAAACCCCTCGGGAGGCCGCGACGCGACCCGGTATTAATATTGTGACTCTGTGCAGTATAACCACGACCAACAGATAAAAATAGAGTTTAGAAAATGCTTTTCCCCAGTAAAACCCGAAAGTAATACTTACTGATTACTTTCGGGTTTTACCGAGGAAAGGCACAAGAGGAAAGGCACTGGCCTGTATTAGGAGTTTATTTAACGAGTATAGTTAATGTATTATACAGTTACATTAACTATACTCGATAGCAACTAGGTATAGTAAGCAAAAATTTGGCACAGCGCCTCTGGCGGTAACTATACTAAACTAAGAGTTGTCATACAAACGTCAACTACAGTCGCAGTCGAGTATAGTAAGCGTAAACTCACTAACTCAAAAAACATGAGATATTATCTCTCGTTAGATTTAAGTAATTTTGATAATAGGAAAATCTATTAACGTTACTTGTTTATATAGGAAATCGTTTTAATTTCGAAATTGATTATAAGTGTAACTCAGGAAAACAATATTTATTTATGAGGATTAAATCATAAATGTTTGGATTTATAATTTAATCATATATTCCTTGGAAAATATATGTTTTTAATGAAAAGTTGTAAACATCTGGTATACTTACCTACTATTGGAAATGTTCCCCACCTAAATAATAAAATGGTGATATAAAGAAGTTGATAAAGTAATATCGAATCATGCATCATGAAAATGCTCTTTACATTTACTCTCTGCGACGTGGTCCGAGTTTTGGTGCAAAAAAACAAGGTAAATACCCACCATTAAATAAAATAATACGTTTTGCAGCTTTTGTAAGCTTTGTGCTAAGACATGAAAAACTAAAATCTGATTCTAAATAAAGAAGGAATTTAAAAGTTTAAATAATATACATACATACATAAGCTCACGCCTGTTTCACATGGGGGTAGGCGGAGACTATGGATCGCCACCTGCTACGATCCTTGCACACTTCTTTCGCTTCATTCATTAAATAAATTGAAAAAAAAGACAGTTCGCATTACAATACAACATGACTGTCTAATCTGTTTTATCTGACTACATATCATATACTACCGCCGTTTTGATCACTCCTTTCCCACTGCGTTTCGGTATCTGTCGCGTTGCACCTCAAGCTAAATTGGTACCGAAATTCCAAATTCAAATTCAGTTCCCATGTGGGCCCTGCGGCGAAGTTCCTTTAGTACTAATTGATCCTTGGCGATTCCACCCACTGGTTAGCTCTTTGATGCTTGATTGGGTTCAGCTTAACTGGTTTTCGTACCACTGTGTTGGGGAAGGTCGCCATGATTTATGTTCACGAAATAAGGTTTAATTGAGAAAAAAAAGGACGTTAAATTGGGATTTCGGTAACCGGTAGTTATGACTTAAGTAAAACCATTGCTTATTAAAAGGGGTTTAGCTTAGGTTTAATTGGTAAGATGTCAGGATTTTATTTATTTTGATGCGTTTTTCGATTTAAAATAACAGTTACAAAGGACTGTATGATTGATTATACATGCATGCAGTTGGCTAAAAGCACAAAATGATAAGCCAATCAACTTACTTTGTTGAGTTTGCACATCCTAATTAATCTTTTTCGTTGCATAAGGTCTGATCCTAAATCCCTTATTCTTAGACTACTTATGATGTGGAGGAGCATACTACGTACTCTTTTGCTGCATCCAAAAGTATTTTGTTAAGAGTTATTCAATTTCCGATCTAAGAGTCCGATTTAGATGGAATCCTTATAATAATTAACCTTATTTAAGTCAGGTATGCACAGACTTGTTGAGACCATGGGCCACTTGGGCAAATGATAAACTAATGGCGGGCCACCAGCACAAGATAAAACATAAGAATAGCAAAAATACTTTTTTTTTCTTTCAAATGAATGTGTGAATATTTTTGCTGACGGACCACTAGCATATTGCCGACGGTCCTCATGACTGTGCATCCCTATTTTAATTTCTTATGTGTCTAAGTTGTAAGCAATCATAAAACACTTAATTGGATCCTATATCGGATACAGTTCAAGGAATAGATGATCGTACCTTTGATTACATCTTCAGATTTTCTAAATCGGATCCTAACAAATCGCATAGTGTAAGATTTTTATGCGCTTTGGATCAAAAAACGTCTGTAAGTGCACATTATCTGCCTGTCAAAAATATGCCATCTGCATAGGCCCTTATCTTAAACAGTCTACAATTATAGTCGATGAGAAGAACTTTATTTTAATACTTTAATAATGTACTTATGTGCTCCGAAACTTAGAAAGAACCGCCCTTCGGCTATGACACTGTCTTGAGTACAATTTGAATATTTATGACTACCGAAACGGCTATAAGATTATATTACCAAATAAATATGAGCCGATTTTTCCAACAAAAATCTTTAGTTTGAGTATCAACTTACTTTGGTCGCATAACATTTTCCGAGTTATGTTTCATACAAATTACTGTGTTTAAGCTGTTTGGGAAGAATGTAAAAATATAACTACTATTACAATTAGAGGCAAGGGACAAGGTTTAGAATTTACATCCAAAATTATTTGATGTCTCGGCTATAGCGTTCCCTGTGATAATTCAAAGATTATAGTAAGTATAAATTATTTAAAAAAAAATATTTTTTTTCCTTTTCAATTTTGTATTAATGATTTTGAAGCGCTCATGGCGGAACTTGACAGACTGATCATACTCGATCACGTTTGTTAAGCAACGCTCGGTCCGGTCAGGTGTCGGATGGGTGACCGTTAAAGTGGCATTACAACTGAGCGCTTCCGTGCTTCGGAGGGCACGTTGAACCGTTGGTCCCGGCTGTTGTCATCTGATAACGGTTGTTAAGCCAAGTTAGAAGCCTTACAGGAGCTTGATAAACTCTAAGTGGCTACTAATCCTCATTCGATACGAAATAAAGAATTTAAAAGACAAACTAAGACCATAAAACTAACGAAGTTGTAATATGTAAATAAATACATAGGCTGACTTCAGGCAGTTTTAATTAACACATTTTTAGCAAGACGGGTTCAATCCTGAAAAGGCTTTTCCAAGTTTTGTGATTTTTTTTATATAAAATTTAAGATGATATTCGGAATAGATTACGTGTCACCACAACGTCATTACTTGGCCACCAACTTCTCCCTATATCTAGACCTAACCCAGAGATCCTTTAAGTATCTAGAGAATTTAGAAATCATACACCTCTACACCTCTAGGATGTTTTTTGCAACGATTCTATCGCCTGTTTTTATTTCTTCTATTACACCAAAAATCTCGACCCCCTTCTTCCAAGCTAAACAACCCCCTTATCGGTTCTTAGTCAATTCAAACTGAAACCTTCCGCTCCATGAGGCGATAACTCCCAGTTACGAAAAGCGGTAACAAACAATTTCCTAATTATAACCGTTTCCCGGGGTCTTTTCCCTTCCTTATTTAAAAACACGCCTATTATTTCCCTCGGGACGTAAGAAGTCGCAAATTTCATAATTTAATATCAACCGTTCGGATATTGGATAATTAGATAGGACCCTGATTTCGTGTACGGAGCCGAAATTAATATCAATGTTCTTTGTTTCACAACATAGTGGTGGGCATGTATCGATAACTGAATTACCTATTAACAATCTACTATTATTGAGTTAATTAAAACTATTCTCAAATATTAAAACAAGTATAAATGTTGACATGTTAAATAATAATCATACTCTTAACGTACTGATTTATTGTCATTTATAAAAAAATATGAATCATTATCTGTCTTACCTTATTTTGTAAACAGTCTGATAGTTTTCATACATATTTTATAGTTAAATCGTTATTTTAATCCAATAATTTAGTAACTTTATCAAATTGTTATTAATTTTGACAATTTCTTTCGTCATCTATGTGTGGAAAACCATTTGTTGTTTTTGTAAATGATTATTTCAATAAAGAGTTGGGTGACAATTGTTTACCAAATAGGACAAGTAAGTCCAGACTTTATGTAATACTATCTACAAACATCCTTACTAATATTATAAATGCGAAAGTCCGTTTGTTTGTTTGTTTGTTTGTTACGCCTTCACGTCTTAACTACTGAACCGATCAACATGAAATTTTGCATACATGTTGTCAGAGGTACAGAGAAGGACATAGGGTACCTTTCATCCAGAAAAAACGAACAGTTCCCAAGGGATAGTAAAAGACTGTCCATTACGCCTTTACGTCTTAACTACTGAACCGATCATCATGAAATTTTGCATACACGTTTTCAGGGGTACAGAGAAGGACATAGGGTACCTTTCATCGAGAAAAAACGAACAGTTCCCGAGGGATAGTTAAAAACTGTCCATTACGCCTTCACGTCTTAACTACTGAACCGATCATCATTTTGCGTAAATGTTGTAAGAGGTACAGAGAAGGACATAGGGTACCTTTCATCCAGAAAAAACGAACAGTTCCCGAGGGATAGTAAAAAACTGTCCATAACGCCTTCACATCTTAACTACTGAACCGATCATCATGAAATTTTGCATACACGTTTTCAGGGGTACAGAGAAGGACATAGGGTACCTTTCATCGAGAAAAAACGAACAGTTCCCGAGGGATAGTTAAAAACTGTCCATTACGCCTTCACGTCTTAACTACTGAACCGATCATCATTTTGCATACATGTAGTCAGAGGTACTGAGAAGGACATAGGGTACTTTTCATCCAGAAAAAAAGAACAGTTCCCGAGGGATAGTAAAAAACTGTCCATTACGCCTTCACGTCTTAACTACTGAACCGATCATCATGAAATTTTGCATACACTTTTCAAGGGTACAGAGAAGGACATAGGGTACCTTTTATCTAGAAAATACGAACAGTTCCTGAGGGATAGTTAAAAAACTGTCCATTACGCCTTCACGTCTTAAGTACTGAAGCGATCATCATTTTACATACATGTAGTCAGAGGTACAGAGAAGGACATAGGGTACTTTTCATCCAGAAAAAAAGAACAGTTCCCAAGGGATACGTGAAGGCGTAATGGACAGCCATTACGCCTTCACGTCTTAACTACTGAACCGATCATCATTTTGCATAAATGTTGTCAGATGTACAGAGAAGGACATAGGGTACCTTTCATCCAGAAAAAACGAAAAGTTCCCGAGGGATAGTAAAAAACTGTCCATTACGCCTTCACGTCTTAACTACTGAACCGATCATCATGAAATTTTGCATACACGTTTTCAGGGGTACAGAGAAGGACATAGGGTACCTTTCATCTAGAAAATTGAACAGTTCCCGAGGGATAGTTAAAAAACTGTCCATTACGCCTTCACGTCTTAACTACTGAACCGATCATCATTTTGCATACATGTAGTCAGAGGTACAGAGAAGGACATAGGGTACTTTTCGTCCAGAAAAAAGAGGGATAGTAAAAAACTGTCCATTACGCCTTCACGTCTTAACTACTGAACCGATCATCATTTTGCATACATGTAGTCAGAGGTACTGAGAAGGACATAGGGTACTTTTCATCCAGAAAAAACAAACAGTTCCCGAGGGATAGTTAAAAAACTGTCCATTACGCCTTCACGTCTTAACTACTGAACCGATCATCATGAAATTTTGCATACATGTTGTCAGAGGAACAGAGAAGGACATAGGGTACCTTTCATCTAGAAAAAACGAATAGTTCCCGAGGGATAGTTAAAAACTGCCCATTACGCCTTCACGTCTTAACTACTGAACCAATCATTATGAAATTTTGCATACACGTTTTCAGGGGTACAGAGAAGGACATAGGGTACCTTTCATCCAGAAAAAACGAACAGTTCCCGAGGGATAGTTAAAAAACTGTCCATTACGCCTTCACGTCTTAACTACTGAACCGATCATCATGAAATTTTGCATACACATTTTCAGGGGTACAGAGAAGGACATAGGGTACTTTTCATCCAGAAAAAACGAAGAGTACATGGCGGAAGATATTTTGCGGCGGCTGCAGCAATTACATGCAGATATGACTTTTAATGATCACATCTACAACGAAACGCTGACGAAGATTGAAAACAAGGTTATGACAATGGCGGGGAAGAAGCTACAAGATTTTGGAATGGTGAGCCCTTGACGATCAGACGAAAATAACTTAAACGATGAAATTTCTCGAGAATTAAATTATGATTTCACAGCGTTGCATCAGCAAGTAACCGAATTAGTTCCGCGGTTGCTTCCAGAACAAAGTTACGTCTTTTATCAGGTATTAAGTCAAGTAGAGTCAGGGAAGGGTGCACTCTTCTTTCTCGACGCCCCTGGAGGAACCGGAAAAACGTTTTTACTGAACTTATTATTGACGTTCATAAGAAAAGACCAGAAAATAGCCGTTGCCGTAGCTTCCTCTGGTATAGCCGCTACTCTGCTCAACGGTGACCGTACTGCACATTCCGTTCTAAAATTGCCGTTAAATCTTGCACAAGAAGAGTCACCTATCTGCAATTTCAGCAAAAATTGCTGTCGAGGTATGATGCTACGACAGTGTAAACTTATAAGTGTGGGACGAAAGTACGATGTCTCACAAAAAGGCCATAGAGGCGTTAAACCGTACTCTTCAGGACCTGCGAGACAGTACAGATATTATGGGAGGAATGGCAGTTTTACTGGCTGGTGACAAACTCTACCGGTGATCCAAAAGGGCACACCTGCAGATGAAATCAAAGCCTGTCTCAAGTCATCAATCTTATGGGAAAAAGTGAAAAAATTTAGTCTAACAACTAATATGAGAGTACACCTTTATAATGACGTAGATTCGGGACTTTATGCAGAGACTCTATTGAAAATTGGTGATGGACGTTTGGAAACAGATGCTGAAGGTTGTGTTTTACTAACAAGGGAATTTTGTCATTTGGTGGAAAACGATTTGGAGCTCATGGCTAAAGTTTACCCGGACTTGCAAAATAATTTAAATTGTGATCAGTGGTTGTGTGCAAGAGCAATTCTTGCACCAAAAAATGAAATAGTCATCAAACTAAACACTGAAATTTTGAAAGAGGTGCTGGGAGAAACAAAACAGTATATTTCTATAGATACAATCATGGACACAGAACAGAGCACTTCATACCCCGCTGAATTTTTAAATTCTCTGGAGCTTTCCGGTGTACCCTCGCATAAACTCGAATTGAAATTAGGTGTACCGGTCATGCTGATGCGAAATATAGATGCACCCCGGTTATGTAATGGGACGAAGCTTCGTATCACACAATTAGGACAAAATATCATCGGAGCCACTATTTTAACAGGTGTAGGAAAAGGGGAAAGTGTGATGATACCTCGAATCCCAATAATCCCCACTAATTACCTACCATTCCAGTTGACCTACCATTCCAGTTTAAGAGGCTTCAATTTCCAGTCAAATTAAGCTTTGCTATCACTATAAATAAAGCGCAAGGGCAAACATTACAGGTAGCAGGGGTTCATCTGGAAAAGCCATGTTATTCCCATGGTCAACTATATGTATCATGGTCGCGTGTGTCTACTGCCCAGAATTTGTATGTATTCGCGCCAAATGGAAAGACATACAATATAGTTTATAGCAGCGTCTTTAAATAGTGCTTTATTCTATGCCCATGATTGCAATGGCCCAGGAATTAATAAAAAATATCATCAATCCAGTGGAAAAATAATATTTTATCGTCATTGCAACCTACAACTTCGTAGTAGAAATTTAAAAAATTAAGCAAATATGTATTTTGTGACTTTCTGATTTTTTTTCCCTTAAGGAGTAATGCTTCTTGAATGCCTCGATTACATACGCCAATTTAGCTTCCTAGCTAGGAACCAATTTTGGGTTGCCACCCGTACTTGACAATAAAATATTGTAGTATAAGTTCGATTTTATAATCGAATCTACACTATAACGGAAAAGTAAACATTGTTTAAGATTGGAGATGAGAATTGAAAATAAAAAATCATAAAAAATGTTGACCTTTCCGTCATTTGTGCAAATTCACTGTTAAAATTTAACTTATTTATACGAGTGGCAACTCTAAATTGGTTCCTTAAATCGGCGTATGTAATCGAGGCTTAAACAGGGTAAATAAACCTAAAAATCTTTATGGAAATCGTTATTGAAGTTTAATGGAATATTGATTACAAAAATTAAAAAGTTATTTAGTGAAGGTTTGGATGTTTAGAGATGTTATAACTCAATCGCAAAAACGACGGATTTAAAATGGCACACACAGATATTTTATAGCCTGGATTAAAACAGATACTTTTCTCGGTCAAAAGTCCCCTAAGGATTTTCCGAATGTGCACGCGGAAGAAGTCGCGGGCGAAAGCTAGTTATAGTAATAATCTAATAAGCTTGCCGCAGAATTTCACAAATGAATATATTTCTGAGATTTTGCGGTAAGCTATGGGAAGAGTTAAGAACACGATTTGGGATGATTAAAGAAAAGATAACGAGTGAGATGAGATGTCAGGGCGGTAGAGATGATCCTGCATTTAATTTACTTGTTCTTCAATAACATAAGGCTCAATTATTGGTAAATCTATCATTGAAGTTGTGCTATAGGAAATATTTATGTGTCGATAGGAGCTGTGTCCCACCACTATTCCTAAGAAAATGAAGACAAATGCGACACCGCGCGTGGGGTCCGGGGTTCGATCCGAGACGCAACATGACAAACAATCTATGACACACATAATTTGGAACCTTTCTCCTCGGTCTCATGAGGGGCTTGAAATATAGGTACTACACTATACAAACATATTGGTAACAATTATCCAAGACCGCCTATTCATGTCTTGTCCTATATGTAGAGAGCTTTTTATTCCATATCATTTGAAAGCTGATGTGTTATTAAATAACTTCCTTAAGCACTAACTTCTGGATCAATTTATTAATTGAAAAATTGTTTAAAAACAAAAAACCGACTCCTACGCATATCACTGTAATAAAACACGTCTAATAAAGTCGGGTGGGGCCCTTAGATTAGAGTAAAAAAAAGAACTTGTCCTCCAGCCCCACCCGACTTCAATAGACGTGTTTTATTACAGTGATATGCGTAGGAATCTAGTGATTTGAAAATTATTTCTTGCTTTTTAGAGGTATTTATTTTTGAAGCTATTTTTGTTTTCATTTTCAGGTTTTTTGAAGTCGGTTTTTTTGTTTTTAAATTTAATTTTATTTTATTCTTTTTAGTGTAATCGCTATACGGTTCCTATTTGATTTTGAGGAGTTTCCTTGTGTATCTTTGAAATCCAAGGTCCAATAACAATTAAATCAAAATGGTATCATCTCTAAAGTATCCTCTTTCAAACAAAACAAGAATCATCTAAATCGGTATATAAACAAAGAAGATATGGTCGATCATCCGTATAAGTTCACAAAATGGTAACGAAAACGACAGTATTTTCAGGTTTTCCTGAAAAGTACTGAACCGATTTCAAAATTAAAAAAAATGGGACCAACTTGGGAACAAACCTAATCTAATAACGTTTGAATCATTTCAATCATTCAGCCGTCTTTGAGTAATCGGTGTACATACAAAAAACAAAAAAAAACGGGTCGAATTGAGTAAAATACAGTGGACTCATCTGTCAATTAAGTTAATAGTGTGTTAGACTGACAAATAGTAGAAATGAAAAGTGAAAAATTATTTATTCAAATAAAATTAGAAATTACTTTTGAATTATCTATATTTTCCTATTACCCAATCGAGATTTTTTTAGCTGACAAGAAAAATGGGCGCAAGAAATTTATCAGCATTATCAGAAATCAGAAGTAACGATATTTACAAAGACAGTATATCGTTACCAAATACATTTGAAACAAAATGGCAACATAATTTAGTCAATACATTAAAATTTGTATTACTAGGCTGTCAGTAAAAGCAAAGTTAAACTTACACTAAACAAATTTGTTACAGGATCGCGACAACGAGCGTCGTATCGTGCGATAATAATTCCAACAACACCCTTGTAGTTTTCTTTTGATACAACATCCCATTAAAAACGGGTAATTAAAAAAGTAATTCCAGCAACTTTCCCCTTTGGTTACAGCACAAGTGCCTCCTAATGGCTCGTCAAGGACGTGAGTGGCGCTAATTACTTGCGCCCGCGCGCCAGGCGCCGCGTGACACTGCCTCGCGAGCTAATCGCGCGATTAACAACTTTGTCCAACCGCCTACAACGGGTGTGGAGCTGAAAATGCTTAGAAAAGGGTAGAAGAAAATAGTTTAACGGCAGCTGAAAATTGAAACTCGACCTATTCTTGTTGTCCCCCACCAAAGGGACTGGTTGGAGAAAGGTCCAACACGGGAAAATAGTTATTTGTTATACAAGTGACCAAAATCAAATTGTGCTGCGAGTGGCGACTTTAAATCACGAACTAGCAAAGTAGTCTAGAATTGAATCACGAGCGTAGCGAGTGATTCTAATATAGACTACTGAGCACAGTGAGTGATTTAAAGGCACGAGGCAGAACAACATTTTGGTCTCGTGTAAAACATACAACTTTTCACCTCGACCAGCGAGAAAATTTTCACGTGACTTTCCTGGTAAAAAAGCTTAATTCAGCATTAGAAACTTGTTCACTTAACTCTTTTGGAGTTAGGAAACTATCTTCATCGTTGGACACATTCATTTTTGTAATTTATCACAAAAATAATTCAATCAAACCTATGCTGAAAAATTTTGTTCATAGAGTCAGTAAAGTAGATTCCCTTCGCTTTGATTACATTACGTTGTTTTTCTCTTATTCATTAATATTCCGTCTTATTTATTTATTTATAATCATAAAACATATAATGTGTTAATAAATTTCATTAATTTTTCTTATTTCATATTTGTTTCATACATGTGACCTCATTACCTCCATACTTTTTATTTCGAATTATCAACCTTCTCTTTTAACAATCCTTATTTAAAATTCCTTGGTATATCCGTGCATTTTATTTTTTTACTTTTTAATCCGTGTATGACACCATAAAGCACTCTATCTACGACCTCCGTGGTCGAGTGGTTCGCACGCCGGTTTTCAAGGCGTCACCATCTCTTGAGGTCCCGGGTTCGATCCCCGGCTGGGTCAATGTAGAAAATGAACTTTTCAATATTGTCTCAGGTCTGGGTGTGTGTCATACCACCGTTGTTTCTGATTTCCATAACACAAGTGCTATAGCTACTTACCTTGGGATTGGAGCAATGTATGTGATGTTGTCAAATATTTATTTTATTTTATTTTTATTTTTATTTTTTTTATCTATCCTTTTCTCACATATCAATTTTACAAGTGTCATCCTTGTCACTTTATTTGTTTTTTCTTTATTATTTTAAAAGTTGGTGTTAGAAATTAAAAAAGCACTTTGTCCCACGCTCGCAGCAAAAATCGATTTTGCTGCGAGTTTTTACGCGCTAAAAGCACGCTTTTCGTGCTGGAGAGGTGAAAAAGTTTTTTTTCTACACATTTTTTACCGATATACCAGTGGTGGACAAACGGTGGGGGGACAACGGGAATAGGCCTGAAATCCGGTATTGCTTACTTGATAAATCCCCTTCGGCCGCATACGAAACCGTAAGTTCGTAACCAGTTACGAGGATCTTTTTAACCTTATTCGTAACTGGTTACGAACTTACGGTTTCGTATGCGGCCGAAGGGGACAAATCGATTGTTTTGATCCATTTGATGCATTTTAAACTGTGTGTCTATCTTGGTTAGAATCCCAGAATCTCGGAAAAGTGTTGTTTTCAGTAGCTATGTTTTTTTACTGATGCCTTTGTGATCGTTACGATTTTTTCATATTGCTGCGCTAGAATCTGAAAAATTACGTAACGCCTTCTTCGACCAGAAAATTTGTAACAGCTTTTTCCGAAGAAAACGCCCCAAATATGCGGGCTTCTTTAACTCAGCTGCCAAATGTTTAGGACAATTTTTTTACAGGGGAGAGGCCTGTAAATTCTGCATTAGACTATAATGGGTTGCTATGATGACGAGATCTATTTGTCCTGTTTTAAGTCTATGGCGCGTTTGGAGAGCGATAGGTTGTCCCTGTAAGTTGGCTGGATTCAATTACAAAGTTTGACGAGTTGTGCGCGGTATCGCAGTTCCCATCAATCTAATTATGGGGACCGCAGCGCCATTACTGATTTATTGTTTTAAAGCACACGCGTCACGTGTATCTACATAAAGTATTTCGTGGACTTTGCATTGATTTTTCCAAAAAGCAAACGCAATTCGTATCATCATAGTTACCTGGGTGCGATTCGGTTCCCATAAAAACAGTTAATCTAATTTCAATGTCACTAACGTTGACTTCATCTAATTTTTATTTGACCTAAAAATAAATGACATAATTTTTATTTAAACTATTATTCATTTGTCATCATTATTATTTGCCATATTTACATTTGCTCTAACGTTTATATCCCATAAGTATCATTTGATATAGGGTATGATTTTATCAATCACCTAATAAATGCATTTTCAGTGACCTAATAAATTATATTTGTTTCCAAAATAGTAGATCTGTCACCTAAATTGAATCACCAAATAATATTAAAACGCTTACCTAAATAATAATTAAGAATTACTTTGAAATTATATCAATCATCAAATAAATATATTGGGTATCAAAATAATAAAAGTGTCACTAAAACTGAATCACCAAACAATATAAAAATGTTTAGGTACCTAAGAATTATTTTTAATCACTGGAAAATAATATTTATTTATCAAATAATTCAACTGAAAGACGATACTTTGTTGCATCTAAAATATTTCTTAAGCCCCTCCTCTATTTGTTTTTTTTAAGAAAGGGTATTTTTTCGCTTTAAATGTAATTTTAAGCACATTCTAAGTTATCAAATCTTTGAATGAATGTCCAAACTTTACTTTGTGAACTTTTCCTTTTTGGTAGGAAGTTCACTTCTTCATCTGAACCACTCTCCTCAGGCTCTAGCATTGAATTAAGGAACCGATCTATTTATTAGGTGACAGATCTATTATTTTGATGATTGACTTACTTTTTAAAGGGCAGAGCTATAGAAAAAAGTGATCAAACTATAATTTAAGATACATATTTACATTAATCCGATGATATAAACTTAGGGATCGTTTTGATTAATATGATGACTAATATATTTCTTGGGGATAGATATTATTACTAGGGTATTGCAGATTAGTGACACATCTAAACTTAGGTGACAGAAAATATTGTTCCCTTTGATATATTGCTTTTTTATCTAACTTATATTTCATATACATATCATTTGATCTAATTTTACATGTTATAATCAACTTTTACTATAAAATAGAAATAACTAGCTTTTGTTATTACGATGCTTGCTTAATTATCAAATCTACTATTTTTTAATGTAATAACATCAATAGCATACAAATATATCTATAACATAACAATGACTAGACATGCAAGCAAGCATACAAGCATGCATGTAGCTTGCCAGTAGGTTAGGTTAGGTTAGTGTTTTGACCACTTGCAGCTCGCGCGCCTCAATGCTTGCTTGCATGCTGCATGCTTGCTTGCATGTATGCTGCATCCTTGCTTGCATGCTGCATGCTTGATTGCATGCTGCATGCTGTATGCTTGCTTGCATGCTGCATGCTGTATGCTTGCTTGCAAAATGCTTGCCGGGGGGTGCAGGGGGGCTGGCCCCCCTGCTCGGGGGGGTCGGGGGGCCAGAGGCCCCCCGCTATAAAGAAAAACTTTTAATGCACCTACCAGTAGGTTAGGTTAGGTTAGTGTTTTGACCACTCGCAGCGGAGCGAGCGAAGCGAGCGGAGCTTCACAATGCTTGCATGCATGTTGCATGCTTGCTTGCATGCTGCATGCTTGCGTGCATGCGGCATGCTTGCTTGCATGCTGCATGCTTGCTTGCATGCTGCATGCTTGCTTGCATGCTGCATGCTTGCTTGCATGCTGCATGCTTGCTTGCATGCTGCATGCTTGCTTGCATGCTGCATGCTTGTTTGCATGCTGCATGCTTGCTTACTGCATGCTTGCTTGCATGCTGCATGCATGCTTGCTTGCATGCTGCATGCATGCTTGCTTGCAAACTGCATGCTTGCTTGTATGCTGCATGCTTGCTTGCATGCTTGCATGTTGGGTGCTTGCTTGCAAAATGCTTGCTGGGGGTTGCAGGGGGCTGGCCCTAGGCCCCCCGCTATAAATAAAAACTTAATGCATCAGGTAGGTTAGTGTTTTGACCACTTGCAGCGGAGCGATACTGTAATGTTGGCAGTAAGCTGTTTCAGAACCCTTTATGGAGGATTTAAAGCGTGGGTGTAGATAAAAATATATAAGTGATGAAATCATATTTTTTGGCTATGCTTGTTTTATAGCATTTAAATCATAGGTCAAATAAAATTATTTTAAATGTTGAATAGAGTAAATGAATGTTATATGAATTGTGCTTTATATCATCTGTTAATTAGATCAAATGTTTATTATGTCAAATAATTTTTATATCACATGTATTTAGGTCAAGTGAAATTATATTAACCGTATGTTATATTATTCGATCGGTATGTCAAATTAAATTATATGAAACTAGCGGCCGCCCGCGACTTCGTCAGCGTGGAAAGATTTTTCGTTATCCCTCGGGAATTATACTTTTTTTCGGAATAAAAGGTACCCTATGTCCTTTTCTGTACCCCTGACAACGTGTATGCAAAATTTCATGATGATCGGTTCAGTAGTTAGGACGTGAAGGCGTAACAAACAAACGGACTTTCGCATTTATAATATTATATTAGTAAGGATGTTATTATATCCACTGATTGTTAGTGCATGTAAATTTAGGTCATACATTACACACCCAGGTACTCTAAGTCAATAGTCAGTCACCTACGAAGACATCCCGTACTCTGGTAGACGCCATACGGCAAACGCGAATCTAATTCGTAACAACTCATTTTAATATTTAAATTTCAAAGTTAGCGCAGGTGGCGTGCGCGCACGTAAACGCCAAATGTCATGATGATTATCGTCATTTTCAATTGGAATTAACTGAATTACGGACACGATGTCTCTGTAATATTGTTATCATAATCATGGCTAAATTTACTGTTAAATGCTGCCTTTATGTGTTACGGGGACGTTTACAGGAGATGTTTATACAGTGTTTTATTAAATAAAGTAGGTATAGAAATATGCTGTTCAAGTTTTTAGAAAAAAAAAATTTTTTACTTACTTACCTAAATTTTGATGATAAATTGAAATAAATTAAGTTTACAAGTTTACAAAATAAGGCTGCCTATTTGTAAATTAGTTAGTGCGCACAATAGCAGCGCACTAACTAATTTACAAATTTACAAACAGGCAGCCTTATTTTGTAAATTTGTAAACATACTTTTATTTCAATTTATCATCAAAATTTAGGTTAGTAATAAATATATTTTTTCTAAAATCACGGAATATAAAAATAAGTATTATACCAACTTAGATAATGTACAACCAATTAATAAACAAACTTAAATTTTTAATTGTCAATGAGTTGCAAATAACAGTCAAAAATAGTGTCAAGTCAAAAAAGTATATAATTTAGACTAAAATTTACTAAATAATTGAAGCGAATTGTAATTGAACTCACTATTACTTATCTACGACGACGTAAAACCACGCAGATGTAACTAAAAAAAGAAATACGTATTGGACGCTCCTCCAATGTTATAAGCACATAACTCCACTTACAGCTTTTCCAATTACAAAACGCTATTACTATAGTGATGTCCACAAAATGACATTCATTATATTTTAAGGTCCCCATAAAACAATATTACGAGTTCAACACTATATTTAAGTGCTTCCCAGTTCCAATTATTGGTTGTAACCGTCTCGTCGGTTCGATTCCCGGTTATAATTATTGTACTCTCAAACGCTGGGAGCATAAATTACGATGGCGTTTGTCTTTTGTTCGGCTGCCATTTTTTAATTGGACGGAATGTCGTGACTCGTGGGTTTGTGACGGAATGAAAATGAGTTGAGGATGAGGAGTCGAGATTTTCAAAATCGACTAAAAATAAAAAATATACTTTTAACACACATATTTTCTCATTTTTTGCTTGTGTTATTCAGCTTTTCTTGACTTGTCATGAGAAGAAATGTCTGAAGATCTTTAAAACTGAGTCGATTTTTTTTAGTTATTAAAAAGCTGTAGGCTCGATAGATGGCGTTGAAAAAAATTGGGGATTCAAAGTATTTTTTACTACCAATTTTGACTTCCCTCTTACCATCAACGCCATCTAGTGAGGCAAATAGTTACTTTTCTTTTTTTTAAATGTCAATTTGAAAACCCCTTATTCGGTTTTTATTTCCGACATCATCTATAATGTTTATGGTCAATTGAATAAAATAAACACTGCATGTCTTCTCATCATTATTGACAAAACAGAGTTATTTTCCTGCCGATACAAGTATAATTTTCTATGGCGTGTTTGACATTTGCTATCATTTTTTTCTTGACCACATATTGGCTGCACGTGATCGTAAACTTATATGAAGTTTTTGCTCTAACGACTTCAGGCTTTAAGCTTAGGATAAATTGTTTTGTATCTTTTTTTTTTGTTGAATTCAATTGATGTGTAGAACTATTATTTTATACTAGTCAGACAGACCAACATACCTCAGTGCCTCAAGTTAAGATGACGTCTTTGATCAATATGTGCTGGCAGTGATAATTTATGTCTCATGGTATTCAAACGTGGCCGCTAACTATGGATCTCATAAGGAGGCTCAAGGTCACTCAGCGTGCAATGGAGAGAGCCATGCTCGGCGTTTCCCTACGTGATCAAATCAGAAACGAGGAGATCCGCAGGAGAACTAAAGTAACCGACATCGCTCGAAGGATTGCTCAGCTGAAGTGGCAATGGGCGGGACACATAGCGAGAAGAACTGATGGCCGTTGGGGCAGAAAGGTTCTGGAATGGCGATCGCGCACCGGACGACGCTCCGTGGGTAGGCCCCCGACAAGGTGGACCGACGATCTGGTGAAGGTCGCGGAAAGCCAGTGGATGCAGGCAGCGCAGGACCGATCGTCGTGGAGATCCTTAGGGGAGGCCTATACCCAGCAGTGGGTGTCGTGTGGCTGATATGATGATGATGATTATGATGGTATTCAAACATGGTCGCTATCAAGAGTCTCTTAAGAAGGTTTAATGTGACCGGGCAATAGAGACAGCCATGCTTAAAGTTTCCAAGGATCAAATCAGAAATGAAAAGATCCGTAGTAGCCTTTCATTTCTGATTTGATCCTTGGAAATATGCAGCATCAGCTGAAGTGGCAGTGAGCGGGACACAGCCTACAATCGGTGAATAAAGTGAAAAACCACTTGTGGATAGCGCACGATGATCATCTTGGAAGTCCTTCGGAGAAGCCTAGGTGTCCAACCGTGGGAGTCATGAGGCTAATATGATGACGATGAGGATAAAAATATTAATCCAAGTTTAAAGATGATACGTGTGAATACGAGGATAGTAGATGATATTCATAATCCAGCTATTGTCCTCTACTCAAAATTAAACATACGGCAATGAAAAAACATACCTAAGGCTCTACTCAAGTTCGAACACAATTAACTAACATTGAAATAAGGTCGAAATTTGATTGCCACACACCACCAATTACGTACGTCCTCTATTATAAACGTTAGACCCGATGGTCAAGTAAATTGGACCGTACGCGACGGCACATGTGTCGCGCACCCGCTCATTACGTCGCTGCGCCTGCGCGTGATTGTCATTTGTCCCCGCCCACTCTCCGCTTAGACAATTACGGTAATTCTTATGATTACGCGCAAGCGCATACGAGTGACCACACTGAGTGACCGAGACTTTTTTTAAAGGAGATTGGAATTTTTTGAATGATTCCTACTTCCTATGTAGTAATAATTGAGATTTTCTGGGGATAATGTTGGTTTTAAAAATGAGTAAGCATAGCTTATAGCACATTGTGCTAGGTCAAATTTTAACGGACTGCGAGACTCGGGGTCGCGATTTCAGTCCCCCAAGAGGTAGTACTTCTCAATAAAACTAAAAACCAAAACTGTTGAAACGTAGTGAATTATGTGAAAACATGACTAACTACTGAAGTATTTGGCGCTATTGATATTCTTGGGTTTCATTGTCTAATTTCGACTACTTATATTCTAAAACTGAAGTGAATATTTTTCTGTAAACTCTATCGAAACTAGAACGTTTTAGTTTTTGTTAGTCTTCAAAATAAGTGTGATTGGATTCCATGCTTATAATTTAGACTCGAATAAAATTACGATAATGATATAGGTACCTACCTACTCAAAGGAAGGAGTGATTGAAAGGATCATGCCGGATTCTGGGCCATGATGCGCATTAACCATACATATCTCATTGACTTTGACTTTGAAATGTCATATAATAGGAAAATGTCAAACAATTATAACTGTAAACAGCTCCTTGAGATTGAGATTTCTCTTTTCTCCCGCATTATATTTTAATGACATTCTTGCCACGCAATCAGTATAAAATTACTATAGTATATTAGTAATTTCATCAAAGCGCATCATGGCCTAGCTTGTATAGAAAAATCGTCATAATCCTTTGACAAATTATATTTCATAAATAGGATGTAATGTAATGTAACATTGCATTCATGAAAGTTTTAACTACAGATATTACAAAAAGTGACATTCAAATGAAACACAGGAAACGTAATTAGGCTTATTACTTCGAACCTGATTGCGACACCTAATGAAACAGCCGTAGGTAACTGTAACAAACTGCTCAATCAAAGTCGAAGCCTTTCTTAACGCAGAACAAATTAAAAACAACCTTAAAGATTTAACAGTAACATTCAAAGTCGTTATTTGAACGTATGGCATCAAGAAAATGTCTCCGTTTGTCGCAACTGGAGGCGTGGTGGTATCTGTCGCCTTCCTGTCACTAAAGATACTCTATTGTAAAGGTTGTAAGTGCTATAATGGTTTGGGTTTTTATGACACGGTCTGCAAGTGGTCAAAGCAATTTGGTTGAACGCCATTACACTATATGTTCGTAGGATCATTACCCGGCGCACAGTGCGTGAATATCAAATTGTAGTTGGGTAACATAATGGCCCCTGATTCTTTGTTCTTTTGTCTCGAGCTTCGTGAGGTGTCATTGAGAGATGGGTCATGGTGAAATCTGAATGAAAGCTGCAGTCAATGAGTTGAATTATGTGCTCCGAGCGATGGAACTGAAACAACGGTTATTTTGTTGGACCACATGTGGGAAATATCGATAATGTCTGTAATAAACCAGTGATTTGTTTTTGGCTTGTTGATGGTGAGGTTTTAGTTGTTTTGGAATATTTGGGTTACTAAAAGGCCAGCTTAAGACAAAAAGAAACCGTTAAACCTAGAAAGTTAAATGAAACAAACGATATGGTTGCCAATCCTCTAACTAACTGAACACCTACCGAAGAAATATTTTCGTATCGATTGGTCCAATAAATCAAAAGGTACTTTAGAATGCTATTACAACTTGACAAATGCGTCGATGACCTACTGGTATTTGCGACCTACAGGAGCAGCCTTGGTATCAAACACTGAGCTCAATAAATCGATGGCAAATTACTTTGACATTTCCGTCGCCAGCGTTGTAACGCCTATTGGATTATTCGAATTATTTCGTGGCTCTCGATTCGATTTCGACAAGGAAATAAGGCAATTTTGTTCTGCACGTATTGTTGTTTAAATCACGTTGGACAAGGTGAATTGGAGTAAACAGATGTTTCAATTATGGCGTTATATTTGAAGACCATTTGGTTATTAAGAATATCATTGACGGACATGTGCCAGAACGTATCCCTCATCAGAATGACTAGTGGTTTACTGGGAAGGAATTTTCAAAAGGTTGGGGTATTTAGGTAATGTTGCCACGATAGTCTTTTAGTTTTATGCTATACCTACATTATGGAAACAATGTAAAGTTTATTTAAAAATTAAAATCTTTAAATACCTTACCTACGCACAAAATATTGTTTTTAAGCTTTTACTTCTTAATAGGTAATTTTGTTTTTGTTGTGTGATGTAGTGGTTTCTGTATAAATAAGTACATTGATTATTGGTATCTTAAAATTATATTTGTAATCATGATTTCGAATTCATACTTACCTTCATTTGGGTTTTTACTTCAAAACCCTGTTCCTTGAGCTATCCGTTTTCTAGAACCCCATCCTCGAGCACAAACAAAAAATAATCATAACTATATAATATCAAAAGTAAAACAAAACACGAATCTAGCAGAAATAGAAAGAAAAAGTACCCAACTTACATTTCTATCGCGTATCCCATACAACCGATGAAGGCGCAAAAGTTCGTCGCACCATACACCCAACGTCTTTATCGCCGGTGAATGGGCGTGCAAGGCTCACGATCCTGACATTAAGGCATTGTACCATGCAAATGATATTTCCCGCGCAACGAGCGCAAAACCGCCATAATTATAAATGCATCAATCAGATGCGCGCGCGCCTCCAAGTAAAACGGTTATTAGTCGGCTCGAGGGCGTCATTTGCATGTATGTGTGGTGTGTATGTAACATCCTCGGGCAGTTGACAGGTGCATGTGATGAATTTTAAATTGCTTAAAATGACACTTTATGATGTTAAACTCCATTCGTTAGTTATCGACATGGGTAAATTGATGAATTACGAACTCTCTACATCGATAAGAGAAATTTTATTTTCGGTTTCTTTTAAATTACTACTTTTACTCGAGTTAATTAAGAAACTTTAATTGACAGAAGTGAATATTATAAAGGAAATCGCAATGATGAGTCGTCTACCATTCACAACGCAGTACAGAATTTGATAAATCTTGTTTCTTTAAATTTTGCAGTCATGACTGCAACATAACCTATGGGTTGTTTTCACTAAGATGTTTGGATTAAGTTAGTATAGTAATATTTCATTTGGTAGATCTATCAGAAAAAACTTACTTACGTACAAATTAATCTGACATTCGCAAGCTATGATCTGTTAGAGATTAGTCTTTTCTAATAATGGTTCTTTCACGACAAGAAACTTAATTGTAACGATAGTATAAAGGAACATAAACCTATCAGCCATGCTGGTAATGTTTCAACGACTGCACTTGATAAACTTGTACAATTTCGTACACTGTCCAATAAAAACTACAATGAAGATGTCTTAGAAAATTTTGATGGATGTATTGTTGAATAATTGTACTAGAACGGAATGCTATTTGTTATGATCACTCTCTTTGTAAAGTCTTTGATTACAAACACATTTGGATTAGAAAGCGAGACAACTGACAATGGTTGTACGGACCAGTGCCTATTATACCAACATACAGTAGTTATAATTATAAATGCAATTAGGGGGTATAAACATAATTTATTGGTTCTTACTTTTGAATGGCAGTTATAAAAAATAGATAAAAAAGAACCATCAACAAAGATTTGTGAATGGTTTTGAAGTTGTTATGACATGAAGTCACAAATCGAACCATCATTCTATGGTCTTTACATAATTTGTGTAGGTATTAGTTTCTTTGTAGCTTTGAGTGTTTGCTTGATATAATTTTTCGTCAAAGTAGCTATGAAATCTAGTATCCAGTATTACTAGCAATTGATACTACCTACGGCATCGTGTTATTAGTTAAAATTACGATTTCAATTATTGTCATCGGTTCTTCTGATTCATTTAAAAATGGACGATAGCAGTGCATCTCTACTATTATTATTTACAACATCTGATTGCGGCTTTCTAAAGAAATTTCGGCTCTAAACTGGAGCACTACATTCTTATTTTATTTCCAAACTAAACGCTTAAAATAATCTTTAATGAATTTTATTAGGTACTTTGTGATTGTGTATTTGTTACTTATTCGCCCTAGCCTAAAGTTACTTTTTAACGAAATGCAAACTGTTTGAATTGAAGTTTAGATAAAATTCAAAATACCTAGATGGGAAAACTAACACTAGCGGGTTTGCTGACTAGCGGTGTTCAGAATAAACATGACCATACAAAATTCACACTCGGGCCTATGTCCGAACACTGCGGAATATTCCCAGGGGATAACAACGACACCGATAGAAAATTTAAAGACTTGTTCGCATTTCTATATTCTATGAGATTTCTGACCCTAAAATACTAACATACTAGACAGATCTCACACAGCTACGCATCGCGCCACTTCATGCGTGACTGCAAATTTTAAATGAGTACTCTCACAGACATTAATGTTTGTGGTTGTACAAATTTGTGTCTTCATTAAAATGTTTTTTTTGACATTTCGATAAAAGACAATTTATCATCTCTCGAACTCTTCATGCTACTAGGCTGGCATGGTATAGCAGAGATGAAGAACCGTACCTGTATATGAGGAGCTCAGTGGAGCAGTGGTATTGCACCCAGCGATTGCGGAGGGTAAACGACTTTCCCAAGGGTCGGTCATGGGATGTGTCACCAAAAATTTACTATCTCGAACTCCTCCGTGCATGAGAAGGCACGTTAAGTCGTTAGTTACGGTTGCATTTGCAGTCGTTAATACCCACCAATCCGCTTTGGGCCCGCATGGTGAGTTATGTTATGGACCATCTTTCTTATCCACTGGTAAGGATGTGCCCCAGCGGTGGGGACATTAAAAACGGCTGATGGTAATGTACTCTAGTTTCCCCATCTTAAAGAATCTTTCTACTTTCGATCCTCTTCTTCACTACGTACTCTGCGTTCTTCTTCTAATCTCACTCTCGATACTCATCGTCATTCCACTTATTTCCTTTACTATTCATTCTCTGTGCATGCTGTCCGTTTGTGAAACGCACTTCCAGCCCCCCTAGCATGACCACCAAAACGCGATATGATGTACCTATTTATCACGTTTAACTGTCAAAAGAAGAATGTTGATAAAAAGCTATAATCACTCGATATACCTATATCGTGTTTCGTTGGTCATGATAGGGGGGCAGAGGACATCCTTATAGCTCGCACCTTAGATCTTTCAGCTTTCAAGTTAGAAGACATTAAATGTAATCGAATCTTCTCTCTCGGTTTCAGAATAGCACCACTGCGCATGACCGCGGGCGTTGATTCGCGCGTTTCGATTATTCATAAATCGAAGGTGTCGACGCGTCCACTGACACGGGGGATAGTTGAAGGACTGTGCGTTAGTGCAGAGGGTGCAAGGTGCAACGGATTTTAAATAATCTGTGGCTATCAACGCTTTGCATGAAGCTATAGCACATGAGTAAAAATAACTTTTTACTCATGTGGCTATAGGGTATATTTATTTGCTTCCTAAAAAGTGTCGCCGCGTCGGTCGTCAGCCGAAAATCTTAGTACTCCTTGTAATAAAAGACGAAGCAAGGTTGGACTGTCATTCTATATGCACCACATATTTCTTTAACAAGAGAGATTATAAAGAAATGCTACTCATATTCTACTAAAAAAGTCTGGAACGGGTGGTAGGAAAATATAGACAATTCAAAAGTACTTAATAATTAAGTTTATTTGAATAAAGCTTATTTGACTTTGACTTTGAAGCTTATTTGACGTTGACTTCTTGTCATTAAGTACGTGAAACTTTCCCCGTTGCAACTTATGATTTCAAAAAAATGATTGATTTTTCCTGTGGTGATAGTGAAAATGCATAAGTAGGTACCAGGGTACCTACTTGCAATACGAAATTCAACTCTATTCCGCTTATTCCCAACAAATTCTGATAAGTACTAAAACATATAACTGATAGAAACATTTTTGCTTCACTGAAATTTTTAATGATTAAGTAGATTTTGACGATACAAAAGCATATTTTTCTATACGCAATCAACACTTGTCGTATATATGATTACATACTCTTTTGCTGTCATCATGTCACAGATTATAGTCATACGACATCATTAGTGACGTGCAGTCAAAAATCGATGAATAATGATGATTTTTTTTATCGATATCAAACATAATTTTTGTCCTCTTGTTCAAAATTTGGCGTGTCATAGTGCGAATGGAAGATGGCACCGTTTTAGTTGAGTTGAATGTGATTATGTGGATATATTATTATGCTTGTGTTGAAATGGAAATTACGTATAGAAACTCTTTTTGATGGCGTGGAAAATTGATTATACGCTTTTGTAGTTATTTTATTATAGTTAAATATTTTTTCATTTGTCATAGGTACAATCAAAGTATTATTTTCGAAGTAGGTACTTTGAAGAGATTGACGGGTGATAGAAATTGTCATTTGAGAGTAGGTAGAGTATCATGTTAATCAAAGTATTTCTAAAGTGCATTAAATTAATTGGTTTACAACCTACGTTAAAATTGCTTTCAAATTGTTCGTTTCACTTAAGAGCAGGGTACTCTAAAAACTTAAACTAAACATACCCAAACACCAAAATCATACTCGTGTATAAAAAAACAGCCTCATTAATCCATCAATCTATTTCACACTCTGGCGGCGTCTCGGCCGCTCATTTTCAATGGCCCGTATTGACAGGACACTCGGCGGCGCGGTTTGATCGCGATGATTTGACAATACGCCGCACAGGATTGACACCGCACCTACAAAAATCTCTTTTAATGACAGCGGTAAAAAAAATATCTTTTACAAAGTTAATCGCGAGGCTACTAATGGGATGTGGAATATAGAAGCAGTGGAGAGGCTAGACTGTAAGAAATCTAGATGACATAGAAACTAAATATAGGAAGTTCTTAGCCAAAACATAATTAAATCACAATTACAATGTTGTTGAATCAATTTAAATTAATTTTAATAACTTAGAAGACATTGAAGAAGTTTTAAGAATTTGATGGAGGATATAAGTAAGTAACTCGTTTGGTAGCAATTCATTCATTTTTGACACCGCCCTCCTATTTGGGATTTAATTTATTTAAATTTATAAATATGAAAATAAGATTCTTTTGATAGTTGACTTGATTCTATACGTACTCTCTTGTGTCTTCGTCTTTTTCTTTCCGTATTTGCCCAACATTTTACCTTCGCTCACTTCCTCCCATATAATTTTTACTTTAAAACCTTTTTCGGAATGCTATAATTTTAAAACATACTCGTACACAGGACCTCTTTATCTATGTTCCCATACACTAACCCGTCCCACGACTTCCATCACCGCTACAGCTTAATGAACTTCTAAATGGGAGCTCATATCAATGCCAATCAGGTTTTTATTTATCAACCATCAAAAGGCTTTAATGGTAGCCAAAGCTACTACGTGCGACTTCACAGTCATCACTATACTTTCAAAATGTTTTGTTGTTTTCAATAATGGGGTGTCTGTCAACTGTTTGATGCCGAAAAACTATTGTCGTCTCCGAAATGTGTTCGAAAAAGTTTTCAATAAGAATGACGTGCAAAATTTCGAGTTTGACAATTTAGTTTAAAAAGCTTACAATATTTAGACAGCATTTTAAAAGTGTTTAGTGAAATGCGAATTTTGAATGCTTATGCACAGTTACTGGATGTAAAAATATAACAACGGGTTTTAAGTTGTAATGCTGGTAAAAAATATGAGTTGTATTTCAAAAAGTCATTAATAATCTTACTGATGACTCAATTTAAAGAAAATACTAAGCAGCTAAAGTATGCAAATAAATAAGTAAGTAGGTAAATATTTATTTCTTAACTTCTCATTTGTGATTTAAGATTTCTAATACAGCTTGTTCCGAACTTTTTCTCGTAATTTTAAAATCGTCTTATCAACGATTCTGAAAGATTTGAACATTAGGATAAAAGTAACGATAGGTACCTATCTATTCAATACTACTTAGTAACCTCACCCTGCCTGAATTCTTTTATAAAGGACTGATGTTAAAATCATAAAACTTTTTCTTCAGCCAATGACGCGGCACTTTTCCGTATAAATCTCGGATTGTCGTTTTAATTACGATGGTCCGTAATGACTGCGACGCAGCCGACAGTTATGGTAATTTCTATAAAAGCTACCGCTTCAATATTCCTTTTGTCGTTTGTGGCTGAGAAAGTATGGAATGAGGAAATGACTTCAGTAAAAATTTACAAACACTACTCAAAATTTGAAAACTTGATGATTATATTCGATAAGATATCCCCGAGTCTATATTTTATCAATATTTCCGATAGTGGTTTTTTATGATAGATTTTTAATAAAGCTTGCTTCGTCTTAAAAGACGTTTCTTTGATTATGATAACTTTAATCCGTTTTAAAGTTTAATGTATAATAAATAACAATCGTAGCAACATCACTCTACACCTTCCCTAAGGAGAACTTTACCAAATTATTTATGAGTAGAGATAAGTCTCTAGTAGTCTCTACTCATAAATAATTTGGTAAAGTTATCGGAAACTAGCTTATGATTGCGATTTTTACTTACCCTTGATTCCTTTTTACAATCTTTTATTTAGTTTCACCTGTCCGGTGTCCATCCGTCTGTAATCAAATGACAGTCAAAAGCTTTCAAATAGTAGCATATAAACAGTACCATACCGTATCTACTTAGTAGTTATCTAATTTTGACTGAATGTCACTAAAAGCTTGTTTTTCTTAAATATTTTTTTTTAATAAGGCTTCTTTATCAACTTACCTGGGCCCAAAATATTAAATATCCTTTAAAGCACAAAAATCTTCGCCTTTCTCTTTGTGTTACCCATCCAGAGTTTCATGCTATCAGGATTACCTTACATTAAGATTTTAAAATCCTTCAAAGCACATTTAAAAGCTTCATACTTTAAAAGCTGCTTCCACTCTACGTTACCCGTCCAGTACGCACCCAGGGATGACTTGCGCAACTGTGACGATGATATATGTTCAGGGATCGTAATGAGACCCTGGATCTTTCCGTCTGAGGCTTCCACACACGTTACTCTTGAATAGTTGCGCTTAATGATTTTGGGACTTAGCGCCTAGAACGTAATTAGATGAGGCTGGATGTGAATTGAAAAATGGGATGGCACATGTTTAAGGCAGGTGCAGATGTTGCTAAGGTAGTAACGTATCCTACCAAAGTGTCTACTTAGGACTGGGTTCAAGGCTATACCGTAAAACCTCCCAACTATAATCCTAAGGGTCAACTATAGTCCAATTCTCCTACGACAGTCAGACATTGTATTTTCTTAACCAAGGGCTATCTTGTCTAGTGATTTGGCGCAGAATTACGTGGTTCTCTAGATTACTTACTACCATGTGAGGTGGTAATTATTATATTTATTGTTATTCAAAAATGACAATACTTCAAACAGCTTTTTGTTATGTTGGTGCTATAATGTCGTGTGTTAGTTGAAATATTACCACGCGGTTTTATAGTTACCCCTTATTTAGTGGTCATAATATTACCTAAAGGACAAAACTATTAAATTTTCATAAAGGCCAAGATTTTAGTTTGTGACAGAACCGATGAGATTGTTTGTTATGTGTGTATTTTAAAATAGGTACTTATTAATGGTTTTGTAATATTGGTCATTGAATTCACAATTATGGCAACACGAAATTATTCTAATCAGGTTTATTTAAGCAAGTTTAGGCTATGACGGCTGCTCAAATAGAAGAAAGTTGAAATAAAAAAATACAATAACAATTTCACTTCCTTTTTTTTAAGTATCTAAATACCCTACCCCACAGCCATAGTGACAAGCAGTAGCCAAGTTTTCTTTAGAAAACGTAATAAATTGACCTCTACATTCCTACAGGAGCACAATGGGAGTCAAATCGGTGGACGATCAGTCATCGATGCTTTGTACCCGGATGTCGCGTCACTATTTCACCACAGACTATCTTTGTCACCCTCGCTCTTAAAAAATATATCAAACAGTCAAGGGTGAGTCGAATGTTCAGTGAGATATAAATAATTCGATTTACTTTCAAATACATTAGTTATCCCATACAAAGAGAGTTACGAGTATCAAATTATTAATTTTGGTAGTTTCGCTACCAAATTATTAATTTTGGCAACAGTAAAGAAGTTAAAACTTTGTCGTATAGTTTTGAGGAAAATGCCTATATTAAAGAAAAGACAAATATTAATAATGTGGGCGTTATAAACAAACTGATGTTTGGTAACTTAGTTATTTTTTTATATTTTTTATTTCACTCCTCTAACGTGCTAATTCTATATTTCAATGTTATTCTGTATCTACCAACCCAAAGAATATGACTGTAAATAAAAACAATATTTGCAATGTAAATCTCAATTAATTTCAAATAGATAAGTATCTCGTGGAACCCTAAACAATATTTAAAAGATTTGAAATATCATCGACGGATATATTTCATCATGTCATAACACGGTGGGTCAAAGGAGATATCTGGATTGATGAATTGCATCCCAAATGTGGGATAATGTCTTTTTCACTGGATCCGATGACGTAATGATCCCGTCTGATAGGGGCTTTATGGAAATATGCGTACACTTAGGGCCTGAAGCCCTTTAGCAATGTCATGTTAGCGGGTTCTGTTGCGAGTTAGATATATTTATACAGGGTGGAAACTTTAAGCGGGACAGTAAGGGGGGTACCTTACCTAAATGTTGCAGCTACACGAAAAATGGTCTTACGAGACTATTCATATTTTTTTTCTGGAAATTTTGACCACCATTCGCAGTTTTGTGATTGCTTTCCTACGAAATATATTGGAAATGGTTTTTGAGACTTCTGACTTTTTAGTACTCCAACATGGGTCGATACTCGATCCTATAGAAGTTTTTGATTTAGTATTAGAAACAGGATCGATTGACATAAAAAAAATTTTGTGTAAAATAGCCATTCTTTTGCTAACTGTTAATTTTTTTGAAAAACTGAATAGGAATCAAAATTTCACATAAATTTTGGATAGTATCCTAAGACCATGTTCGTATTTCCTCTTTTACTGCCCTGCTGAAAGTTCCACCCTGTACATTAATAAAACACTAGTTTTGAGTAATGATATCAAATATTTTGTCCGTTTCAATGACAAAGTAGGTAGGTATATGTGTTGTTGGTTCCTTTGATCCTGTAAAATACATTAGAGAATTTTAGTTAGCAAAGGCAACGGAAATTACTCTGATGCGAACCAAAATGGAATAGAGTTTTTGCAATAAACTGAATTAAAATTAAATCGAATCCTCGTAAATATAATACGAAGCGATTACTCTTTTTAATCGAGTTCAAAAAAGGAGCAGTTCAGTTGATTTTTTAATTTTTATAATTTTTTATACAACATATCGCAACATATAGGTACAGTTATTTATTTATTGGGATCAAGCACTTACGTACACTACATAAGAGGATTTCGTGTGAATGTGTGGTGGCTCTAAAATACTTTAATACGACTTACGACTACCTAATGTATTTCCATTACATACATTTGCATACCAGCAATAAGAAAAAACCTAATTGGAATAAGTTCATAACAAAAATATATCCTTCCTCAATATTCGGCTGCAATTTAGTTGTACAAAATAACAAATCAATACCAGAAATAATTACGGCACAACCTTTCATGTAGTAAAACACGAGAAAATTGCCGCAAAAGAACAATGTGTACGTACAATGTCGTGCCAATATCACACGAGCTGATGATCTAATATCGCGGACACGAGTTATAGGAGGAAGCGATTTCAATAAAAATATTAATTTAGTAAAGTTTCATAAAATTACGAGTAGTTTTTTTTAGTTTGTGACTGGAACGAAAGGTGTCGAAACGTCGGGATATCAAAAACCAAAATAATTCTAAAATGACAACTGAATTAATATCAATATACGCGTTGTGATTCGTAAAAAGTGTTTTATTACCAATAAAAATATTTATCGTTTCACGAACTAAAAAAAACATTTGGTATTATTCTCGAATGTAACCCGTTCCTAAGCGTCCAAAGGAATTGACTTATGTTGTTTTGAATTGTAAGAAGAAGAAAATTTTCCATGACTCAAATCTATTGTTTGTGTCAACTCGTCAATTTTAATTCATAAATATATTTTTTTTCGTCATTTTTAGATTAAGAGGACTTAATCTCAGTCAAGAGATGGACTATTTTATCTTTTGATTTTATTTTATCCTTACTAATATTATAAATGCGAAAGTCCGTTTGTTTGTTTGTTTGTTTGTTACGCCTTCACGTCTTAACTACTGAACCGATCATCATGAAATTTTGATACACGTTGTCAGGGGTACAGAAAAGGACATAGGGTACCTTTTATCCCGAAAAAAGTATTGTTCCCGAGGGATAGCAAAAACTTTCCACGCAGACGAAGTCGCGGGCGGCCGCTAGTTTCATATAAGATTACAGTCATACAATGACCTTATAACTTTATAAGTAATCCGTGTAGGAGACTATGCACCATTATAAGTTTTCGCTTAAAACACTAATGCTTGCTGAGTAATATGAAAAAAATCCATGGGCTCGCCACCAATAGTGGTGAGCCAAATTTAAGTGGCTGGTCAAATTTTTGTGAACCCGCGACCGCTCCCACCTTAACCGCCTACAACGGCTAAGCACAAAGGGAACCGCGATCGTTTGCGGCGCGGCCTCCATTCCTTCGGATGACATTCACAAAAACAATATGACATACAGTATACGCGCAAGGATCACATCTAACTTGCATTTTTGACCTCAGAGTAGTAACTATTTAGTAATCTCTGCCTCAGATACTAACAAAATATTATCACCTGTCGTGATCCAAAAAAAGATGGTAAACGTGATCGTATCATGAATAGTAAACTAAAAAGTTTACTTAAAAAGCCTTTACAATTAAAAACATTGATCGATCTGTCTTTTAAAGTTTTATAATAATCAAGAAAAACTTACTTAGGTACTTAATAAAAAGAAGTAAAGTAAAGAAACTTCATTCAAACAAGATTTTATTAATCATCAGTTAAAAAGTTCACAATTAATTTTGTCTCGCAAGAACAATACATTATCTAGGTACTCATAAAATACTTAAGTCTTGTTTTATGTCAAACTTCCATTTTACTACGCCGAGCCTGGTGAAATAAAAATCGAAATTGTAATTTCCTGGCAACGTCTGATCGAGGGACAACAATTTGCGGTTACCGACTGATTACCAATACAAAACCCAAACTAAACTTAACCAATACAACAAAGACTTAAAACCACCTCTAATGTACTAAAAATAAGGTCCTAATACCTGCAACAACTTGTCCGGAGTTAGGCTCAAAAATCGAATTAGTTTAGCCGAAATTCGTCACGTAGTCGACATCTGTCGCCGGCTAATCGAATCGACTCCGAACTCGATTGCGTAATTCGTTCCGATGACAATTTGTATCGGTGTTATTATACGTAATAAGCTGCGGCAATTTATCGATGACAACTCGATTGTGGATATCGATATAATCTGTTTTTTTATAATCGCCTCCCAATTATCCGTTGTCAATGTCCTCGACCAAGGTTGAAGACAACGTGAAGCAATTTAGAAATAAAATGTCTCTAAAAAAATTATAGGTTTATCCTTAACTGACAGAATGGAAAATTTTAAACTAGTTAAGTTAATACAGCCGTTTATTTGGAAGAAAAAATAGAATAACCTACAATTACTCAACGCTATGAAAGTTATATCATAAAAATCAATATACAAAACTAAATAATATCAATCAGCAAAATATTATTAATCGTACAAATAAAAATAATGCGTCATAAAAGACTAAAGTACAGTCCATTAAACAAATTCAGCTGCATCCTTTCCGCAAGTAATTGGCACCCTCGTCGTTGATTAATAAGCCGCAAATTGAATGGGCCTCCTTTGACAGCGTCAATTTTCTCGACGGTTAACCGGGACCCCTAAAAATCCACTTACACTCTCTATTTGAAATTTTGATCGACCCCGAACATGACACCTCGCATCTATTTACAATGTAAATTGTCAAAGTGTTCACGGGGATGGTTTACATGATGTCGAATATTTGAGTAGGAAGGAGTACTTGCATGTGGCAATAAAAAAAATGAAACAGAGAAAAATACCTACATACTTTCATTTGCATTGTCTGCGGTCATCTAGCAATGTGACCTATTTAAAAAAACTTAAGATGTTTTATTCAAAATACTCTGGCAAATGAAATTTAAAACCAATCTATAAAATGTAAGGCTTCATAAATTTTAAGTAAGGTATACAATTTAAAGTTAGACAATTTGTTGACCTTTACAACCCATGTGATCCCGACCCAATCGAGCACAGTTTACTCGTCGCCCTGCCATTTTGCATGAGCCGGATTGTCTCATACGTCAAATTGTCACGGTCCCGAGACGTTGATGGATCGATGCACCTGCTTCGAGCGAATCAACAACCCTTCCAAGATGAATCACAAACTCTGCCTTATCACTTCCAAAATAGAGTTTATTTTTTCAAACATATTATGCATCGAAAGACTTCATTGCAATATTTCTTCAGGGGTCCCACGAAAGTGATTTATTAACACCTCGGTATGCAGTCATCGCTCTTTTCAAGGCTCTTTTCCGCTGCAATTTTTATAACTCATACCTGTTACATCACTGATTTAATTATATTGATATTGTTGTTGCTGTTTTTAAACGAAACAATCGGAAGTTTATTGGGAGTTTCGTGACATAATGGTCAGTTGGACATTGGATAGATGATTAAATTGATTTAATCACAAGTCCAATTCACTCAGACTTCCTCCGCGTATATCTTACAACAACGATATAGTTTTGAAATAAATCTAACTTATGACTGTGTTTCTCTACTTTAATAATAATCCTTAATTGCATTAAAATCCTAATTAGAGATAAATTCTGACAAATTAAGTTTATCTTGAAAATCATCTCGTACAGACAACGTCGCGTCGGCGTCGTCAAAAATACTTGCAATCTGCAATCTTTAACTTTTTCGATCTGTTTAATTAAAATCTACGATACTACTAATTACTTTTGCTGATGAGATGAGTAACGTTATACCTGTTTTTATTTTAGACTCCATTCCTAAACGATCTATCTAGAATGATTATCAGGATCAGCCTTACACTAATTAAATGAATACGATTGAAATCGATTCGAAATAAATTTTCCCAATTGTCATCAATTTGTGCAAAGGTTTCATTTCTTCCAAATACGAAACCAATCGCATTATAGTTATAGACAGGTGTTTCAATTACATTTAAAATATGTATGTCTATATTTACATGTCAACAAGTGACCCGAACCTTCGGAGATGTTTCCATTTCAAATCATGCCCAATGACTTGACAAATCCTTTGTCAACCTTCTCGTATTCACTTTATGCCGCTTCTCTATCCATTTCATTTTAAACTTTGAACCTTCCTGCTTTAAAAATTGATATCAATATGCTTTAATCCGATAGATGACGTAATAAATTATATGAAATTGTATTGAGACCACCCGTAGGTGTGAATGGTCTCATTTACTTGACATAAAGTTGTTTTCATAGTCTTGAGAATTATGTGACACTTTTATTATTTTGAGATAGAACCTACAAGTCCTTGATTTATATCTATCTCAAAATTAATAAAAGTGTCAAATTATCGATCGGCTATGAAAACATTAGTATTCCAATGCAAAAGCAGGTAGATTAAATTAATTTCACATTTTAGCAAAGTATATTTTTTTACATTACAAACTTTATTAATAGTTAAAAAGTTAAAAAGGCTTTAAATACTCGTAATCAAATAATAGATCATAATATGTATAATAGTCGAAACAAGTGACCATCAGCTAATCAAAATCTCCCACAGAGTGTCGAAATTACTTCAAACAACAATGATACGATTTCTTCAAATTTGAGATTCGTCAACCGATCTTGTCGATGACATCAGCTAAATCGAATGGAACAATAGTAAATCAACGTCAAATGTCATCGCAGCCCCTTACTATCCTCTATTATTACACCGTCAAACATAAACTGGTCCCCGAAGAGACAAGATCATTGTCTCTTCTTCGTTAATTTCTTTGGCGATGTCGGTAAGGAGGGGTCCACTATACTGGTCATAATCGTGACTAGCAAAACCTCTGTCGCCTACCCACTTACTGTTAATGATAATATTAATGTTGTCTGTAAGTGTCCGGACACGAAAGTGGCGGCGGCCGAGCGGTGGCGGGGCGGCGCGGCAGCGGAGCGGCGGCGGGGCGGGGCGATGAGAACGTGGGCACGAAACTTAGCGGTCGGTCAGCCGCGCTAGTAGTGTTGTGACAGATGGGCTAAATACCATTAAGGGCCCGTGGACCTACCGATTTGACCTACTGGTAGGACCACGGTATACCACTAAAGTAACTTCTTATTTTTTTTATTTCTATTGATGTGTCAAATGTGATGTTGCTATGGAAACAATTACTTGTTAAATCAATACCGAAAAATATTCAAAGGACGAAATATATCCTATGTCTAAAAATTTTATTTATTTCGAAAAAATGGTCTAAGTATAGGCGTTAACTAGTTTCAAAACCGGATTCTTTGCTCATCTTGTGTTTTTTAAATGATGTCCAAGATGCCGACATCCATACTGAATAAATAGGTACTACCTAATAATCAAACAGACACTATTATATTATTCAACACAACACTACTGTAATCGCGGGCTACCAAATCCAACTAGTTTGTTCATTTGTTTTCGTCGCTCTCCTCCCGCTCGTGCATCGCTCGTCGCCCCGCGCCGCCACCGCCCGTTTCGTGCGCGTCTCCATACTGTGCCATACTGTTGAATGCATCGCCGCCGCTCCGCTGTCGCGCCGCCCCGCTGCCGCTCCGCCGTCGCAGTTTTCGTGCCCGGACACTAAAAGCAATCTCAAGATCCATCTCGAGTGGTGATCTTCCATTTTGACTTTTAAGTTGCGAAATGTGACGTTCTACTTCTTCATATTAATGGTGCAAGTGTGAACTATCGATAGAAATGTTGTTTTTAACTTGACCTTTGATTTATATAACAAACTTTCATTTGATTTCCCTGTAAAAAGGTTATCCACATGTATTATTTATTTGGTGACGTTTTATCTAGTTATTATAGGATTAGTATTTCTATGTAATTTGTTAAATTTACAAGCAGAACTTGTGCAGTACATACTTTTATTGCTCAACTCGAACTCAACTCGAACCCAACTGTTCATAGGTGTAATGTAATTTCAGATGCCTCTAGACAAATTTTCTTCAAAAGAATTTACAATGATATCACCCTAAACCACACAGTTCTCATACCGATTCCTTCCAAATATCCCTGGAGACGGTCTAAGTTGCCGTGAAATGCTAGACACGAACCCCAGTCCAGTATATTGAGACATAAATTTTTCATTTCGCCGGCGGCCGCTTGTGATAACCTACTTGACCAGTGCTTCCCCGGGGATACATAAAGGACTTCTCTTGTATAAGGAATCACATATTTCATAATACTCTCTTTTGTAGAGCTGAGTGGGTTAATATCGATAGAATAGTGCTTCATAGAAAGATATTTGGCAATTTCTTGATCGTTATTATAAATAAAGACGATTAATTTTACTTCTCCAATGATTAAGATCTTAGTAGTTTTGATATAGAAAAAATAAAACTATCAATTTTTTTATTCTTTATTTCCCATTCATCCACCATTATTTATGCTTTGTTTACCATAGAGTTTTAATCTTTGTTAACCTTTTTAGCAAAACTAGACGACCTTAAAGTTTGTAAGCATGAAATATCGATAAAACTACGATAGAACAGCCATCCCATCACCCTTCCCAACCCTGTCGCAACTGTTAACACCCCCCAAGTTTTTCCGTCGCACAAAGGGCTAAGGGGCTACGGACACCATAATAAATATTTTGACGATAACGCATAAATATCTTTCCTTTATGAATAACAAAACTCGCAGCGCTAAGGGCATGCATACATTTCACGGCCGTTCCTTCTTACAAATCGAGGACCATTTGTTTTTTTACACTTGCTATTTTTTTCGTCGCTGAAGGGGTTGGCTTTGATGGCGTGAAATTATGCATGTGGTCATTTTGTAATAATGATAAGAAATGATACGGAAAGCAATATTTTTCAAATTTTTTTACCTATGTGACTTAGTTTTATTTTTTATTTTTAGAGTTTTAAATTTAGTATGTTGAATCAAGCTCTTAGCTGCCAACTGTCCCCCAAACAATAAAATTTCTATAGTGTCTGGTGGCCCCCCCTCCGGTTAACGTGGATGATAAAGTGAAAGATTTTGATTTGATTTTCAACGGAAAGATAAAGTTTGTCCCTAATAGAGAAACAAGAATGAAGCCGAGGATTTATCTCCCTTCACATACTATAGTATAGAAGATCACAGTCAAGGTATTTCTGTTAATAAGAGGAAATTTACAATAATAGCATTACACATGTAACGTCTTATACCTAGTGAATTTTAAATTAACCACATTGTTTCCAGTGTCAGCGTGTGATGGCGTCGCGTGCTGATTGCCGACACCACTTCGCCGACACGACAAGCTGACACCGACGGACGCCGACACTGTAATGCCGGCAATTTCCGGATTTGTCGCAGAACTGTCGGCCGGAACGATGGCAAATAAGAATTTGCATGAAGAAGTAGGTTTTAAGTAGGATAGGTTAATTAATAATTACTATGACAATCATTGCAGTCTAGTTGTGATTATTCTGAGGTGGAAAAGGTTGGAAAAAACAGGTGCCATCAACTTAATTCCGCTTACAAATCGTTGAAAATAAAACCATGTCCTATTATAATTACTACCTAATAATATTATAAATGTGATGGTTTGGATGTTTGTTACTCAATCAAGCAAAAACGGCTTAACGGATTTTGATGAAATTAGGCACACAGATAGTTTACAGCTTAGATTAAAACAAAGGGTTTTTTTTTATCTCAATCAAAGATTCCTTAAGGCTGTTCTGAACGTCCACGCGGACGAAGTCGTGAGCGGAAGCTAGTCTGATATGAAACACTAGGTTGTTACGCCTTTTAGTGGTCAGTTGGTCCGGAAGGTCACGTCTTAACTACTCCGGTTGAGTAGTTAAGATCATCATGAAATTTTGCATATACGTTGTCAAGAGTACAGAGAAGGACATACCTTTCATCCCGAAAAAAGATACTATTCCCGAGGTAAAGAGAAATAACTGTCCACGCAGACGAATTCGCGGGCGGCCGCTAGTCATCTCTTATATAAAAGTGAAGGGGTGACTGACAGACTATTGCCCAGCCCAAACCACTGAACATAGAGAGAAATTTTGCACATAGCTTCTTTATAAAATGTAAACACCCACTAAGAAGGGATTTTAGGAAATTCCACCCCTAAAGGGTTGAAATGGGGTTAAAAAGTTTGTATGGAAAGCCTAAACCATTGAACCTAGAGACTTGAAATTTCGCACATAGATACTATACACAATGTAGACACCCATTAAGAAAGGATTTTTGGAAATTCCACCCCTAAAGGGTTAAAATGGGGGTACAAAGTTTGTATGGAAAAGAAAAATTAAATAGACATTTCAACTTGAAACTTCGTGTGAATACTTCTAAAAACAAATAAGCAAACACGTGTTTCGTGGTTTTCCGAAACTCAACCCTTTAGGGGGTAAATAGGTAAAAAGGCCCAAAATCGATATGGGTGTTATCGATCGAGGTTATATAAGATGTTGATTGCGAAAATGGCATTTATTTTTAGTGGTAGACATTATTCAACCCCTTAAGGGGTTAAACGGGGTTAAAAAAAATATGTAAAAATATAAAATAGACATTACGACTTGAAACTTTATAGGAGTACTTCTATAAGCAAATGATCAAACATATATTTCGTAAATTTCTGAAAATCAACCCCCTAAGGGGTAAATGGGGTAAAAAGCCCAAACTCGATATGAATGTCGTTATTGAGGTTTTATGGGATGTTGGTTGCGAAAATATCATTTAATTTTAAGTCCTAAATAGTGGCTTTGCTTTAACCCCTAAAGGGGTAAAATGGGGTTCATGCTTTGTATGAAAAAATAATATTAAATAGACATTTTGACGTGAAACTAAATTAGAAGTACTCACTCCTAAAAACAAATAAGCAAACAAATCTATATGGATGTCGATATGGAAGTTTTATGCGATGTTTATTGCGAAAATCGACACGGTGGACATTATTCAACACCGAAGGAACTGAAACTGGGGTTCAATTTTTTTATGGAAAAAATAATACGGGAACGGGAACAGGAATGAGAACGAGAACAGTAATAATTATAAATGTGAAGTTTAATGTTTTGATGTTTGTTACTCAATCACGTAAAACCGGCTGAATGGATTTGGAATAGCACAGATAGTAATAGGCTGGGGTAAAAGATGGTTACATTTTATCTCGGTCAAAGGTTAAATAGCGATTTTCCGAAAGTCCACGCGGACGAAGTCGCGGGCAAAAGCTAGTGTATAAAATAAGAAAGAAAAAAAATTGACCAAAATCTTGATCTTTATTGATCAAAATCCAGAAAATTTTAAGCAAAAAGAGAAAACGAAAATTCAAATAGGCTACGTATAATACTAAAAAAAGATTTGATTCGAATAATATAAAAAATTGCAGCTTGCAATACAAAAAAAAACCCTACCTACTCTAATCAAGCATACCTGCCCTGTAATTTTAAGATCAAAGATGGGAAAAATGATTGAAAACCTAAAGATCCCTCTCCGGTCAATTGATCCTTTTGAACGTCTAAAAGAGCTACTTAGCAGATTAGTCCTTTTATGTCATTCACTTATGTAAAGGTTTCAAAGTATTGAGGGGAGGCTGGGCATTATTATGATATTAAAAAGAATTGATCAAGTACGAGGTAGGGTAAAAAAACATCGTTGCTCAATAATTTATCAATAAAAGTAAATGTTGTAGTACTTAACCATAATCGTAATAAATCTGGGAAAAGGAATCATTTCTGAATACTGACAAAATAATAATGTAATTTTGTTACCAAACAAATTCTTGTAAAGCCAAAAGTGTAGGAAAAAATATAGTTGTTTTAATAATTCAAATCTTTTGTGTTAATTGCATACAGTAAACATAGCATTTCAGTAATTTCAAGTATAACTTGAACCCCATATTACTCTATTTTATATGGAAAGGAAAGTTCATTTAATTTTGGCGCAATATTTCATTGAAAGTGGGAAGATTTAAAATTTAGATGACTTTTTCATCTTTATTTATCTTTCCGTCGTATTGTTTCTTCAAATTTATTACGTGTGCGATCATAATCTACCAAGGTTTTAGTCAAAATAAATTCATTAAACACAGTATTTCCCATAGCAAAACATTCGTGTGTACAACATAAATCATTAGACGGAATTCTGAGCAACAATATTATAATAATTAAAAACATGACATAATTGCTAACAAAGAAGCCTTTTCATGGAGAGCTCATAAAAGTTTGGTGTCTGATTAAAAATTTTTAACGAGTCGACCAATTATGGACGAGCGGCCAAAATATCTGGACCTATCGCCCCTCCCTGTATAAAGAGCTTATAGACATTAAAGGGGGCGTTTGGTGAAGACTAGGGTTTTAGTTAAATTGGTTAAAAGTTCAGCACGTCATCAACAGAGAGAGGCGTGGTTAGTATAAAAAGCGTAAGGATCAAAGTTCCCAGCTGTATTTTTTAGTTTCGCTTCAATCGAATTTATTGGGTTCACAAACTGCACATTTATGACTTCGAAAGAAAGGCTTTTTGTAAAGTGTTTTGCTGTCATAAAGGGCTTATGTGATGTGTCATAGCCGACGTTGATAACATAACAAAAGTTCGATCAATAGAAATAACTCTGGTCGGCAGGTCACTTACTTAGTACGAACAGCTAAGTATCAAGAAAAGAAAACGCTCCTAAAAGTACTTACTCGATAGAGTGATTCTCTATGGATAATCTCTTTTCACTTTTCAGCGGTAGATGGTGCTGTATGAATGAATGGCAGGACCAATCGTGGGAGTTTTATCATCATCATATCAGCCGCATGATACCCACTGCTGGTAATTTAAAGTACTATATTACAAAGATCATTAAATTAAATACAGTTGTATGATTAAAATAATAGATTGTATGCATGTACTAAGTATACATAGACAGACATAGTATATGTTTTTAGAAAGTTAATTATAGATAAATGTACAAAGTTAATTAAATGTTAATGTAACTTAAATTATGGGTAGAACTCATAGACTATATTACCTACTTATGTTTTTCAAACCACATGTGATTTTAATTTTAAAATGTTAAAAATAAAAAATAAATGAATTGTATTAAAATTTTAACGGTAGGAAGTCATAATAGTAGAATTTTCTTTGAAATAGTTCAAAAGTAGGTATATTTATTTTATGAATGTATTTATGTATTTTAGGTATGTATTTATTGTATGTATTTATATATTTTGGTAGTAGTAGATTAATAGTAATAGATAGTTTAATGTAAGTACTTAAACTTTAGCATGTTGTAGTTTGTATCATATTCATTTACTGCGCAGGTGTAGATGTTCTGGCAGAGGAGCGGCCCCCTCCCAATACAGGTTATCTTTAACTTAAAGGGAGGAGTCCAATGAAATATACCCTAACCTGTAATTTTTTGAAAATAAATATTTTATATATTTATATTTTATATATTATATAGGCCTCCCCCAAGGATCTCCACGCTATCGGTCCTGCGCTGCCCGCATCCAGTGGCAGGTGTATTGGTGACAGATAATGAATACGTGTACATTTTCTTGAACTTAAATATAAAAAAAACCGGCCAAGTGCGAGTCGGACTCGCGCACGAAGGGTTCCGTACCAAAACGGTAAAAAAAACTGTTTGTTGTATGGGAGCCCCCCTTAAATATGAATTTTATTCTGGTTTTAGTATTTGTTGTTATAGCGGCAACAGAAATACATCATCTGTGAAAATTTCAACTGTCTAGCTATCATGGTTCATGAGATACAGCCTGGTGACAGACGGACAGACAGACAGACAGACAGACGGACAGCGGAGTCTTAGTAATAGGGTCCCGTTTTTACCCTTTGGGTACGGAACCCTAAAAAAACCGGCCAAGTACGAGTCAGACTCGCGCACGAAGGGTTCCGTACCAAAAAACGGCAAAAAGCCACGTTTGTTGTATGGGAGCCCCTCTTAAATATTTATTTTATTCTGTTTTTAGTATTTGTTGTTATAGCGGCAACAGAAATACATCATCTGTGAAAATTTCATTTGTCTAGCTATCACGGTTCATGAGATACAGCCTGGTGACAGACAGACAGACGGACAGCGGAGGCTTAGTAATAGGGTCCCATTTTTACCCTTTGGGTACGGAACCCTAAAAATCCTTACAAAAAAGTGTAAGTCGAGTAACACGACGACGTCGGTATCACACTACTTTTTGCTTAATCCAACGCAATGTTTTTCAGCCAATTGCCACAGTAACACAAATTCACTTGTTTACAGGAAAATAATGTTAATGAGTACAAAGTCGCATGACGCACGACAAACTTCGATTTTGCGTGCAACACACTTACCCACTGACAGACAATCATAATCATAACACTTGCACTTTTGCAACGAATTTATAGTCGCAATAATTTATGTGACTGTAACGCATCAAATATTCAAACTTTGAGATAAACAAAAAGCCTAACCAGTAAAAAAACTTCGAAATGTAGCCTGAAATTGACGAGAGACGAAAATCTGGCATAAAAGCAAAGGTAAAACAAATATGCATGGCCTGGAGCACAGCTTATTGTTAAACTGTGGCCTAGAGCAAATTTTTATAAAACGCCTAAAATAAAAATAAAAACATAAATTCACTCATTTGAAAAATGTTCAAAGAGCCAAATAGATACACAAAAATTAAAAACCCGCCTGCATAAAAAGACAAGTCCACTGAAAAGATGGAAACAAGATTAAATATTAAAGGCAACATAATAACATGCAGTCGGAGGCATGCATTAGGAAAATGACGTTATGAACGATTTGAATTATATGCCTCCGACTGCATGTTATTATGTTGCCTTTAATATTTAATCTTGTTTCCATCTTTTCAGTGGACTTGTCTTTTTATGCAGGCGGGTTTTTAGTTTTTATAATTTATTTTTTTATTTATATCTTTTTAGTTATTATATATTACGGTTATGATATACCCTTTTGAAATCCTTACAATAAGCCCTTTAATTCGACACCCATATTGCAGTATTCTAAAAAAAAAATTTTTTTTCCACTACGTATATTAGTACCGTACAGCCGCCATGTTGTTTTTTTATAACGCCACCTTCTTAAGAACACTTGGGCTGACAAGACAAATCTAACGATATCTTAATTACAGAAATCCATTCAGCCGTTTGAAAGATATGAGGTAATAAAGAATATTACATACAAACACACAAACAAACATACTTACATACAAGATACGCGCGAAAAACATAACCCTTTCTTTGCAGTCGGGTAAAAAGAATACCTAAGCTATAATACAGAATACAGCACATACTCGTAGTACTGCTTTTCAAAAGCGTGTCAACCTCGTGGCGACATCTTTTAGATTTATTTTTAAGCAATATTAATATTTAAGCGAGGTCAATAGCTCTTTGAGCCACTAGTGTATTCTGTGGTAGGATACAAATTTAACATAACGTCCGTGATAAATAGCAAAATATTATATTTGTCTGAGTGTTCGTTGGCGACAAAACAAAAGCCATCAAAACAAAAATAGAAGCTACAAATAATTTGATAATTAAGACGTTTTTTAAAGCGGAATTGCGATTTTAACTTAAAATGACACATGAAGGTCGCAAATATAAAGATAACTATCTAACATTAATGTCATATTAAGCTAACTGATATACACAATTGTGAGAATATTTTTATTAACGATGCTCTTGTAAGTGGGGTTTCTTGTCAAAAATTACAGAATAAAATATTTTTTTTAACAGAATCTTGTTAAACTTGATTGACACAAGCAGACATACCTTGGGTTTTACGTCTTAATTTCAGAATATCAGTGGCTGAAAATTTGTGTCATAAATTATTAGACTAGATATTTAATTTTTAATCATGTTTTTAGTTGGATATCCTCGTTAAACGTGGTTTGAAAGAGTGTTACTTTAGCAGAAACTACATTAAGTTGATATTGAGACTCCGATCAGGCCAAAATCTGGTTTCTGGTCCTTCAGCAAAGTTTGCATTTTTTTATGAAAAAGTCCGAGTCAGATAAATGTCCTACCTGTTATAAGGTTGAAGATGTGCAATATTTGGTGATGGACTGTGTGAGAAACAAGCAAACAAGAATAATGCTAGGGCCACACTACCGTGATATGCCAACAATTATGACCATTGATGAACCTTAAGCGTATAGGAATAAGGAAAATTATGGCCATAATTATTGCCATATCACGGTAGTGTGCACGTAACATAAGAGGGACACATTTGTCAAAATAACATTAACCACTTAGAAGTAGGAATGGCCCAAAGTTTTCTGTCAGATCCTAAATCACAAGCCACAAAATCCTTGTGTAGCATAATTAGTAGTTTAAGTTAATTTAAGAAGGTACCTATACATACAATATTGTAATATTTTCGTTTTGGGTACGAAGGGGTTGGCATATCCAAAAGGATAAAACCCCTTAAAAATGTAAAGAATAAAAAAAAGGTATCAGGAATTATAGTTAATACCAGGAAATATACCTACTTCATTTCAACATTATTTGAAAGCAAAAGTAACGATTATGGCGTTGGGTTTGGAGATACTTTGAAATTAGTATGAAAAGGAAAAACCTTGAGATATTTATTTTTAATCAGCATTTTAAGAACCCAATAAGGTCTTCTGCAAGACGTAGATAGACTCCTCCGGTAGTCAGACATGATACCTATGTTAACGGAATCCGAGCACAGCTTATCCATACAAATCTATGGACCTACTACGCACACATCCAGTATTTTTCCGTTTAGAATTTTCATACATTATCATACATTATTAGGGATTGTGAATCGGATTCCGTATGCATGTAGTGGACCTAGATGGGTTTTTTTCATTATAATTAAATCTGTCACCACGGGTAAAGACGATCTACTGGGTAAGGTCACCGTACAAGCCATTCGCTGAACAAGGGTGCGCGGTGGCGCGTGCCGCGACTGGATTTGCCACGCTCCACGACAACTCGACGAAAAAATACTATGAACTTATCGGCAGGGCTGTCACAAGTACTTAATAAATTAATTATATGTAATCATAACATTAAATGTTTGAATACGATCAAATATATTACGATAAGTAAATAACTCCATAAATCCCCACGCAAGCTTTAAAAATTTAAGGAAAGGTTCGTTTTTACCCCGCGATCAATAACATTTGCGTCGCATTTGCAAGAGTTCATAAATAAATATTGCGGAGTGTCACCAAATATTACCTAAAATAAGCAGTGCTTGTATGATAACCAAATATACAGATATAAATACATACTCATACAAAAATATTAACATCTAAAACTTGACCATAAATGCTCACACTTACCAGTCCTAACACAACCATGAACTCAAACTAAGACTCAGGCTTGAATCCTTTGGCTATCTGCCCTGTACTATCCGCATCAATTGGTAATGCGCCTGGCAGCCATGATTTTAACCTCAAAAACGAAAAACAATTGCAATTTTCTCATATACCCTTTCTTAATGAAAATAAGAATTCAATAATTAGTATATTACCTATTACCTATTAGAATTTTACTGGTTTTTGTCATTTTTAGTTTCGGATGACGATGATGTGTATGTTAATTTGACAAAGTTCCAGCGCATTACCAATTGACGGGAATAGTAATAAAAATAAGTAATGCCTGATAGTCTTATTTTTCAAGAGTGTCAATGTGACAGGTATTTTAAAGTATAAAATACAGTTGTTTGTGGCCAGTGTGCTACATGGTATTCGTGGTATAATAAACGTAGGTTCAACATGCCCCCCACTCAAATGGCCAACATGCTATGCCTTTAAACACTACGCTTACTATTCAAGCTTTAAAATGTGTCGTAAGCTTGTCAATTCCATGCAATACAATACGCCAAAGTCTGTGATTTTTACATAAGTTTGCGACATGTGGTTTAATCATCTATTGTCCATATTTAAGCTTCAAAAGTGAGCATAGCTTTCAAACGTACAGGATTTTGGCTATTTGAGTAAAGGTGCAGGATTGCTACCAATGCACCTAATTTTATTGAAAGAAACTTATTTTACAGATTAAGGGCTGATTTTTCAATGCCCAGATAAAGCTTTATTCGTTTGATAACGTATTATGCCGCCAAATTTAAAATGATTGTCATATGTTCGTTTGCCAAATTTTTTGAATGACTTTTATGTTATTCGGATTATAATTTAACTGACTGATATATTATGTTATCTGAGGATTGAAAAACCAGCCCTTAAAGAGTCGAACAAAATATGTTTTTATGAATTTCGTCATTATTCGTTATCAAATTATTTACCAAAGTCATAATCGGCAGCCCTGCAGTTCAAATGGACCTGTTACGTGCAGTGGACGGATTCACCCGGCGTATAAGTAACCGCGATCTGCTAATAAATACCATTCTTTGCTTCATAAGTGCCGTTTCGCTGCGACGAACAACGGAATGCATTTAAATTAATAGCGGACGTAACTGTTCTTTTTTACAGTAGGTATACATACACCGAATAAGTAACTACCTACTAAGGAAGTAAATTATAAAGTTAGTTATTTTATTTCATTCGAATAATCACTAATATTTCTATTTTTAGAAAGCAAGTTGTTGACAAAATGTTTTATTTCAGGTCTTAGATTTCAATTGTCTTATTTTTTATGTTTTTTTTTATAAATACCTAATATTTCGATGTAATTACATAATTTGAGATAGCTTCATCAAATTATTTTGATGTCCTTGCTTTAAATGGTTTTAGTGTAAATAAAAAAAATCGAACAATATAATTTATTCAGTCTAAAATATTAGTACAGATTATTATCTCACAAAAAAATAAATACTTTCTGTATAATACATATTGGTTTATGTTTTAGTGAAATCCTTACTAATATTATAAATGCGAAAGCCCGTTGGATTGTTTGTTTGACTTCACGTTTTAACTACTGAAACCGATCATCATGAAGTTAAACAACCACGTTGTCAGGGGTACAGAGAAGAACATAAGCGGTACCTTTCATCCGAAAAAAGTATTGTTCCCGTAGGATAGCAAAAAATCTTTCCACGCAGACGAAGTCGCGGGTGGCTGCTAGTAAATTTATCAGCTAAGTAAAAATGTTGTTCAAAACTTCTGAATCGTAACCACTCGGAACACACAAGTATTCTATTGTTCATCGCAATAAACCCGCTCATGTCACAAACGCTCATCTTTATTCATATAATCGCTCGAGTGTTTCGGTCACACATCGCCCGCCGGACACGTAGGGAATCTCACCGGAATCTTATAAAAAAAGCCTCGTTCTTCTTTGCTTTGAGGTCAACATACGGCCACTGTCACCTTTCTAGCAGAGAGTCAGTTTTTTATCAGACGTTTCCGCTATTAATATTCTTTCACGAAGCAAAATGATTAATGATCCTAACTGTAAAAGTAATGTCGGAACCTATTTAAGTTCAGCTCTATTCTTTTTTAGAAATAGTACTAAGTAAATTTTGTTATAACATTGTTAGGTGTTTGAATTTAATTTAAATAGACAAAATTTGTTATATTCTAAATAAATATGCTAATATTCCCTTGTTGCTAATATAAGGGTTTTTTCTTTGATTTTACCATCGAGTTCGATTATTCTTGAACAAATAAATCAAATCTGTAACAAAATTTACTAGCCATTCAAAAGTTTACATTGATCAGACATAAACTTTATTTAGATGAAAAACTGCATTGGGTAAATCAATTGCAAGTGCCATCAGTGATCAGGTATGTCCGGAAAGCCATCCTGTCCTGCCTGAAGTTCCTCCATTTTAATTTTTCTCTATACTCAATGAAATAATAAATTTAATTATATTTGAAATAAAACTTACATTTCAATTGTACTATCCTCGCAATTTGGTAATACGATGGAACCTTGTCACATTTACATTCACGTTGACGTCATGCGCAACTTAAAATGACATGTTACAATAAAATTCTAATATGTCATTTAATATATTAATTATTGAGTTATTATTTTCGATAAAGCTAGGGTTTCCTAGGATGACAGTGCCGTCATATTACGGCCGTAATTTAGCGGCTTAGAACGTTGTCTATGTAATCAATACGGCACAGTTTCTGACGTTATGGTGTCGCCATATTGTTTACATAGACAACATTCAACGCCGCTATATTACGGCCGTAATATGACGGCACCGCTATCTTAGGAAACCCTAGCTTTAGTTGGGGTACAGGTATATAAAAAAAAGTTTTTTTCGTTTTTAGGAAAAAAAATGGCCGCTAGGTTTATCACCAATTAGTGGGGATTAGTACTTACCAAATAAAATAAAAGTTTATCCATCGAACTGAACATTAAAAGCTGCTCAGATTCGTCGTAGAAGAGCCGCACCGCGCATCAGCCGTCACAAGTGCGCGTGCATTATTCATGCGGCGCCCGAGCGCGGCGGTCGCACAGCCCGAGCGGAACTGGGGACTTACCATAACATCTTACATTGGTATTATTACTGTTGTGGAAGTAATTATTAAAAAAAACTCTAAAGATACGCAATAACTAAATAATTATTGTGACCTGGGGATAATACCTGAAATCTTTATCTAAGCTCTAGAATACTTCTTAAATTAAAAACATAGCTATGGCCAATTAAGTCACTATATTTTTTAATGTGGGACTCAAATTGTCGCTATACTTCTTAATACTTAAATTCTTCACAGTATCTCATCTATATGAATAAAAAAAATTAATCGCCAAAATGTAGGATCTAAGCGCAAAACTTTAGAACGTCTGCACCAAAACAGATACTTATTTTTTGTTATTTTGTTTAAAAGAAAAAAAAATACGGAAAGACGTAAAAAAAGACTTTTTTCTCTTTTCCGTCATGTTAAATCGCAATATAAGTAATAGATGGCGCCACCCGTGCCGGGGCGGGTATCTACCGTACCTTGACATTGCACACTTTTTCAGCGATTGATTAATAACGGGGATTTTGCGGTATTTCAATACCTATGTTTTATTTATTATCATTGTGTTAACTCGGATTGGAGTTTTTAATAGGTTTATCATAAGTCAACGTCTAAATACCTTCAAATAAACTTAAATATTAAGCGCTTCTGAATCCTACTAATATTATAAATGTGAAAGTTTGTGGGTTTGGATGTTTGTTCCTCAATCACGCAAAAACTACTGAACTGATTTGGTTAGAATTTGGCACACAGATAGAAGACAGCTTATGTTAAAACAAAAATACTTTTTAGCCCGATATTCCCACGGGAACGGGAACCACGCGGGTGAAACCGCAGGTGGCCGCTAGTGGTCAATATAGGTATTTTCATACCACTTTTTTTAACTGATCGGAAGGTAATATAAAAGGAAAAAAACTTTTTATTGACAGAAGAAAATAACAGATTATCTGTAAATCAATGTATATTATACAATCTGTAATCAGTAAATAATAACAACTAAATTGTTTATTATAACTCTAAGGCCAAAACGCTTTTATTGCTATTTAAACCCCTCTTCTAAATGATTGCATTTCTAGAAAATTCTTTCAACCGTATTCAGATGCAAACTGGCCACAGGACAGAATTTTACAATTCCTAAAAAAACAACGCCAAAATTATTTTATGTCTCACTTAACTCGATTTTGGTGATACAAACATTGGCAAACTTAACACTGCACTTAATAAATAACAATTTAATCCCTTCTACCTTGAATTAAGAATGGTTTTGGAGGCAAATGTGGTACAGTTTATACATAAAAGGCTTTGACAGTTCGCGGTAAGGTCAGCAAAACGGTAGGTTGGTCAATTTTGATTGTGAGATAGCGATCTTTTTTGTCAAATGTCAACTTCTGTGGTCGCACCCGTATTTAGGGATCTGCGATGATAAATTAAACGCTCCTACTCTGATTCAATATGTTTTAATTACAAACCAAAAGTTGTCAATTATTTACTGTTGAAATAACGCCCTGTTTATAGGCAGTTTCCGCCAAAAAAAAGCACAACATTTTTACAACTTACCTACTATTTAAACCCTACTCAAAAATGCATAGAGTTGTAAGGTTTTTATTTAAAACAACCAAACCACAGTATTATAAAAATACGATTAAATTGACAAAAGACCTCTGTCTTTTGTCAATTTAATCGTATTTTTTTACAATATCACAATACCACATATGCAAAATCTCTATGTTTTGCATATGTGGTATTGTGCGTGTAAAGAGGTTTAACTTCACTCGATAATGTATGGAAAAAAGTGAAATTTTACGTCGTTTAACTTCTGTTAAACATTGTTAAATGAATTGCATTGTACGCGAGCGTGAAAAAAAATTAAAATAAATATGTGGTATTTACTTACAAGGCGCAAAATTCTACTTTTAATGATTGAATAGTAACTTGATAAAAAAATGTACTTCAATTTCTACTGAACTTAACTTTTAAAGTGCGACTCTCGCTTGTTTCATAATTAAATTCTCAGTAGATGCCACACACAAATGAGTTAAAATTTTTGCCCTTTTATTTATGCCGAGAACGAATGTGGTAAAAAATTGATTAAATCTACCGATTTTTCCAAGTGAATTATGTGACATGATTGAATTACTTTTCGCTCAGGTGGTATTTACCGATCAGCGATTATGTTAATTAACATATTAATAACTATAGTGGCTCTACATACCTACTATAGTGGTATAGATGTGACATTTTTAGAAATGGCTGAAATATGATTTTCCCCTTATTTCCGCCATTTTTTAAACTTTCGAAAAACTGAATTTTCGATAAAATTATAAACAACGTGTTACAAAATAACCCCTAAATGCAAACTAAACAACTTTTATCTATGGGACCAATTGTAATAGAGCGCGAAAAGAATCAGCTGTTTCATACAAACATTAATATGGAAAATATCAAAATGTATGATTTCAGAGTTGGTACCATAGTAAAAGTTGTTCAGTTTGATGGTCCCTATCTATCATATTCGGCTTTAGGGGTTATTTTGTAACAAGTTGTATAATTATAGAACCTACTCACAAAATTTTTCGAGAATCGGTTGAGAAATGCGACCTGTTGATGAGAACAGACGAACAGCTGTAAAGCTGGACAGCCGGACAGACAAACGAAACCATTTTTGCCAAGCAGTAACGGGGACGCTTCGCTCGCCCTTCGCGCTCGCTCAGCCAAAAAAAGAAGTTATATTGTTAAAAAGGAAAAATTATAAGGCAGAGCAGAATAGAAGAAAATTTTAATAGGGGAAAATATTCTCCTAACGCCAAGGTAGGGTTTTTGATGGACATAAGCTTTTTACTCGGGAGGAGCTCGGTGGCGCAGTGGTTTAGCGCCTGGCCCAGCGATTGCGGAAGTTAAGCAACGTTCGCAAGAGTCGGTCATGGGATGGGTGACCAAAAATTTATTATCTCGAGCTCCTCCGTGCTTCGGAAGGCACGTTAAGCCGTTGGTCCCGGCTGCATTTGCAGTCGTTAACACCCACCAATCCGCACTAGGCCCGCGTGGTGGGTTATGGCCCATCCTCCTTACCACCCATAAGGAAGGCCTGTGCCCCAGCAGTGGGGACATCAAAAAAGGCTGATGGACAAGCTTTTTACTAAAGTCATGAGTTTACTCACAAGTATTATAAGGATAGGTAATAAAAATTAAAGGGACTTTAAAACAGCCTCTCCTTAAAAGGGTATTCTCATTTACTTAATTACAAACGGTACATTTATATTTTTTTGACATAATAGTAGTTTATGAAACTGACACATAAAGAGGGGTATTAAAACACGAGTGTGTGTTTAAAAACCGAGCCGTAGGCGAGGTTTTTAATAGTATCACACGAGTGTTTTAATACCTAGTTATGTGCAGTTTCATACACTACTTTATCTACACTCATACATTTGGGATTGAACCTACTAAATAAAAGATCAACGTTAGAAAAGAGAGAGAGACTTTGTTTGTATTAGCTAGGTACCTACCTTGTAATAAGTCAATTCCTTAGCTGCATCTAAACTAAAATATCGGGCAGAGTAAATATTTTTTCACATTTTAAAGCAAGAATAAAAAACCTACAAAATTCAGTAAGTATAACAAAATGTAAAAATTGAAATCAAAACTTTATCGGAAATGCTTGGCGCGCATTCCATTAGAAAAAAAAGATCAGTGCATTTCAACAAAAGAACTAATCGCACTAAAGTCATCGATTACCATAGAGTTCATTTTAATCATGAAAAATATGTGGGAAAATATCGTTGTTTTTTTTTAATGTTACGGCACTGCCTTCTTTTTGGATTTGCCCTGTATCGTAATGAGAAAAAAAGTTATTTTATGATGCAGTTGACTGCATCGTAATGAGTTTATTTTTTAATTTTACCTATCCACGAAAATAAAGTACGTATTTATATTACCTTTTTTGAATTCATATTTGGAACATTACGTTGTGAGTGTAGATAAAAACTCTTTATAACATATTTGCTCGTAAAGGGTCTCTTATTACGCCAATTTCAATATCGTATTGTATCTCATTACGAACTTGTGCGGTAATGTAAAGTAAAACGCACGGTTTATCAAGATACTTCCTCTAAAACGAACGGTACTTTTTTAAATCCTAGCAAAGAGTTTTTATATCAGAATCTTTTCTGATGCGTCATATGCGATTGACCTCTTGGTCAACATTTTATGAATAAAATTTACTTTATATAATTAATTTTTTCAATAAAATTTTTTTTTTCAATTTTTGAATATGGGTATCAAATGAAAGGCCTTGATGAGCACATTCCAAAATTATATAATTTGTGACTAAAAATTAAAAAAAAAAATTTTTTTTTTTCGTTTTATGAATATGGTTATCAAATGATAGGCCTTGATGAGCACATTCCAAAATTACATAATTTGTCACTAAAATTTAAGAAAAAAAAAATTTTTTTTTCGATTTTTGAATATGGGTATCAAATGAAAGGCCTTGATGAGCACATTCCAAAATAATATAATTTGTCACTAAATTTAAGAAAAAAAAATTTTTTTTTTCGATTTTTGAATATGGGTATCAAATGAAAGGCCTTGATGAGCACATTCCAAAATAATATAATTTGTCACTAAATTAAAGAAAAAAAAATTTTGTTTTTTACTTTATTGTTGTTTGATTTCCTCACAATCGAAGTGAAAGGCAGAAAAATCGACTGATAGATAGTACAAGTGTATCAAAATTTCATCATTATGGAAAACAAGCAAAAATGCAAAGTCCGAGTTTTATTTATTTCCTCGCAAATATGTTATAAAACGTCGTATGACATACGTGCGCTTTGATAATTACAGCCTCTGCTTTCTTGTAGCCCTCGTCTACGGCTCGGGCTAGCAATATCGCCTCAGCTGTAATTTTCAACTTACCGCACTTATATCATAATGTACTATTAAAGACGGTCACGCTCTGTGCGTTTGTAACTCTACTCTACTTTAGAATTTAACTCTGTGTTTACTTAATTTCCCATGCCACGTAAACTTGTAAACATCAAGCACAAAACGTTTCAATTTCCAAACAAAGTATTTTTATAAGTGAAACAACCCAAATTAAAAGCTCCCCCATTTGAAAAGTTGCATCAAAGCCGATTTCGTAATTAACATTCCTTACTTTGTCCCGGCATGTCATACTTGTTTGTACTTCAGACGTAGGGCTATCAACATATAAAAATTCGATTATGATAAAACATTGATATTTTGAGATTCATTTTAGTATGGTATTTAGCGATAGTACCAGGAGTAGTTATAATGGTGCTTGTTTTTCTTTATACTGTTCAATTCGTTTTGAATATGTACATACATTTTTTTGCAACTTGCGCTAGTCGGATCCAAAATGAAACTTGTTTGTGAGTATTTTACCTAACTACACAAAACTATACAAGTTACCTACAAAAATACCACACATAATATTGTTGTTTTAAATTTCCATGGTTATTGACGTTGATAGAATAAACTATGTCGGGATTTACACCATGTACCTGTTTATTTTTGATTGTTGTTGTATATTTGTATTTATGTTTGTATTTGTAGTTGCATGCGCCGAAATATCGGAGTCTCAAAAATAAACAGGTACATGGTGTAAATCCCGACATAGTTTATTCTATCAACATAATATTGTTTTTCTACCATTGTTTTACCCTGGGGGAAAAAATGATTTTGTTCTGTTGTGTTCTATACCTTTCAAATTATATGTCTGATTGTATTTTTTTGTGTCGTTATCTATTTTTCCCGCCTCTGATTTGTTCAAATTTTATCATACTCTATTTTATCTTACTTTTCCCAACAGTTTCCGATTTTAAGCCCTATTTTTCCCTCAGCTACAAAGCTCCTCGTACTGGTGACAACCCTGTCCATCACAAACACACTTTGAAGTGCAGTATTTAAAGAGAAAGAATCCAAATGAAAGGTAACACAAGCACCCACGTCTGTTACTCCGGAGACAGATCACAGACTTCCCGGTACCGATCAAGGCACTCGGTTACAAACATACATTCAGTTCGTTTGATTCATGGCACAATTCGTATAATCATGGGTACAGTCCAACGGTGGAAAATTAGACTTGGTGTACAAATCAGGACGAATAAAGGACGAATATGGATGCAAAGTTGATGCATTTCTTTGGCAGCACCACCAGTAGGAGCAAGATTTATAACCTGTGCCAATATATGTTATTTGTGACTGATCAGCCCCCTACTCAAATGGCCACTATTCTATTCGTTCGCTAACTTAAAAATTAAAATTAAGCCATAAACTCTAAAATTACGTGTCGCAGGCTTGTGCATTCCATACAATACAACAATGTTTGTAATTTACATAAACTTGCGACGTGTGACTTGATCGTATAATTGCTTATTTTTAAGCTTTTAGTTAGCGAACGAATAGAAAAGTGGCCATTTGAGTAGGGGGGCTGAGGACCTAGACAAGTGGCAATCGCTTGGCCACTTTTGATTATTCAACTAGAATAAAAGTGACATTATGTGTATGAAATTGACATTAATTTCAAAACGTCGTGATTATCTATGCTCAGTGAGAGCTTAGGTCTATAGGGCGAGTACGATGACGTTAGTTCCTGAAATTATTGAGTCTTTTGATTTGCTGTAGAAAATCTGATTCGAATTTTTTTCTTAAGAGAATCTTATAAAGACATCTTTTTACTAAAAACTAACCCCCTGACACATACAGAAGTTAAAATCGTAATCAAAACTTACTAAAATGTTTCATTTGAAGATAATTTTCCAATAAGAAATATGCTACAGATGATAGTGACAGCACAGTTATGTAATATACATAGTTATCATTCACGTTTCACCAATCTGAATATTTTCCAATACGAAAAATTGAATTTTTAGCATTCCGTTACTTTTTTCAGGGTTTTTATATCTTTTAAATCGTGTATACATATGCGTAGGAAATAAAATTGTGATTGGAATTTTTTCATACACCAAAGTATTATATTTTCGTGCTAAGGGCACCGAAAAGAGTTATTAAATTAAAACAAGCTTTTATTAAATTTTAAACGTCGGCAAGTATTTTAGGAATAGCTTTCTTAGAACGTTTTAAAAGGCCAATTTATTGTATTTTTTGTCGAAATTTTGATTTTGACTAATTTTAGCAATACAACCTTTGGGTCTACTAAACTCATTATTTAAGATGTGTCCGCGAATATTATGATTCACTGGAAAGTTAGGGGGTTAAAAATGAAAATGAAATTGCATTGCATAGCAATAGCATTTGCAAAGTGCATTGAGCCGGAATACTAAGGGTGCGGGTTCGAGTCCCGTCTGAGCTGCTGCGGGTGAGTCGATTTATTCTAATATTTTTCAATTATATTTATAATCTTAATGAAAATGAAAGTTATTGGACGCTTTCTCAGAGTCAACTTTGAACATACACAGAAAGACAAACAAGTACAAACAACAACTAAAAGTATGAAATTTGATTTTCTTATGAAGTAAAGATTTTTCTGATACAAATTTTACGTAATAATATTGATGTATCTAGGAGAAATATATTCGACTATATAAGAGATAACATTACATTTTTCAATTTCATTTATTTAGAACAGTACTTAGTTCAATCCAGGAACTCAAAAAAGTGCCTTCGCACATTTTCTAAAAACCTTTAACTCTGCATTTTTGGCTTTAATTAAAAAGTTAAGCAAATTTCAAAAAGCAAGGCCGCTACTAAATATTCCAAAAGCTATTCTACACTGTTCAATAAGGCAAAATTGTTAATTTATTTTTGTTTCTGAGATGCCAAAACTTGCCATTTTACGCAAAAATCACAGTAAAGATGTAAAATGGCCCTTAATATAAAACAAAAAGATATGGGACAACATCACAATTAGTAGTACACATAATAGTAGCTAAAATATTAATTTTCATTCTGTTTCGGAAATCAGAGACAACGGTGGTATCCAAATACCCAAACCGGAGACAATTTAGAAAGTTCTTTTTGTAATTCATCCAGTCGGGGATCAAACCCAAGGCCTCAGAGATGGCACGGCAACCGAGGGTGCGATTGCGTAAAGTCAACCGTACTAATTTGACAGTTCATATCGTATTCGATCGGCAGCAATTTGTATGGAATAAGAACATACAATATGAGCTTTCAAATGAATACGATCACATTACGCAATCGCCTGTCTTGTGTCTTTCGCGGAGGGCCTCAAATAATATTTCGATACTTAATTTCTTTCATCCAGAGAGCAAGTACGCCACGTGGCAGTAAGTACGCGGTACGCGGGTTCGTTGCCCGGGCTAATTCTGTTCTTCCTCCATTGCTGAGGTTGGGCTATTTCGGATGAAGATTACTGCAGCACTCCATTGAAGTGCTTCGAGTGCTTTTGATAAAGAAGCTAGTAGTACCATACGCGACGAAAAAAAGTGTATTTCTTTTGTCTTTAAAATTAAATATCTTCCAAAAATGTTATAGAAGAGAAACCATTAAAATTTCATAGTTTTATTTTATCCTTAATCACTGTGTTTTTTGTATAATTAGACGTATTTAATTTTAAAACTATTATTTTTTATGTTTTCAGATCACCTAGCTAGGTACTAGGTGATCTGAAAACTAAGTATAATCTAAAAACTTTTAAGTTTTTGGTTTGAACTTGGTTTGAGTCACACAGACGGCAAGAGACCCGATGGCCTTACTTTGGTACCATGGGAGAGGGGTCGGTGTCTGCTGTGGGATGCGACCTGCGTTAGCACTTTTGCGGCCAGTCACTTGCCTTATACATCACGGACTCCTGGATCAGCTGCCGAGAATGCAGCTGGGCAAAAACACCAAAAGTATGGGGCTTTAAAACAGAATTACCTTTTTGTCCCCTTTGCGGTAGAGACCTCGGGCGTGTGGAGCTTAGAGGCGATAGCCTTTATTAAAGAACTAGGACATAGATTAGTTCAACGTGGACACGATCGCCGCAGCGGGTCATACCTGATTTGGCTTTCCCTGGCAAAACAGCGCGGCAACGCAGCCGGTATCATGGGAACCTTTGAACCGGAGATGACGCGCGGCGGCCTTTAGCCTAAGTTTTATTTTGATTTTAATATTGTATTTGTCCATCCATATAATGTAATGTATTTAAAGAAATAAAAGATCTAAAAACTTTCAAAAATAATAGTTTTTAAATTAAGATTAATTAATCATGATCTGATGATGATGTTATAATCCTTCATCACTCTGTTTTTTGTAGAATTGGACGTACTTAATTCAAAAACTATTATTTTTGAAAGTTTTCAGATTATTAGTTTTTAGATTACCTAGTAGGTACCGAGGTGATCTAAAAACTTTCAAAAATAATAGTTTTATATGTTTGTCTTTCTCAAATCATAACAAATGAACACTAAAGACCATGAATAATAAGTTGCAATGAAAGTTTAGTGAATGTTTTTAGTTATTTTTCATGTTTTTGTATACTGCGTTTAGATCAGAGATCATGGTTTGCAACTATTTAACCAGATTTGACATACCATAGTCAAATAAATAATATCGACAGATATCTTATCCATATCCCCCATATCAATAGTTTTCCCGTCTTAACATAGTGAAATAGTGAAATTCAAATCAACCAAACATTTTAACTAGCTTCCTAACTACTACAGTCATCTGACAACACGGATAAAAATAACCAAACATTAATCAAAGTTTAATCCGTCAAGTGTTGGATATTAACCCAACCACCGAAGTTATGGAAATTTTACGGCCCTCAATTGAAGTTTGGGTGGTCCCATAAAGGAAGATAGTGTAAATATAGCTTTATGGACGCACTGGATAGTTGAACGAATTGACCCGAATTACTTCGAACTCCTTGGAATTAGAAGTAGGTAATGATTTTTTTAAAGTTTTTGTCAAATTCAATATTTAACTACCACAATGATTTATAAGATCTAAAAGTTCGGATTGCTACGAATTCAATTCGAAATTAATAACTTTTATTAGGTTTATTCATTCATTAAATTATGCACAGTACTAATAATAAGTAGGTATGTAAGTCAATAGTACTCGTATCTCCACTGTTAATGAAATGGCCAAAGTACGTAACTTCTTAAAACGTTTGTATAAAACAATTGTTTTTTCTAGTTTATAATCCCTTGCTAGCTATACTTTTTCATTACAATGACTAAAGTTAATTTTAACGCCTTCCATTTCAGTTTAAAAAAAAAAACAAAATGTCTCTTGTCACATCAGAAAAGTCCTGAACCCAAACAGAGACAAAGTCAACAAACATAAAAGTCCCCTGAAATATTCTCGTCCCTAAACATTCGTGCATACATTACGACATTAGAGACATTCAACGACAGACGATCAATCTTTTAATAAATACCAAGGCTGAAACTACATGAAATCAACCCTACTAAATCTATCATTTAAAACCGAACCTAATCTTAAGAGTGCAAGTGCTAATTTACGCTGTTAACGTCCACGAAGTTTTGTAACAGATATATTAAATTTCTAGAAGACAGAAGACAAGATTTTTAACGAGCTTTTTATACGTTTTTCACACGTTTGACATCAGAAACATGTGTTACATTCGGAACGTAAAAATTTTAATATGTGTTATATTTTGCTTATGACACTATTTGAAACGGTTAGTTATAGATTTTTATAATTATGAGCATACTACATAATCGACATAGTGAAATGTAAAAAAATCGACCAATTTAAGGCTCTTACGCTAGAGCCTCTATCTAATACACTTAACAGGCGCATAAATTGCTTCCAATGATTGAACTCTTCTGTGACTTTCAGATTCAGTTAAGCATTATGTATAGGTACACTTGCCTATTAAATTCATATTATTTACGATATTTAATTTTTTATCCCTGTAAACTAAACTAGCTTGATGTCAAAACTATTTTCGTAAAAAATATTTTAAATCGTAAGAAAACTGTAACATTTTTGCCTCGTACGACGACACCTCTATAATCGACTGTTTTTTGTTTATCTGCTGTGACCGTCATAAACTCTTTTGGAAGCTTGACAAAGCCAGTTTTAAACAAAACGTTTCACTTTGACAAAAAGTTGATTGCGTTGTAAAAAGCAAACGACCGGCGTGTCACAGTTAGAATAAACAACAATAAAAACGGAGGCCGGTCGCTAGTCGCCATGTCGCTACACAAACTGTTTCGCACGTATGTGCTTGAACCAAAAATAAAATGGGTGTAACGTACACGTCTTTTGAAGACGGAAAAAGAAACACGCACAGAACTGAAGAAAAATCTCAAAAAAATGGAAAACTTCTGAAATACACGATATTATAGCTTAAAAAATCTGCTAAAAAGTAACGTGATCAAATATTATAATAGTTTTCAACTATTACTAAACGTAAAGATGATCTGAACTGTTAGCCATTTGATAAATCATGATTGACATTGAATTTGAAATCTTTCACGATTTTGATATCGTCCGGTACTACAAAAGCATTAGATGTGGAAATTGTTCCTCATTGTATTTTGAAGGACACCATGGGAATAATTTCAAGTGACGACGCTATTTAAGATATTGAACCTAAAACTAATTAACGTGTTCATTTAAATTGTTAAAGTCCAGACTAAAAGTTTCAAAATAATAAAATTACCTACAATCTAAGATTTTTTCTACAGATACTATCTAAGTAACTCTTGCATAAATAGGTACTGAGGATCTCATTCATCGATAACACTATACGAAAATCTGTTTTCCATTAAAATCAAAACTACATAATAGTAACATACTGCAAAGATCTAAAACGCATTTAACGATGACAACGAATTAGATTTCTGTCATCGCCAGAGACGAATATTGTCCCGCGGCTATAAAAGCGACGTAAACAGCATGTAAATTAAACTCGGAACCAACATCCATTAGCTCTCTCGTTGATGCGGTGACAGATGGAATCTGATTGCCTCCAGTGACAAATGAACGCATTTAATGTAGTCAACAGGAAGGATATTAATCAAAGAGACTTCAGAAAACGTCGGTGTTTGATAACAGATTTTCATTTCTTCAACAATGTCTTTCTTGATGAAAGCTCCGAATTCGACGACGAGCAAATCTTTTCTTCGAAGAATGTTGTTTACAACATTGTAGAACAATACACCTAAATTTACAAATGACACCAGTTCCTAGCAATCTGTGTTTGAGAGACAATCGTAAAGTCGCGCCGCGTGCGACAGCTCACACTTTACAGCTAGGAATCAACGTCGATCACACCCGTGCTATTTTTGTTATACATTCACTAATTTATAGGGCAGTAAAGTTTTACTTGTCACGGCCTGAGATTTACGCGCCGTCCGTCCCGAATGCGGTTTCTTCCGCCAAGTTTCCTCGTGTCATCGTCTCATATAAACAATATGCGACAGAGGCGCCTCCGATCCATTTGCGATCGCCCATCTGTGACGAGACGTCAGTTGGAACAAAGGAGTTTGTCTTTTGACGTAAAGTAAACAAAGTCTAATTTCCTGGACGTGTCTTTGAATGTTGTTCGAGAAACACTGATCCCGGTTATGTTTTGATTGACGTTTTAAATGAAATGCTACTGCCTGACATTGAAGGTTCAAAATTGTATGCAGTAGAGGTTGTAGATGGAACTGTGTCAAAAGTCGGTGAAGTAAATCGCACGGGCGGCGCCGGAGATGTCGTGGTGCGCCGGGACGCCGCGACGGAGCGTGTCGAGGAAGGATGCTTAGCACTTGCACCTCTAATTATATCCAAGGCACGCAGTGAGGAAACAAATACGTCTTTCTAGTATAAAACGGTTTCCTATGTATTCTTGGCCAACGAATGGATATCGATTGACGGATTACTAGTCGACTGCGGTTTGAAATGTAAACATGACGTTCAGTTATTATTATGTAGAGGTGCTTTATTCATATCGAATAAAAATATTAAGAACACACAATCTTAAGTAGGTACTCATTTTTAACTATTTCAAACCGTTTACAAACACCAAAGTGGTTTCAAATTTTGGATTTAACAAAAGATTATCTACTAACTTTATTAAAAGGAAAGTGAGTAACAAAATGTATCGACCAATTCGTCAGATCAATAGTCACAAACAATACGCTCGATCCATACCAAAATAGATACGATAAAGTCGAAGCCAAAGAACAGCAAAGTGTCTCCTGGAAAAAGTTTTAAATGTTTTTAGAACGATGTAAAAGTTTCCCAGAACACGATTGAGGACAGGTTTGTTTAGACTGCGGGCGCAACCAACACATATGTCACTGGTGTTGACGAGCTCTGCTCTAAGTGATAGCCACCAAAATAGATCATTTGTTTATCACACCTACATTTGGAAATGAATTTTGGTGATATTTTGAACATTCATTTTAATATTTTTTTAAACACATAATGTTTGAAACTTTTTAGTCTATTTGATGTGGTGGTTGTGATTACCACTATCAGGAACCCAGATTTTTCTCGGTCTCTTGATATTCAGTACTTTCCACGCAGAATGCATCTGTAACAAATAATAAAAATACAATACTTACTTTAAGTTTTCATTATCATCGCTAAAATCTTAATTCCCCTAAAGGGTCTTATTCAGTGTCCTTATCATTTCATTGATACTAAATAATGAAACTAAAACAAGCTGGGTTTACTTGTGACCTTCACCCGAAACTACAAGAGTCATTTCATCAACGAGCCATCCGTTTTATAAAAAAAACAACAACATCCGCATTCAAACTAAATTGCTCCAATTTGTCTTGCGTTAAGTAAACATCGAATAAAGCACATCAAACGCCCAATTTGTCGGGGACAGAGGCATTGACAAAATCCATTACTGCCGGCGGTATCGTCGACGATTAGTAAACAAATGAGCCAAATGACAGATCTGGATTGTTGGCAACGTGACAAACTGGGGTCGCCGGAGTGGCGGCTAAAGGTAAGTTCATACTGGATCTGAACGTAGAACTAAATGCATTATTCTGTTGTAATTTTGGAAAATATTAATGAAATCGCCTTCAAGGACGTATCTTAAATTGAATTGACGCTTGTTTGCAAAACGATATTTTGCTTCATTTGATAATAATAATAATTATTATTAATAATAAACACTTTATTTCACATGACAAAAACATAATACAGAGAGAAACAAAAGACAAAATGAAAACACAACAGGCGACCTTATCGCTACATAGCAATCTCTTCTAGGCAACCTTGGGTGAAATGGAAAAAATAAATAGGAGAAAGGGGAGGGTGCATGGTAGAGGATAAATATAGATAATGAATATATGCTAGAGGATAAATACAGATAGAAAAGAGAATTAGACAATATAATATTATATTTATGAGCAGAGGAAATGAAATTATTGTGAGTGTAGGATTTCTATCTATTTTCAAAAACACCTAATGTGGTATTTGTATTGGTGACAAACTTTCGCCGCACGGCGAAAATCGACCGTGTAAATGGCAAAAAAAATATTTTATTCAACAGCTAACAATATAAAACATTTAAACATGTTATAACTAGTGAACCACCTCCCCAAGTTCATAAGAATAACGGCCCACCGGCCTCGTGGTGACAGGCCGCCTCGAACATGTGTCGCGCAGTAAAAACACACCGACGAATCCTGCTACCAATCAACCGGCTATTTCTGATTAACGACAACTGGGACGACGAATTAGATTTTACTGTTAAGAATGGATCTGTAAATAAAACCAAATAGTCTGATCCCAGAGTTGAATGCCAGAAATGCCTAGATTAATGTTGATCTTTGGAAAAATATTATTGAAAAATGTAAGTGAAGAATTATTTTGCTACTTAAACGAAAAGGTTAGGTTTGATGGCAACTTTAGTACCTTTATTAGTCTAATCATCCTCAAAGCTCAAAGTTTTAGCTAATCTAGTGACAAAAGTTATGTGTCTCTGGGATTCAACTCTAGAAGACCAAAGAAAAGCTTCGAAATGAGATGACGACTGTTTTACATACTTGATTAGGTTACTTTAAAAGCATGTCATTCACTCAAGTGAATTCTGACTGATCTGTGAATGTTAAATCATGTTATATGCACCCAAATGGAAATAATTAAAATGTGTCTCTAATCAAAACCAGTAGCGGCATTTCGATTCAAAATCTGATATTTAGGAGACCTCAAGTTAAGGCATCCAATTACAAATAAAACAAATTTTGTTTTTACCATATCAGATGATTCCCTATTTATGCGTGCTCAGTCGAATTTGAGTCTTTTGCTTTGTGTTTTATGGTTGGAAAGGGACTGTTTTTGGTTGGAACGTGCCACAGAAGCTTTTTTTTGTATGTCCGCTTTCTTCGTCTGGTTTGTCTCCTTTTTGTCATATCGGATTGGAGTCAATTAGTGTCTTTTAGTTTTTGTTTGAAGATCGTAATGGGTCGTTTAACGCCAGAATTTCTCATTCGAAATGTCACGAGCAATTAGCCGTAGATAATTAATTAGATCAAGATTTACATTTGGTTCTTTTATTACTTGTCACTGGTTTTTATTGACTTTACAATGTCTTCGTGTTTTGGGGAGTCCGTGAGAATTCTCCTTTTAATGTTTATTTTACTATGCATAGTTAATTAGTCCAAAAATCTACGTAACTATACAGTTATACTAGAAAGGGATTGTGCCACTGTTCTGTAATCATTTTGAGCTAAGCGTGATTTTAATCAGCTGACAGAATATTACTGTTCTATTATTTTACTAACAAATTTTAGGCTTGTTAAACCCTAAAATTTTATAGTAAAATAATAATAATAATAGCATTGTGAATGTTAATTCACAGTGCTGTATTCTAGTAAGTAATACAACGTGTTACAAAATAACCCCTAATGCCAATGATATTTATTATTGCCTAATGCCGGATATGGTAGATAGGGTTGAACTGAAGAACTTTTATTATGGGACCATCTCTAAAATCGTGTAAAAAAACAGCTGTTTCATACATTTTGATATTTTCGTTATTATTTTTTGTTGCTTTTTTTTTCGTGATTTCAGATTTGTTCCCATAGTAAGAGTTGTTCAGTTTGTCTGAAGAAACAGTTTTCCCGTTTTAGGTTCATTCAATAATATTGTATAATTTACTAGCGGCCGCCCGCGACTTCGTCTGCGTGGACAGATTTTTTGCTAGCCCTCGGGAACTATACGTTTTTTCTGGATGAAAGGTATGTCCTTTTCTGCACCCCTGACAACGTGTATGCAAAATTTCATGATGATCGGTTCAGTAGTTACTACGTGAAGACGTAACAAACAAACAAACAAACGGACTTTCGCATTTATAATATTAGTAAGGATTATGTGGCTAAGATCATTTAAGAATATGAACGCTGTGACGGTTCATTCTACTATTGTTACGATTCATTCTACTATTCTGTTCACAATCAATGTGTAAGGCTATTAAAGATGTTGTTAATTTTCAGTTAATAAAGCCCATACAAAGGTGTTTGCCGGCGCGCGGCGGTGTTGTAAGAGGTACACTTTCTTGACCGCGGTGCGTGCACACATGTATTCATTCCGCACTCGCCGCGCGTTCTGTTAATTGTTTCTGCTTGCTGTTGTTGCGAAACACTTCCGTTTATCGTGTTGTCTTGCTCGTAAATTGTGTGAAGTTGAAAGTAACTTACAGGGTCTAATGGGAACAGTATATCAGCACCAGCTTCACCTATGTCTTAAAGTTGAATGCAATGAAAATGGAATTACGTTTGAAATTACAAACCTTCGTTATAATTTATCATTTGTAGTGTTTGTAGTATATTTTTATGATATCGCACGTTATCGTTTAAAAGCCTTTTACCGAATATATAGCCATTGCCACATAAAGTAGCTATTCCTTGTATGTAGTCGGATTTGTTTTGCCTCATGCAAATATTTTAATGTAAATAAATAATATTGTTAAAGTTACGGTGTAAAATTATGTACAATTTAATTCATCATCATCATATCATCCGCACGACACCCACTGCAGGGTATAGGCCTCCCCTAAGGATCTCCACGGCCATCGGTTCTTCTCACTATGTGTCCCGCCCATTGCCACTTCAGCTGAGCAATCCTTCGAGCGATGTCGGTTACTACAGTTCTCTTGCGGATCTCCTCGTTTCTGATTTGGTCACGCAGGGAAACGCCGAGCATGGCTCTCTCCATTACACGCTGGGTGACCTTGAGCCTCCTTATGAGACCCATAGTTAGCGACCACGTTTCACTGCCGTAAATCATCACTGGCAACACACACTGTTCATAGACTTTCGTATTGAGAGACTGAGGTAAGTCGGACGCGAAGATTTTTCGAAGCTTCCCGAATGCTACCCAACCGAGTTGGATTCGACGAGAGATCTCTTTCTCGAAGTTGGACTTACCTAACTGGACTGCCTGTCCTAGGTTTACCTAGGTCAACAACTTCAAGTTTAGTAATCCCAACATGACAATTTAATTACTTAATTATATTAAATTAAACAATATATGAATTCCTGAGCAAATTCACTCTTTCCCATCATTAAGAGAAAAAGTCTAGGCTATCTTTAGTAGGCCTAATACCCTTAGGATTATTAAGAATTTTAAGCTTTAGTACAAGAGTTAATTCAATTGGTTTTTTCACTATATTATCCCCTTATTCTTATATATATAAAATTCAAAGTCCTGACTGAGTGAGATATCAACGCACAGCCCAAACCGCTTAACCTAGAGACTTGAAATTTTGCACACAGATACCTTATACAGTGTAGGCATCCACTAAGGAAGGATTTTTGAAAATTCTATCCCTAAGGGGATGAAATAAGGGATGAAAGTTTGTATGAAAGTCCCTCAGTTTTGAAGCTACGATCTTCAAATTTTGTGTTTAGGTTGATGATTGAAAATAAACAAATACGTATCTCAGTGTTTTTCAAAATTCTACCTCCGAAGGGGTGAAAAGGGGGATGAAGTTGTGTTTGGAAGATAATCCTTTATTTTGGAAATAAAAATCGCTAAATTTGTAATTTAGGCTTACGGATGGAAATCTAACGCAACGTATATTGTTATTGGTGGAATTTCAACCCCTATGGGGATGAAATGGGGGTGCAATGGAGTAAATAAACCTAAAAATAGATATGGATGTCGTTATTGGGGTTTTCTGGGATGACGATTGTGAAAATGACATTTATTTTGAAGTCCAACACGGTGGACATGGTTTAATTCCTAAAGGGGTGAAAATGGGGTTCAAATTTTGTATGGAAAAAGCATATAAAATAGACAGTACAACTTTAAACTTCGTAGGAGCACGTCTAAAAATAAATAGACAAACATACAATTTGTGATTTTGAAAATCAACCCCTTAGGGGGTAAATGGGGTAAGTAAACTTAAAAATCGATATGGATGTCGTTTTTGAGGTTTTATGGGATGGTGATTGCGAAAATGACATTTATTTTGAAGTCCAACACGGTGGACATGATTTAACCCCTGAAGGGGAAAAACGAAGTTCAAATTTTGTGTGGAAAAAGAATATAAAATAGACATTACAACTTTAACATTCGTAGGAGCACGTCTAAAAAGAAATAGGCAGTAACATATTTTGATATTTTGAAAATCATCCCTTAGGGATAATATATAATGGGGTAAGTAAACATGAAAATCGATGTGGATGTCGTTTTTGAGGTTTTATGGGATGGTGATTGCGAAAATAACATTAATTTATAGTCCAACTCGGTGGACATAATTCAGGCCCAGGAGACGGGGACGGAAACGGAGACGGGACGGGGACGGGAACGGTAACTGGGAACGGGAACTGGAACTGGAACGGGAACGAGATACCTACTAATACCTATCTCTGGACCCAATTCTGATTATTGTAAAAAACTAGCTTCCGCCCGCGACTTCGTCCGCGTGGATATTAGAGAAAATCCTTAGGGAACCTTTAACCAGGATCCGACCAGCCATTTTCAGGTGGCTGGTCGGATCCTGGTTAAAGGTTCCCTAAGGATTTTCTCTAATATCCACGCGGACGAAGTCGCGGGCGGAAGCTAGTCTACAATAAATTGTGTTGATTCTTGTTTGGAAATCACTATCAGATTCCTCATTCCTAATGACATAAAGCCTTGAACTCATCTGAAACCTGATTTTGATTAAAAAGGTGAACGGCGATCAATCGAGTGTGTTATCGATTATTCGGCCGTGCGCATTCGATTCATTTGTCAAATCGATTGAATAGAACAAGACATGTTATTACAAGTACAAGGCTCTCTCGATTTCGTTATGGGGATTGACAAGCGACTAGCAAATTATACACATTGTATTTTTGAGTAACAAATCGATGAGAATACTGGTGGTCCTTAAAACAATATACATCATGTATCAAAAAACCCTGTCAGATCCTGAAACAAGTGATAGTGTTGCTAAAACTGAACAACATTCTCGAAGGAACATAGGTCGAAAAACTAATTTATTTTTTCGCTTTTCCATAGTAAGTCGGTCAGCTGACCAATACATTTTCTATGGGAGTATGAAAAAAATATGTTCCATGGATAATGTTGTTCAGTTTCAGCAACACTATCACCTTTTTCAGGATCTGACAGAGTTTTGACTTTGAAAATGTCTTTTCGTTCGCTCCAGTATAGGCTCCGATTTCACGAAAAAGTGCGATCATTAAAAGACGCGTATTTACGAGAGCTGTAAGGTGCAAAAATAATTATTCGAGAAAATAAAAAACGAAAAAAATGATGGCCGAAATAGTGGAAAAAAAACTCATTTTTTCCGATTTTTTGATTTTGGCGCTCGATATTTTAGAAACGAAGAATGATATCAAAATTTTGAGCAAAATTCCTCTGGACAATTTAGTCAGCTACAATTTGAGCTTAAAACAAAGACGATCGAGTTAAGGGTTTGCCCTGTAGCTTAACCTTTGTTAACCCTAACCTTAAATGTTTTTTCGATCGCTTCAGTATAGCCCCCATTTTCGCTCAGAGTGCAATATCGCCTTAGTGTCGTAAGTTTTAAGGCTACTTGAATGGTACATGAGGCTCCACCTCAAAAGACGCGTATCAAACGAGGGCTACAATAGCGTGTTAGTGTAATTTCGGGAAGCGCGCTCCTTAGATGCGCGTCGCGTCGCTGTGTTGCTATGGAGGATTGACGTAGTTGACGCCCGAGGCGAAGCCGAAGGCTTCAAAACAAATCTTAGAAATGTTTATATATTTTAGGTTATAGTAGTACTAATCAACCTTTCAATAAAATAGTAATGTTTATAAGAATGAAATATTTTTATATGAATTTCATACACTCGAATCACAGAAAAGTAGATCCAAAGTTGTTCATGGCTTTGCTGTGATTTCAAAGTATTGTAACGCTGTGACTTCAAAGTATTGTAAGTACCAATTCAAACAAAGAAATATATTTTGTATAAAATTCAATAAATTCATTTTCAATGTACCCAGACGGTCGTGAAAGGCACGAGATCTGTGAATTTTTTGATACATGATGTATAGACCTAATAAACATTGTACATTTTAAACGAATACCTACTACTCTAACATTGATATGGATTGTATAAAATTTTAGACATTTAGACATTTAAACATTATCCTAGAAGCCAACTTGTAAGTAGTTTAATGAATTTGTAATTAATTAATGTTTTTCTGTCTTTCTTCTTTATGTGAGTATACTTTAGGTAGATAGAGTACCTTCACCGTAGAGAATTAGGATCAAGGTAAGCTACCTTGATCCTATGGAAAAACTTTGACCCAAGCTTTGGAAAAAGCTCATTTTCACGCCATTTAATCTGCATGATTATTTTAGTGCCTTTTGAATCGTAACTGATAGATGGAATAACAACATGATTGTGTAGTTTCGCCGTTACTGACAGCTAATAAGTATAATAATCGTTTTAGTAAGAGTTTTTTTTTTGCTCAAATTATCAAACATAAAGTAAAACGAAACCTAAACGCAATACCTATAATGCTGCCAATTTCAGTAGGCACCTCAACTTTCTTTTTGGACACAACGTAAAGTTTATTTGTCGCGATCGGCTGCGACCACCCGTGCGTGAGAGAGCCTGATTGTTTACATTAATTTTTACAACAACCACGACATTAACCAGAGCTCTTGCGCCTATTAATAGCTCGGAGTTGGCCACGTGGGTTCATTGACGTGGCTCCCTCTCCAAAATGTTATCGAAAACGTACTTTTGATTTTGTGACATGTATCGAGACAGAGTTTTGTGTCCTTATCTTTTTAAAAAAACTCCAAGCAATGTTTCAATTATTAGCACTTTTTCGGATTCGCAAACAATCGGATTCTCATTTTGCTGGAAGACAGTCATTCATTACTAACGCAGCTTTTACAGTCTGGATATTAATTTTAGATGTTTTACAGATACCTAATCCTTTTGTGAAAACTGTGAGAGATTTTATACTTTCCCCCATTTTGTTGAAGAATAAACGTGTAGGAACCAACCAACAAAAAATAAGATAAAGAAAAGTTTTAGCAAATTATAGACGTGCCAAATGATAAGAAATCAAGAAAATAACATACTCGTATTAAATTTCAGCCCTTACATTGTAAGTGTTCCTAAAATAAAAACTATTTTATGCACATGTAAAACATTATGGGGTACTTAAAATGTACTCTCGAACTTGTCCCATGTTCCGGTTGACAATAATTTACGAGATTTCTGAATGTTTAAGAGAAATTAAACTCTGTTTGTTAGGGAATAAGTTTGTTAGATGCATGGCTTTCTTGTACTTCCGTTTGCTGCGGGGTGTATATTTACTTTTCTATATTAAAATTTTACTTATAAGAATTTTAGATCTTTAGCTAAAAATAAGTTTTTAATAATATATATATATATATACTTATTCTTAACACAAAATTAGCATACCCTGGCGTCATCCTTTTTTTAACCGACTTCAAAAACTTTGAAAAGGAGGAGGTTATCTATTCGTCGCGTATATTTTTTTTTATATATGTATGTACACCGATTACTCGAAGACGGCTGAACCGATTGAAACGATTCAAACGTTATAACATGAGGTTTGTTCCCAAGTTGGTCCCATTTTTTGAAATTTTGAAATCGGTTCAGTAGTTTTCAAGTAATCTTGAAAATACTGTCGTTTTCGTTGCCATTTTATATGAATTGAGACCGACTTTCAACCATTACTTTTTTGTTTATGAACCGATTTAGACAATTCTTTTTTTGTTTGAAAGAAGACACCTTAAGAATGATTCCATATTATTTTCATTGGTATTGGACTTTGGATTTTGAAGATACACGAGGGAACTCCTCAAAATCAAATAGGAACTGAACAGTGATTGAAATATTGGTAGGTTTATTATTGTCAAGGACATTCTGGACTAGATTTGAACTGCGAAGACCCAACGGAACACCTGTGGACATTAAGTTACTCGGGGTTTACTTCAATAGACGTGTTTTAATTAATCGATTTGAACATTATTTCTTGCTTTTTATAGAGCTGTTTTTTAAGGTTTTTGAAGGAGGTTTTACTTTTTTTTAAAAGCTTTTTTTGTGAACAAGACGAAAGAATTCAAAACGAAAAAACAATTTTGTACCGTTGATATTTATTTATCCTTCGTAAATATAAGATGGAACCAAATTATAACAGGTGACAGACTTCCTCCAAGGAATATTGGTCGAAAAAAAAAATTTTTTTTCGCTTGTTCAGCTGATCAATACAGTTTGTATGAATTTTTTTTTTTTACTATATTTTGACTGTTGGTTTTAAAAATACCACAATGTTCATAAGTGCAAAATACATGAACTAAAAAATGAAAATGGTTATTAATAAATGACAGACAACCAAGATCCTACATTTACGGCCGTTTGTCTTTTCCTAACTACAACTCGACCAAATTATAACTGTGTCATTACCTTAGCTGCCATGCAGCTGTCATGCGCCTAATTATCTTGGTCGTCTTACTTAGAAAAAATCAGTTTTACTACATATTCATGTGTAAGTTAAAGTTAAGTTAAACATTAATAGTAACTTTAAACTAGATCGCCCTGTGTAGCTAGCTCCTATAAATGGCATTGACAATATTCCCAGTAGATCTGTTCCAGGAACTACTAGGCGGTTCCCGATGGGACGACCACAAGCGTCAATTGTCAAACGGATGTTTACGGTAAATATAAACGTTACACGATGGTATTGTAAAGTAAACCTTACGGTTATTACTTTAGGCACTTGTGTCGGTTGGTTGATTTGTAGTGTGTGCATCTGTAACTGTTTAAAGATACATGGCAGAACAAGTGGTAGGTATTTAAGGAAAGTCAGCATTATTAACGTACAATTAATCGCTATGGGAGTTAGAATCAATTATAGGTATATATAACAAAATTCCTGTTAGTTACTGAAACAGATGCTAGTGTTGCAAAAATTTAACAACATTGTCTTAGAAACATAGGTCGAAAAACATTTTTTTTTTCGCTTTCCATAGTTAGTCGTTCAGCTGACTCCATAGTTTCCATAGTTTTGTATGGGAGTATGTATTTTTTTTTTCTTTTCTCGACCTATATCTTCCATGGAGAAAGTTTTAGCAACTCTATCACCTGTTTCAGTATCTGACAGGTTTTTTAGGGTTCCGTACCCAAAGGGTAAAAACGGGACCCTATTACTAAGCCTCCGCTGTCCGTCTGTCTGTCTGTCTGTCACCAGGCTGTATCTCATGAACCGTGATAGCTAGATAGTTGAAATTTTCACAGATGATGTATTTCTGTTGCCGCTGTAACAACAAATACTAAAAACAGAATAGGTATAACTAATATTTAAGGGGCTCCCATATAACCAACGTGATTTTTTTGCCGTTTTTTGCTCAATATTGATAACGACTACAGGTAGACAATTGAAATTTTCACAGATCGTGTACATATTTCTATTGCTGCTATAATAACGTATGCTATAAACAGAATAAAATAAATATTTAAGGGGGGCTCCCATACAACAAACGTGATTTTTTGCTGTTTTTTGGTATGGAACCCTTCGTGCGCGAGTCCGACTCGCACTTGGCCGGTTTTTTTTACATATTTTACGAGTATATGGGGCAACTATATTTTTTTTAAATCGTTCACAAATCAATTCCGATTGGTCCGTGTATTGAAAAAAATATCGCACCACTACCAAAAAAAATATAGCTGTGTTTTAATGGTTGCTTCGTCTAAATAGTCAGTTTTCATGTCTGAAATACGCAAATCGAGATATATTTTTTTGCGAAACAAAGTTTTTTCAAAGTATAAGCTTTTTATAAAGCTTATTTTTTACTTCTAAAAGTAAACATTAAAACAGGTGCAGTCAAACAATATCTTACTATTGATAGTGACACGCGTCGTGACAAAAGTTTTTTAAATTATAATGTAAATCGTGACAATGGTTTGTCTATGGTATCGTGTTATTCGCACAATTAGTCACAGACTCACAGTCGTTGTTCGAACCGATGATGAATGCCGGTTGATAACAAAATAATTGCTCTGAGATCATGCTTTAAGAATTTTTCTCATGCATTAAATTTAAAAAAAAAGGACGAATTATAACACATTTTCATAATGATGTATTAATTCCGTATTCTACCCAATTTTCTACCCACTAGCTTTTAATAATAGTTACAAAGTTATTTTTAGTTAATACAAAACCTCTCGTGGGGTTGATCAGACCATCAAACTGAACAACTTTCGTTATGGGACCAACCTTGAAATCGCGAAAAAAAAACAGCTGTTTCATACATTTCGATAGAGTAGGATTGTACTTTTGTAGGGAACAGCTGATTTTTTTTCGTGATTTCGAGGTTAGTCCCATAATGAAAGTTGTTAAGTTTGATGGTCTGATCAACCCCACCGGAGGTTTTGTATTAACTAAAAATAACCTTGTATAAGGGTTCCGTTTTGTACCAAAATTCTAAAAACAAATTCCGTTTTGCCCACAATACTATCATTTGTTGTATCGAAGGTAGAAAAAGGAATAGATTTTGATTAGAAAGTGGAATTAAATACTCGTAGAGAGGAAAAGTTTTCGAAACCAATATTTTTCTCTCCTGTCTATTCCATCTATATTACAATTGTAATGCAAGGAATAGTTTATTAGGTATTCCTTTGTCTGCATGTTTAGTATCAACTAATTATGCATCATTCATATACAGCTCAATTTCAACTAGTTTCGCCTAGTTTCCTAACTAGGAAATTAACTATTGCAAAACAAAACGTTACAACAGCCATTTGACTAATAACTATGCATCTTGAGACTGTGCATGCCTCGCAATTACACGATATATATTTAAATATCGCTAAATATTCTATTTGTACAATCTTACTTTTCGTTTACACAAAACCTGAAAAACTAAGAGTTTTACGTCACGCACGTTTTAGCATCGAAGCAACCCTGAAAGTACGAAAGAAAATCAGTTTAATAGACGAATCAAAATCAAAGTCACATAAAACTTTCTATGAAATTGCTGATTATTTTTTTATGATTTCGTAGTGTGTATTTAAATTGAGAAGTTATGCAAAATAATTATCCTGGATCGCTTATTGGGTATTTACACGGAGCGACTTGGCGGGCAACTTGGTAGGCGACTTTAGTCGCTTTTTATCGACAATCGCTTGTAAAATCCAATCGCCACCCATTGAAATCAGGTTTTATGATTGACTAAAGTCGCCTGCCAAGTTGCCTGGCAAGTCGCTCCGTATAAATACCCCGTCAGCTGTGGGTCTATCGGCTAAAATCAATGAAGTTAATTAAAACTGTGATTTGACAGGTCTATGTGATACACTGCTATTTCGTTTTGGCACAAATAATAAAAAAATACCAAGGAAAAATAGCAATGTATTGCAATTTCAATCACAAAGATTACCTACGATAGCAATGTAAGCCAATAAAGCCCCTGGACCAAAACTTTTGGTAAGTAAACTGACCTTGAAGCAATCCAATTCCGTCATAGGATTTGCCATTTTTAACAATTTCAAGCTACGATTCTCAAACACGACGTCTGTCGTGTAATTCCCAAACTGTGTTCGTCACTGATTATTTTGTCGTGATTTTTACCGTAAGTTTGCGTAAGTTTCGTGATCCCGTTTTGCGAAATGAGCAATCTGAGCGGTGGGAGCGATATTTTAGCTCAATTAACATTTTGAAAGCGTCGCTCAATCTTCGGTGCCATCCGTCTAGTTAGGGGTGGCAGCTATGAATAAACAATTATCGAATGAATTCTAGAAATTTCAAAGCAATTTAAGTTGCAAATTAAGTAAACTTTGCGCAATACAAAAAATACATAAGATAAATTTTACTGGTCGGGTTTAATAATTTCTCAAAAAAATCAAATAACAACTGAAGTATGCTAAAAACCTAGAAGTCGTAAGAGGATTAAAGTTAAATTTTATCGATACATATTTGTTGTCTTCAATTATTTGTAAATTAATTTCTTTCACCGTGTCGACAACCCTATGATTAACTCGCTACTGTTGTAAGATGTCATATCTATTGAATGTAGCATTAGTCATGAGGAAATTATGATTTCAGAGCCATTTGTCAAGTCGAAACTGTTTTCTTATAAATATTTGTTTAAATCAAGTTTGAATGTGGTGCAAAATTTAATTTAACATTATAAGAAATATTTTGAAATAAGTTGGTGGTAAGTATTTGATAAAAAAATGTTTTTTGCGAATCCTGCTATAGGTAATTGTGATTCCGTGGGTATTCGATTAATATCAGCTGTTAGCGGCAGGTAATATTTTCTCTAGTTAATACTTAATATTTTTCCAGTAATGAAGAAAAACTTATATTTTTAAATTAAATTAATATAAAAATAAACTATTTTAAGGCTAGCAGATGTTTGTTCGTAGATGCAATGAACACTTAACAGATAAAATAAAGGAACGTGCACACAATTTATTCGATAATTCTTTAAAATGACAAATACTGAAATTAACCTTTTAATTAAACGATGAGTATTTACAAACGGCCGTTTTACCTGAAACTAGGCAACTGTCGCATAGTTTTACGTACGAATTTAATTGTGTCGGCATCCTTTGTGTTCGCGCTGCGGTAACGCGGCGTTGGGGATCAAAAGCGCCGCCCGTGTGATGTGACCGCGGTGAAATGTCACCACGGTCGATCAATTAACTGCTTTGCGATGTTTAAATTCGTTATTGATATCGAATAATGCCGAGACAAGCTGGAATGGCGTGGAGGATCAATTTATTTTGTGGGTAATCTAATTTATAAGAGAAAGGCGTTTTATATACATAGGTACGTTAAAGAAACAATTTATATTATGAACAAATTTATAGATCTATTCAAAAAATCAAATTAAATATTTTACATTAAAGTATTTGTGATCGATAATGGTAATTGTGAGCGAGGGACTGTAAAACTGGTTAGCAAAGCAATTAAAAGGCTACGTAATGGAAGGGAATTTATTAGAAATATAAAGGAAACTTTCAGATAATTTTTACACTTGACAAGTAAAATTACAAAGGCAAAAACGCCGACGTCAGTCACATTATAAATAGACAATTGTTTATAAAATAGGTGCGTTATGCACAGTAATAGTCACTTGCATTAAAAAAAACCATTTGCATTAAATAAGTAACCTAGTATTGGTTAGTGTCGAAAACGCAACTGTCGCTGAATTGGATTTCTAGATTACACTGTATCCTAAACGCCATGTTTACAGCATTGGAAACGAAGAGTTCAAATTATAAATCGTATTTTATATTCTTTATTTTTAGTTACTTCTATTTGATTCACTTTTTCAACGTCACTATTAAATTAAAAAAATAATATTCATAATAAAATTCGCCTATACCTTGCACCGTATTCAAAAGGCAAGTGTGTGTAAAGATGGCCTAATATACAGCGTCTAACAAACATTCGAACTTTATACATAGACAGTCACATTAACGATGTTAGTCGTAATCGGGTCGGCAGGCTTTTATTTTATCGATACGATTAAGAAATGATCTTCAATCGATCCAAGGCTTGATTTGAAGTGATTTTGCCGCCTCGTCTTTCGTAAAAGACTTTTTGACAATTAGAGACTATTCTGTATGATAGAGCACTAAAATTAACATATTGATAGACTTATAAAGAATTTCTTAATGTTTCTATTTGATTTAGTGCTCAAATGCGTATGTCATAATTTGGAATTTTCATTACAAAAATTAATTTGGCGCTTCTGTGCAATAAAATGTGATTAAGCTTTTAAACGGACGCCAAAAGTTTCATTATGTCTGTATATTTATTTTTCACCTCTCCAGCACGAAAAGGGTGCTTTTGGCGCGTAAAAACTCGCAGCAAAATCGATTTTTGCTGCGAGCGTGAGACAAAGTGCTTTTTTAATTTCTAACACCAACTTATAAAGTGACAAGGATGACACTTGTAAAATTGATATGTGAGAAAAGGATAGATAGAGTGCTTTATTGTGTCATACACGGATTGAAAAGTAAAAAAATAAAATGCACGGATATACCAAGGAGTTTTAAATAAGGATTGTTAAAAAAGAAGGTTGATAATTCGAAATAAAGAGTATGTAGGTAATGAGGTCACATGTATGAAACAAATATGAAATAAGAAAAATTAATGAAATTTATTAACAAATTATATGTTTTATGATTATAAATAAATAAATAAGACGGAATATTAATGAATAAGAGAAAAACACAACGCAATGTAATCAAAACGACGGGAATCTACTTTACTGACTCTATGAATAAAATTTTTCAGCATAGGTTTGATTGAATTATTTTTGTGATAAATTACAAAAATGAATGCGTCCAACGATGAAGATAGTTGTCTAACTCCAAAAGAGTTAAGTGAACAAGTTTCAAATGCTGAATTAAGCTTTTTTACCAGGAAAGTCACGTGAAAATTTTCTCGCTGGTCGAGGTGAAAAGTTGTATGTTTTACACGAGACCAAAATGTTGTTCTGCCTCGTGCCTTTAAATCACTCACTGTGCTCAGTAGTCTATATTAAAATCACTCGCTACGCTCGTGATTCAATTCTAGACTACTTCGCTAGTTCGTGATTTAAAGTCGGCACTCGCAGCACAATTTGATTTTGGTCACTTGTATAACAAATAACCATTATTTTTCGATTTATTCTTGAAGGAATACCCACTCAGCTTTTATAACGGTTTTTGGATGACTAAAAAGTATTTTCCTTTTTTCTTTTCTTTGAAGTTGATAGACTACTTTTTTTCATAAGACAATGCGTCATCACGTTTCTCTCACTGATTACCATGTAATTTAGATGGTCATATATCATCACATAGATCAACAAAGTATCATTTCACCGACGGTATGCTTTCGCTCCAAATACCTCTAGTGTGTGCTAATGACACTTTGTATTGAAAATGTATAGATAAAGCGTTTTTGTGCTACCGCCCGCATAGTACTCTTTGTATAACATAATGTATTGGTAACAAAACTAATTCGTTATTGATGTCAGAGATTGCGGGAGTCGTGCGCGGCGACGAACTCTTTAATTACAAGGGTGCTTTTACAACATACGATTTTTATTGAAGCTTTCAGCTCTTCAAAAGTTAATTGTGGTCAAATGAAGTACCTACTGGTTCGTTTTCGGACAGATTATAACAAAAACTAAAGAGCGTTAATGTAGAGATGATCACATGACCTATATTTAGAAACAGACTTTTTCAGTAAGTACTTAATATGAATAATGGTGAAACAAGCACAAACTTACGTTTGTTAAGTTTTTTATTTCAATCTCTAGCTCAAACAGAATAAATACCTACAAATTATAAAATTTACAGTTTATCATACACAGTGCTAGCTTTTTAGTGCTCAACAAAAGAAACTCATATAAGATTATAATTTAAAAAAGCCAGTTTAACATTTTTTTTGCCTTTTGTCAAGAATTTTGTTCAAATTAACCCACTCCTCTCAGCCTCTGACTGGTTTTTACATCAAAATGGTTGTTTAAAAAATATAAATAAAACTAAAAATCTCCAAGTGTAAACGCCCCAAATCCTTGGTCCGAGCGACAGATACGAATGTGCCTCATTCACAGTCCGTTATAGAATCCGCTACAATACTTCTGGACAAGTAACAGAGCGGCAAGATTTAACGAGCGCGACGTTACACATGAGGTGTGCCGACGTTTCGTCACTCTTGGCACATGGGAGTAGACCGTGACGCCACCCTATTGGCTGTTGACAATTGCACACAGGTAATTAGTGTGGTGCAATTGTTCTAGTTATATGGTGACATACTATTAGAATATATGCAGTTTATGTATGATAAAACGTAGCAGAGGTGCTGTAAAAGTGTGATCAGCGCTGCGGTGAAATAATCAGTAAAGTAAATAAAATGGCGAGCGGAAAAGGACGCGCGCAAAGAACTTACGATGTGTTGTTTTATATCAAGATTAGTGGAAGATGCGCGCTGAACTCCTTATGTTTCTTACCACTGCTAGGGTATGTTGTATTCAGGAATTGAAATACTGTTAAAAAAATAACGTTAAAACATTTTATCGGTAACTTTAACGGTAAAAATAACGTTAAAATTATTGTACCGGTAAATTATTTACCGTTAAATATACCGTTAAACTTTACCGGTAAAATTATCGGTAATAAAGTAACGTTATTAATTGGAATAACGTTAATTTTAAAGTAACGGTAACAAAAAGTAAGAAATAACGTTAAAATTAACGTTATTTACTGAAATAACGTTAATTTCAATGTAACGTTATCTAAAGTATAAAAAAATCAATTTTCTTTCTTTCTTTCTTTAAAGTCACGTTATTTATTGACATAACGTTAATGTTAAAAGTAACGGTAAAAAAAGTAAGAAATAACGTTACATTTAAAAATAGCGTTATCAATCCCTGGTTGTACTACTTTGCAAATCACAGTATTATCTAAATTCACAAATTTAAGGTCGCGATATACGTAGCGGGTTTTTTCTCGGACGGAATGGGGCGATTTATTGACATCGTCGCATATAAAAATATAGTAACAAAATATACGCGACGAAAATACAGACGGGACGGATAAAAATGTATGGTGCACGCACGTCCCCGGCCCGTCCAGGGTTTTTCCTGTTACGTATATGGTATCATCGTCTTGGTAAGATTGACGTTACGCGTGAGGAAAGCCGACTGTATCTTTTCATTATTGTTGGCACATGGGAGTAGACCGTGACGATATCCTATTGGCTGTTGACAAAGTGCTGCAATAGCGTTCTAGTTTTAGCTAGTGAGACCTTAATATATAGGCTGCATTTTTATTCACTCTCCAAATTTTAAGGAACTGACTGACACATGTTTATTCCATGAAACTGAACGACCTTCTCCAAGAAACATGTGTCGAATTGAAATAGTACGCCACAATATTTTGGTCACCCTTAAAATCGATCACGTGATCACTTTGATTTGTATGGAAAGTTAATTTTTTACATATTTGACCCTAAGTTTCTTAGAGAAAGTTGTTTAGTTTCATAGACTGAACCCATCCTTAAAATTTGGAGAGTGACCACCATAATAGTACACCATGTATGCATGCACTGTAATATTTAATTGTACACTGTAATTTTTTTTAACGGATGTAAACTATTTGGTCAATGACTATTATACCTAATCTCCGAAACAAATTCAACATTGTAACCGACGGCTTAACTACATGGTTTTTGCAGCATATGGTTGAGCTCAATCAAGATTATAAAGATTTCGTGGACCATCAGATATGTTGCCTCCGTAAAAGTTACTCAATCCCCGCAATTTCGGATCAAGTATTATGTCTAAGTACTGTCCACAATACAAGAGATTGTTCCATTAACTGTCTGACAGTATACTCTGTGCAATTTGTCATCGATTACATGTAATTTGAGTGTGCATAAGCAATCTGCGCATGTCTTGACCTCCTGATTGTTGCAATCTGCAGGAATCTGGGAGCTATCCATTGTAATACTTGACGACCTGCGTGGTGCAGTGGTCAACATACAGGTCAACCACGCAAGAGGGGGTCCCGGGATCGATTCCCGGTCGAGCAGAAAGTAATTTTAATTTCTGTGACGGGTCTGGGCAAGGGCGTCGCCAGCCCATTGCCTAGGGGGTCAAGTTATTATTTTTATTTAATAACGCCAAGCCAAAACAAGGTTTCACATGTTTTGATATGTCCCGGATATCAAACCTGAGAGTCTATAATTTTTATATAAATTGAGGATCTTACAGCAAAAGGGAGGCAAGACTAATTCTAAAAAATCTTTTGAAAATTTAAAAATAAGTTTTAAAAGTTCTTTGCACTAATGAATTAGAGTCACATTGTATCGTATTTTTTATTTATTTTTTCAATTCAATTCACTAGTTCGAAATAGATATAGACTTAACATATATACTTATAAAAAGATATAAAGAAAATTTCTTTATTATTATTATAGTGCCACATAGTCTGGCTTAAGGCCAGGCATTCTTTTTAAACTTTCTAGGTATACCAGATTGTAGAGTATGCTCTAAAAGGTTTGACAAAATGTCAATTCGGTCGTTGTGAGTGCGAAATATTAAACAACATCACATTCACATACGCGTGCATTCCACAGTGAGTAGCTAAAGCACTTGTGTTATGGAAATCAGAGACAACGGTGGTATCACAAACACCCAGACCTGAGACAATGTAGAAAAGTTCGTTTTCTACATTGACCCAGCCGGGGATTGAACCCGGGATCTCAGAGACGCCTTGAAATCGGCGTACAAACCACTACCTACTTATCCAACTTTAATATAATGGAGCTTTTGTATTTAATTCTTTGATATAACAAACAAAGTAAAAAAAATATTATGCAGTTTATAGAAAATGTCAACCAACAGATGGCGTCATCGGAATTACCGCTGTGTTTTTCTCATAATCTGGAAAACGATGACATCGTGACGGAGAATAAATTATTCAAATTGATTCAATTAATTCAATAGAATACTACTTTGAATGAACATCGACCTCAGAAGAGGCTGACCAGTTAAGTACTTTGTCACAGTTACTTTGAGTATGAGGCTTTTTCATGCAATTAAATGGAAGCAATGATTAAGTTTTGCGATATGATACTAATTTATTATGCCGTCGTGCAAACTACTTTTGATTTGAATAGACAAAACCGTTTTCACCTCTCCAGCACGAAAAGGGCGCCTTTGGCGCGTAAAAACTCGCAGCAAAATCGATTTTTGCTGCGAGCGTGAGGCAAAGTGCTTTTTTAATTTCTAACACCAACTTTTAGAATAGTAAAGAAAAAAGAAATAGAGTGACAAGGATGCGACTTGTAAAATTAATATGTGAGAAAAGGATAGATAGAGTGCTTTATAGTGACATACATGGATTAAAAAAGTAAAAAAATAAAATGCACGGATATACCAAGGAGTTTTAAACAAGATTTGTTAAAAAAGAAGGTTGATAATTCGAAATAAAGAGTATGGACGAAATGAGGTCGCATGTATGAAATAAACTTCGAGCAACAAAGGCTTCGTTTTTCACGAAGGGAGAAGCCTTAGCGATTAAACTCTATTCAAATTATTCTGGCATTTTTTGCGGGGGGGGGGAAATGCACACAAGTGCAGTTCCGCATACCCACATACAAAAACAACACTGTAATGACGACACTCACACATAAAAAATAAAACAAAACAGCAAAAAATTGTGTACGGATGAGTCACACATCAAAATATGACACGTTTTTGACATAAAGGGCTGGGCTTAACTGTCGATGCAGCAATATCGATACGGAAAAAGGAATAAAGGTTACAAACTCAATCATTTTACGATGCGGTGAATAACAACAAAGAGGTCATTTTTATACGCTTGAGCTTTATACTAAAAGCTCGAGAGTGTAGGTGATTGGGTTGTGACTAATGTGTACCCAGGGACGTTGGACTCAGGATGCTGACACTGAACATCGCTCCATGACAGTACTGCCACCCAACAATTTGAATTTTGACCGACCGTTGAATAAAAAAATAGCAAACTGATTTTGATAATGTCGTCAATATAGTAAAATATATCATTATTTTTCTAAGAAACTGTACATTCAATGTCTCAAAGATGGCCTGATTTATCATAATATGATAGAAAGAAAGAAAGAAAGAAAGAAAGAAATAATTTATTGACACACACATTAACAAAAAATATTAAGAAATAAACAATAACAAAGGAATAGATTACAAGAGAGAGGAATAGATTACATAGATTACAAACAGGACACTTAAAATGGGAAAAACAAAGAAAAAAAAACTAAAATATAAAATACAAAAAAAAACAAGGTGTAGGTATAACATTCAAATTAATAATGTGTGGCCAATAAAAACCCTGCCTCAGCTTTATGCCTCTGTGCCAGTCTCAGTTGGGCAGAATGAACACAGAGGCGCTGTTTTTCTGACAGGGTCATTATGGGTCAGTGACGCGATACAATGTGAATGTATCGTTGTTCGATTGTCTGTGGTTTGTTTCTAGTCTGAGCGCTTGACTGACTGACAGTGACAATGGAACAAACTAACTACTCTTTGGAAACGAGTTTGAAATTTGACAATGACAACCAACCTTGACAAAATTCTAAAATATTTATCAAAATACCAGCACAAATGCAAAAAATAAAATGACAAATTATCTGCCACGTGGTGCCACGTGTCGTGAAAGCCTTGCCACGCAAAGCCGCATGGTTACAATTTTTAGGCATGGAAAGTATATCAAATGCCACTTTACTTGGGGTGCATCAGGTACATGGGTAAAAGCTTGCCTCGTCGGAACCTGGCCACCTCTCTTTGCCGGACACGAGATGTACGGCACCTACGCCTGGCCTGACGTGAAAAAACCGAGGTGAGTATAGGTACTTAAGTGCGAAGATTTTGATTAAGTGTTATATCTTTGCAACTCCAGTAAGTGGTTTTTTAGATGTTTTTTGAAAGTGAACTTCGTTTTAAGGTTATACATCGGTGGCGGGAGGTCGTTCCAGCATCGAGAGGCAGCAAATCTAAAGGAACCACGAAATGCCATAGTGCGATGTGCCGGGGTGCAGAGTTTAAAAGTGCAATTTCTTTTTGGATACCGACTACGTTCCTGCGCCCATACCAGCTTATCCAAGAGGTATCGCGGCTTTCCTGTATTAATCACCTCAAATAACAATGATGCAAGATGAAGTCTTCTGCGAGCTTCCATCTTGAGAAGATTGGCAGAATTCAAAAAAGGGGTCACATGTGAGCGAGGCGGCACTTGAAAACAAAACCGGGTGCAGGCATTTTGAACACGCTGAATAAGATTTTTAGTCCGGGCTAGTAGACATGGCCCATACACTGTATCACAGTAATTAAGCTTGCACAGGACCAGTGATTCACACAATCTAATTCTTAGCTTTTCGCACAAGTAGGGTCTTATTTTATAAAGTAATTTAAGACGGTAAAAACAATTACGCACACATTCACTTACATGGGTCTCAAAATTAAGGGAACCATCCAAGACCAGCCCCAGATTCCTAACCTTCTCCACACGCTCAATAAATTCGCCATTGAGAGAGATGGTAAAAACAGCACGATTCTCATTAAAACTATTCAATTTATATCTACTTCCGAACAATATTAGCTTAGACTTTTTGGGGTTGAGGGTTAGGCAGTTTGACTTGCACCAGGCAGCCACGTGTACCAGGTCCTCATTTAATTTGGCCTCCGCTGCGACATGTTCCGATGGTGGGAAGGAAATGTACAGCTGCAGGTCATCAGCGTACAAGTGATGATGACAGTGTGTTATGCTTTTAGTGATGTCTGCGCTGAACAGGATGTAGAGGATCGGCCCCAAAATGGACCCCTGCGGGACTCCGCGAGTGACCAGGAGGGGGCTAGATTGTTTTTTGTCCCCATTCGTCTCAGGAAGTTCAACATACTGACGCCTGTTTGAGAGGTAACTATCAAACCATTTGATTGCCTTAGCGTCAACTCCATAGTATGACAGCTTTGATAACAGCAGTGTCATATTTATTGAGTCAAAAGCACGTGAGAAGTCGAGCAGTACCATAGCGCTGATCAAACCCTGATCCTGACTTGCGAGAAGGTTGTCCACCACGTCTGCAAGGGCAGTAGCAGTACCATAACCTCTGCGGAAGCCAGATTGTGTGCGAGGCAGGACATCGTGGTCTTCGAGGTATTTGGTTAACTGGTCACAGACAACCCTCTCCAAGACCTTGGAGACACATGAAAGCAAGCTGATAGGCCGAAGGTCATGAACAGTTTCTGGTTGGGTAGTCTTCGGAAGTGGCTTGACGATTGCAACCTTCCAGCTGTCAGGAAAAATACTTTCTTCTATAGATTTGTTGATCAAGGTTGTGATGGTTGACAATGATTGAGGCAAGGTCAATTGCAACATCTCCAAAGATATGCTATCGTCTCCCTGAGCATTTGACTTAAAACTGTTTATGATCTTCAAAACGGCGTCCTGACTAACTTTTTGCAAAGAAAAAGTTGCAGCACTGAAACGGTGATGTTCAAAGAAAGTTAATTGCGATATTGACACTTCGTTGTCGCCTGGAACATTTAGAAAATGAGTATTTATGCTGTTTGGGTTATCTAAAAAGGGGGGTAATTCTAATGTGCACTTCTTATTAGGAATTACAGTGTCTTTTAATCTTTTCCATAATATTTTTGAGTTATTAATATTTTTGTTTATTTCATTATTGAAAAAGCATTTTTTCTCATTTTCGATGGCTGTGATGACTATATGCTTCATTTGCTTATAACTGTCTTTATGAGGTGATGCATGGTCAACTTTAGCATCTTTGTGATAATTGTCCCTAATGCGCATCATATCTTTAACTGTGTCCGTTATCCACGGGTGAGGGGGATGTTTGAAAATTTTCTTTTTAATAGGTGCATGGAGATCGAACAGCATTTTCAAAACATTGGTGAATGCCTCGGCTAGGGTGTTAACATCCAACTCACAAAGTTCAGTCCATTTAACACAGCTGAGGTCCCTTTCAAATTGATCCACGATGATATTTTTCATAGGCCTATAAGTAACATACCGTGGACTCGGTTTGTCTTTTTTAAATTTGAACTCTGCTGCAACCATTGCATGACCGCCTAAATCTGGAGAGTATTTGACATTGACGTGAATGACTTGTGCATCTGTGCAGATTACATCTATCAGGCTTTGGCTGTGGTTTGTGAAATGTGTTGGTTCTTCAACCAGCTGTGTCAAGTGTACAGTTTGTAAAAATTCTGTGAACTGTTTATACTTACCGCAGTTAGGGCTAAGGAGATCAATATTAAAATCTCCAAGTAAAATGATCCTGTCATGCTTAGCCATCGAGATGACAGAACAGGTGACAGCCTCCAGAAAGGTGTTTACGTCCTGAGAAGGTGGTCTGTAGGCTGTTCCAACGGCTATGTCCTTACCGTTCACATGCAGACTCAGCCACATCTGTTCGACTGCTGTAGCTATGGGGTGATGACAGGCCCGAACGTTTATGCCCCTACGAATGTAAAAGCCAACTCCACCACCACGGCGGCCGTCAGACCTCGGCAAGTGCACCAAGCGGTAGCTCGGCAGCCTAGGCGCAATGTCATCCTGCCCTGGCCCCAACCATGTTTCATTTATTGCCATGATATCAGGGGCTAGTTCTTGCATAGCTACCATAAACTCTTCATGTTTTGTGCCTAAAGACCCAGCATTGAAAATGCCAATCCTTAAATTCTTAGAGCCCATCATTATTTAATTGTTTAAAAACATTTGTCAGATAAAAAAATGAACATAAGCTTAAAGTACTGTAAAATATGATAATGTAAATAGTTAGACCATGCATTTGATAGTGAAATATACAATTTCCTAATTTATTTCTTGAGAGTAATAATAATCTTAATGTGTGATGGTGATAGTAATTGACAATCATTTTGATATGAGAGAAAGTAAGTTGAAGTGAATTTCTTAAGGGATATAAATATAGCATACTTGTATTAAGGTGAAAATATCTATGTGGTAACAAAATGATATTGTACATTGACTTTTGGTTAATTACAGTTATCAAGAAATATAAATTTAGTATATAACAAATATTGTTATTTGCTGGCCCTACGCCCACACACATAAATTTGTGACACATAGAAGAAGTTACATAGAGTGACATTTGCGATTTGGCAGATATAAGAGAGAGAACCTTGGTGCGCTCCGGTAAATATATAGAAATGAGCAAAAACAAGTATGACAAGTGAACAATAAGAATTTGAGTTAGTTTTTTAAATACATGTTTATATTTTAGGTCATTTTGCTTCTGACACCGGGTGGCCAAAGGCGCGGGCAAGGTCCTCTTCCGAACGAAATTGAAAAATAGGCCGCCCCTCACCCTGGCGGGCGAAGATACGACCACGCTTCGTCCAGGAGTAGCGCCACTGGAGTCGCCGGCACTCTTCGCGGACTCGATGAAACAGTTGGCGATTCCGGCGAGTCAGCCGCTCATTGACGAAGACACGGCCCCCCGTGGCGCCAGTGGCGGTGCGGCGCACGCGCGCGGCCTGCAGCAGCTCGTCGCGCAGGTGGCGGCGCTGTAGGCGCACCACGACGCGGCGCGGGCGGCCCCCCGCCTCAGCCGGCGGCGCGCCCACCATGATAGGTATCTCATTCGAGGTGGTATATTGATATCGCGATATCTGTCTCGCTCACACCAGTGCAGAGCAAATCATGCAAAAATCTCGCAAATTAATTTGACGCAGAATCAGGGCCAGATTGACCAACACTTTATCGACAAACATTATTTAACGGTAACATCACTAAGTTGTCCATCGGCGAGAACTCGGATTTATCTAGCGACAGATCTGAAATTTGTACGGACGAGCCATGGACTAGCAGACCCGATGTCACTGAACAAATCTGACAACTAATCAAGAATAAAATATACGAATTTAATGTTTTAATGTAAACAAATAGCAATAATATGATACAAATTTACTTTCATGTGAAATGTAACACCATCTTTTTGTGTACTTGATGTTCGAGACCTCTTTTAACAGCAAAAACCTCATCAAATCGACATTTTAAACAGAGCAGCGTTCACATGCGCGACTGGACTCGGTCTAGAAAGAAATCCGGGCGCAACTGGTTTTACTAATGCGTATGCCCATTTGGGCTTGTACTTCGGCAGAGGGGAACGCTTCGTATGGCTTCTCTTTCTGTAGAAGCCCGTCTTACTCTAAGGAAATAAATATAAAATGAGAAAAAATAATGAAATTTATTAACAAATTAGTGTTTTATTATACATAAATAAATAAGATGGGATATTAATAAATAAGAGAAAAGCACAACGTAATAATGTAAAACAAAACGGCGGGAATCTACTTTTATGAATAAAAATTTTCAGCATAGGTTTGATCGAACTATTCCATCCAACGATGTAGATTTGGGATAAATTACAAAAAATTTGTGCGTCTAACGATGAATATAGTTGTCTTACTCCATAAAAGTTGAGTGAACAAGTTTTTAATGCAGAGTTTAGCTTTTTACCAGGTTTTACTCACGTAAAATTTTCTCGCTGGTAGAGGTGAAAAGTTGTATGTTTTACACGAGACCAAAATTTTGATCTGCCTCGTGACTTTAAATCACTCTCGACACTCGCAGCACAAATCGATTTTGGTCACTTGTATAACAAATAACTATTTCTTTTTGATTTTGCTACCTCCTTTTTTTATTTTTTTTACTAAATATCTCTTTTTAATGAATCTAAGTACTACTTAGGTAGGTAGTAAAGGTCTTCCTAGTGAACGTTTATTAAGTTTACGTTTATGACCTGAGTGGTGCAGTGGACAACATCACGCGAGGTCCCGGGTTCGATTCCCGGCCGGGCAGAAATTGAAATGATGAATTTTAATTTCTGTGACGGATCTGGGTGTTACAATGTTTATAAGTATAGATATATTCTAAAAGTATATAAGTAGTATATCAGTCCATCACCCATATAACAAGCTTTGCTTAGTTTGGTGCTAGATGGCGATGGTGTGAAATTTCCCAAGCATTTATGTAGCTAACATTCTAGTGAGCAAATTAAAAACGTATTTTTATTACCTACATATAAATTTACTTTTTCAGACCGAGAAAAATCATCCCCTTTTGAATGTGGATTTGATCCTAACTAAATCATCAGCACGAATTCCTTTCTCTTTTTTTTTTTAATTACTGTATTTTTTTAATTTACTTTTTTGAAATTAATTCAAAATTTAAAACATACTTGACAATCCTTTTTTAACCATTCATAATAAAGTGCCAGGTGTAACCAACCGTTGGTCCATACATTACCAGCGCCACAAGCAATTACCCACACTAAAATTACGTTCGCGCCAAAACTTTCGAGTTGAAACAATAATCAATCAAACAAACCACATATTGTCCGAAATAAAAATAATCACATAGGAAACCCGGACAACGCACAATGCCGCTCTCGTTATCTGCTCACGAATCTGTGTCTAACTCCGAATATTTTTCGGTGAGCGTTTTAAAGGGAAACTATGATCGAAAATTAGTTTCAAGGGTGGTGTCCAAGTTATAAGATAACTCCTATTTTGTTTTACATGTCCATTTTGACCCCATTCATCCCCATCTATGAGCTTGCCCTGTAGAAGTTCTAACAAAGAACACGCCAGTTATTGAACTGGTTTGATACCTACAACATAAGTTGATTTTAAAATTTTATTCAGTATGTTTAACTTATAAAGAGCTGTTAAGTTTTTAGGCGAATCTAAGTCAGCAGAAGTTGCACTTTACGTTAAACATTTCAGTTTTGTTATGATTGTTTTCATTTTACGTGAATTTATGGAAATCCAAAATAGACTGGACCAATGTCATATGTAGCTGAATTGTCTTTAGGCTGGTAATGCTGGTAAAGCGCATTCGGTTAGATAATGTCGCCCTTTTATCGCGCCGCCTTTGCACGTGCCGCTTCTTGTCAAAGGATGCCGCCGCATAAACAAAGGATACCGCGTGCGGCGTACACCAGCAAGTCAATTTGGATTTTAGCAGTTTACATCGAAGCGCCGCGCCCGTAGGGAAAGGTTGTGTTTGTTGACTCTGCTACGTATACTAAAAATGTTTTTTCGTCTTTGGGAGGACAGTAAAGTGCCTCAAGATGAAATTTTAAGTGAACAAACAAAAAAAAGACGGGTGTTTTGTAAAACATGTGAACACAAAAGTTGTGTAGATTACGCAATTAAAGAAGAAAATCGATATTTTGGTATGGATTCGGAACGTGATGATGTTGGATCTATTACTATAAATACAGGTGATAATGACTCCGACACTTCAAGTGATGAAGAATACTAGGCAGTCTAATTTTTTTTATTGAATTTTTCATTAATATTCTCATTCCACCTCGCTTGTGTGTATTATTTGTATTCGTATTTTATTACAATAAACACAAGTAGGGACGGACACCATTTTTTAAAAACATGACTCCCTCCCCCTCCCGCACACGACGGTACAACTTAAATAATTATCGATACCGATAACGATATTGTTACCATTATCAGTAACATTACCAAAAACTTGCCGGTATGCCTGTCTCTGAACACATTTGCTTGCGGGTGTACCGACACTATCTAAGCGAACGAGCTTTAAATGGCAAATGATTTCATGTCATCCGACGTGAACTGTCTTTCAGCGAAAAGGTCATTCTGATAGAGAGGGGTTTAATTGAGTATTACTATAATCAAAAAGAAGACTATCGGAATAACTATGTTGAATGTTTGATGTCGTTCATCAATCGAAAAAACTGACGATCGCAAAAACATCTTGAATGAATGAATGAATGATTTATTCGGTGACATGACATGATAATTAATACTAAGCTTAAAAGTAGATACATTAAAATAAATATAAAAGAAATGGCACCGAAAAGGCATTTACTCAGCATAATGTCGCAACATTCAAGAACGCCACAACGCTGGTCTTCCGCAAATGCCAAAAATAAATGAGAGAAACACTGCTACGCATAGACTACAATTTGCTGATCTAAAAACTGCATTGCAAAAGAGAATCATTATTAAGGCGCTGTAGGTAGAGAAAGTGGCGCCGCCACTACATTTATTTTTTTACTCGTAAACCAAGTCAGTATTTAAAAAAAGCTCAAGTGATAATCTCTTAAATTATCTCAAATATTTTTTTAATAACTCTTCAACAGTTTTCATTCTTTCTGTAAGTTTTAAAATCAATTTTAGCTCAAAGTGGCCACTTTTGGCAATTATGGATTTTAAAACTTACAGAATGAATGATAACTGTTGAAGAGTTATTCAAAAAATATTAGAGACAATTTAAGAGATTACTACTTGAGCTTTTTTTAAATATTGTCTTGGTTTACGAGTAATAAAAATAAATGTAGTGGCGGCGCCACTTTCACTACCACCTCGCCTTAAGAAATGGTACAAAATGTGTGTCATTAAATAAGTAGGTGTTAAATTTTGTGTGAGTAAATATAAAATAATATAGGTAGTTAATTGATATATATAGATAGGTACTTCAGAAAACGTCAAGCTCCTCCACCTCATGTTTTATTGAACCATGCTCCACCTGACACCTCAACTTAGTAGGCGAGACACAGCGATTTAAGTATGTGTTTTTTGTAAATTTAAAAGATAGCTTTTGTAATTTACCTTAAAAGTTCTAACAGAGCGACATAATCTTGGAAGAGAGGGTCAGAAAATTTCTCAAGTGTCATAAACAGAGTGTCTTTTTTTTAACCAGCCAGTGACTTGCGCCGCACTGCCCCGGCGCGCAAGGTGTTATTATGTAAATGATGAGAGCTCGGTTTCGGCTGAGTCAATACTCTGTGGAAGGTAATTGGCGACACGTTCGTACCGGGTGGACCGCCTCCGTAGTGCGGTCTTGATCACTGTCGATATATGACCGTTTCTAGGACGGTACATGTCGATGGTTACTTAGATATGTAGATTTGTTCTGTATTTTTTGAGAGAACTTCGATGGAGCTGAAAATGTGACCACAAGGTAGTTACAGACATCTTCCCTCATGTCTTACTTAACTTAGGGATTGAATAAAAACTAATTTGACTTTCTTTTTTTCTAACTCGATTGTTCTTGTTTTGCATTTAAATGTCTTTTTTTCAAATTGCAAAAATACCTTCTAGTAAAAAAATTAAATTTAGTTAACCTTATTAGTAAAATGCATAAAATAAAATGCATACAAAATAATGATAACTAGTTATCCGGTCATATCATGCTCTTATAGACTATGTTATCAAACACGCTTAAAACCAAAGGATTAGCTACAGCTTTACAATTTTATCCTTTCCACAAAACTATTTCACTAAAATTTAGTTCACTTTACCATGCTTGACTATGACTAAAACAAGGTTAACTATAGCTTTTACAGTAACATCGACAGGTAGCCCAGCCCTACGACCAAGTGACGTCAGGTCACGATTCTTACGAAGCAATTTAATCAGAGCTGCGCAGTGACAGTTGCACTGAATTATAGCCCGCGTGATCGTGCCCGATAGTGATGCGGTCATTCTATCGATGTTAACGATGTAAAATAATCATGTCCACATAAATTAGATTTGCTGGAGGAAGTCGAATGGTGAGTAATAAAGATAAGAATAAAATTTATATAAACACATTTTATATGTGCTGTAAATCTCATGAGTGACAATTAAATAAAATGATTTTGATATAAAGTTTTATTTTCTATTAAATTTTTTACACATACAAATAATATGAAATGTCATAACTATTTACACATACATACAAAACTGTTTCCCATAGTCAAAATACAAAATACTTAAAGAGAGCAATTTCCACATTTTTTTACATTTTAACAGTCCATTTACACAAAGTATGTGATTTACAAAAGTTTGCAACATGCAATCGTTTATTGGGCAGACACTATCTTAGTTCATTAAAAAAAAAAATTAAATGTAATGTAACCCATCTATTGTCTTGATTTAAAAATCAAATGTACCTACCTATTATCAAAAATCAATTCACTCTTTTCAATCAAAGAAATACTCAAAACAAAAACCTAAACAAAACAGAATCAATTTCATTCGAAACTTAAAATTAAATTACATTAACATACGTAACTGTTCTATTTTTAAAATCCACTACAACTGTATCGTGTCTTCTATCGTAATCACGCAAAGGAATCTCAGCTTCTGCCAATTTTCCCGCCAAACATCCGCCGTCGCTTCCTGGATCAGTGACATCACTTGTCGTGTCGTGACTCGTGACCCGCGAGTCAAGGAGTCAAGGCTGACTGGCCCGGTGCATCAGCTGATTTTACTAATCCCTCGTATTAAGCTGCAAATTGATAGTATATAACAAGTTTTTTTATAAATATTTGAAAGTGTGATTTTAATGTAATCTGCATATTTTTTTATATCAAAAAGATTTGTCAACATGCCGTCTGTTTTTAAAGATTCATATTGATTTGTAGATAGTCTAGGCCAGGGGTGCCCATACTTTATCTAAAAGAGATCGACCTAGCAAAAATTTATGATTAAGAGATCGACATTTGAACCGTTTAACCCACCAAATATTTATCAAGAAAAGAAATTGCATAAGTAAAACTAAATTGGGTGTATAAACTGTCAAATGTGTTATCGTTGGCAATCGACCTTAAAACCTCTCGCGATCGACCGGTCGATCGCAATCGACCGTTTGTGCACCTCTGGTGTAGGCAGTAGTATTATGTAACCTTAATCGTGTCAACCAAGCCGTAGCAGCTTTTGGATTTTTTACTCACATCGTAAGCTTATAGTGGAAAGCTTAAGGCCAGTATATTCCAAATGATCGAATTTGGCCTATGTTTGATTCAAAAATAAACTATCAATTATTCTTTATTTTTAACAGATAAAAATATTATGTTGAAGTTTCATAAACGATTTTGATTATTTTACATTTTGATTACGGTTAAAAAATACGATATTCGTATCTTCACTCGACTAAAAAAATATGCAAAGACAAAGAAAATTTTCATTAATTTTATATTTTTTGGATAATATTTAAAGTTTATCAATCCCTTAATCACGAAAAATATATAGAAAAATGGGTAATGACATATATTCAATTCAATTCAATTCAATTCACTTTATTGCATTCCACAATGATAACAAGATGGTAGGTAAAATAACAAAGTACATTGTAGGCCCTGAATAGGGCACAGCAAATTATTTGGAGAGGAGTTAAGTTGAGAGGACGACTTACTTTTTTTATATAGAAGAATATTCAACGGTTACTTTTTCAAAAATTGACTTTATGCTCAAAATAACAACAAAAACATTGAAAAAATGAAAAAGTGATAAGATAAGATAAGATAATGCTTTATTTCAACACCACAATAACATAATTTACAAAGAAATAACAATAAAACTTAGTGTCAAAACATGGCTGTCTTATCGCTAAGAGCGATCTCTTCCAGACAACCAACGGTATGGTGAGATTGACAGAAGTGGAATACAGGGGGTGCAAAATGGCAACAATGGAATTACTCTAAATTCTTAAATATTAACTAAACTTAAGTAAGCCTAAATAGATAATACATGTCAGTATATATAATATATATATATAAATATATAATAATATAAATATATATAACATAAATATATATTGTCTGCAAATGATGAGTAGTTGAAAAGCAAGTACCTACCTACAGTGTCGGAAAGCGAAAGTCAGTGAGATAAATAGTGTTGTTTTAGCTGGTTCTTGAAAGCATCTATGGTCTGAGCACGCCTGATGGACACAGGTAAAGAGTTCCAGAGCATTGCGGCTCGAACAGTAAAGGAATCATGGTAGAAAGTTGTCCGATGGGCAGGCGTCAAGAGACTCAGATTTTCTGATGACCTAAGAGAATGTGAAGTCGAACAGTGAAGGTAGCTAAATCGTTCCTTGAGATAACGCGGGTAAGAGGGATTGAACAAAATATTGTAAAGAAGAGACAGAATGTGAGTATTCCGGCGAAGTCTAATAGGTAGCCACTTGAGCTTATTGCGAAAATGGGATACGTAATCATATTTGCGCAAGCCAAATATAAATCTGATACAGAAATTTTGAAGTCGCTCAAGTTTGTTTAGCTGGTCCTCGGTGAGATCTAGGTAGCATATGACGGCGTAGTCAAGAATAGGAAGCAACAGAGATTGTGCTAGAGCAATTTTAGTGGCAGTAGGAAGAAAATTACGGAGTCTTCTAAGACAGGCTGCTGACGCATATAGTTTGCGACTAACCGTTTGCAGCTGTGGACTCCAACTCATAGTGCTGTCCATTATAAGTCCTAAGTTTTTAACAGACTGGCTGTAGGGAATATCGACACCGCAAAAGTTAACCATTGGGAGAGAATGTAGGTCGATTTTGGCTAAGGTTCTAGAGCTGCCGATGACGATAGCTTGGGTTTTGTTCGGGTTGACAAGGAGGCCAAAACCTTTGCTCCAATCTGCAATTCGTCTTAAATCCAAAGAAATAGTGGAGATGGCCTTACATAGATGTTATTTTCATTACTATTCACACGTAAAGAAAAAGACAGAGACAGAGTTTTTGGAATTTACTGGCCTTAAGCTTAAAAAACCTATCAACATGGATCGAATACCTCGGCCACATGAGTAAATATGTGCCTCGGCAGCTTAGTTCACTTTCTTGGGGCCCTACCGGCTAACTTTTCGAACTTCGGTGGGTCTACCAAGCTTTAACATAAAACAGATAAATCGAATTCGAACCAAATTCGAATTTCGTATTGTGCTATTTGTTGAAGTTATTTGAAAGATATCGATGTTCGTGTGACACCATGAATTTGGGTTCGCCATTTTGGTCTTATTGGGGCTCGATTTATCTGTTTTAATAAGAAGAACGGCAGACTTGCCTAGGTTCGGAGCGTTAGCCGGTACGGCCCCAGGATTTTGATAGGTCATGGATAGCAGTTCCTAAAGAAAATCCGACTTCAAATGTGTCTGTTTACCTATTTTTTTCGACCGTGGCTGTTTCTGGACCTATGACATCACTTGTCGTGAATCTTGACCCGGGAGTCAAGGCTGACCGACTCAAATCAAACCAGCAGGCCTTTGTTTTTACTAATCGCTTTTTATCTCTCATTTTATCTGATAAGGATGTTAGACACTGCGTAGTCATTGAATGATATAAAATTACGTCATCTTTGCATTGAAGACAAGTAATAATTAGATGTACTTCCTCACTCATTACTCACATAAAATGAGTCTATTTTGGTTCTAATAAACACCTTGCTTTTTAAAGACAAATCAATATAAAGGATATCTTAAACACATAATCTGTGTCAACGACTCCTGAAACATAAGGGAAAAACTTAACTGAAAGTGACTGTCACAATAATAATTTATTTAAGTGTTACGTCACAAAGATCACAAAACAAAAGGCGCCTTAAAGACTAAAAGGGCTCTCAAACTCCCTTTAAAGCTATTAATTACAAGCAAATGACGATAAGCCAGTGATGGACAGACGGACAGGCAGCGTCATAGTAATTATTGCCAATCTGAGCCGATCATCTGTGCAGTGTCATCGTGCGTACGCGACGACCATTTCGATTGACTTTATAATGTAGTATACGAGAAAAGGTCAGATAAAAACTTTCTTTTATTAATTTTTAAACATCATTAGTTGCGGAGACTGTGTTTGAAACTAGTGGTTCTGTAGAGCTGTAGACCTCGTGTTTGTGACATTTTTGATCATTTTTTGAAATGGCTGAAATATGATTTTCCTCATAATTCCACTATTTTTAAAATTTTCGAAAAATTTCGCGAAAATCGGTTGAAAAATGCGTCTTGTAGAGAAGAACAAACCGACAGCCGCTAGCCGGACAGCCGGACCGACGACATACGAAAGTATTTTTGCCTAAGCTTAAATGGAGACACTTCGCTCGCACTTGGCGCTCGCTCGGACAATCAAATATTATTATTGAGTTTTAAACTGAAAACTTCATATCGTGATAATGGATGAACAATTTGAAATGTGTACATATATAATTGAATAATGCTGCCATTTTTCAGTTGGAATTGGAAGTGTTAAATCGTATTCGCATTACCCATTGGATATGCTTGTCTGTATCACTCGTCTATGGATGCTAAAAGGTCATGAGATCGATGATTGCAAATAAAAAGGTGTGATCTAATGCTCCTCACGATTCCAACTAAATGTCAAACGGCCATTAATTAAACGACTAAGTTGATTAAATAATTGCCTGTTTTCTCAAGGAAGTTGATCGTGTTTAACTAGATTAAATGAAATCCCTGAGGCAGTTACTTTGACCTATTACTTAATGTTATTACCACTTTATCTTGTCAACCAACTGACCCTGTCAGTTTAGTAATGTTCAAAACTTACTCTCTGTAAAAGCTGCATCCATTTTATGCCATAAAATGAGGTAAAAATTAAGTTGCATATTTAATAAAATTTAATACAATGAAACCGAGTGACTAAAGCCCAATCAGGTTGTTATTTTTATTTGTATTTCATCATCATCATATCGGCCGCACGCCGCCCGCTGCTGGGTAGGTATAGGTAGGCCTTCCCCAAGGATCTCCACTCCACGACGATACATAATTTGTATTTATTTTGCCATATTGTTAACAATCTTTAAAAATAATGTTTATCTTCTATTTCCACCATTGTCACCCATAAAAAATCTCTCCACCTGTTAAATCTCAAAACCCCGCGTATTCCCACCGAGTTTTTTGTCACCAGCGATAAGATCGCGCGAGAGCAGTCTCCGCACAATGGCGAGGTAATTGACAAACCATGACTCGATAAAGTCAAGGCCTCTGGCCCACTTGTCCCGTCGCCGGCTTTGTCGGGATAGAAAGAAGAAGAAATAATTATTATTTGACAAAATTGCTCTCATTCCAAACAAGTAGCTAGCTTTAAAGCAAGACACTTGTCGAATGTTGTGTGTGAATGTCGTGGTAATTCCTTACATTGATGAAATAACGCTACTTTGCAGCGAGAGTAGGATATACTAGAAAGATTTCGATGATGCCACTAGTGACTTGGTAGCTCAGTTGGAAGAGTATTGCAACGGACTTCCAAAGGTCGCGGATTCAATTCCCGCCCGAGAATATGATCTGTTGCGCGTCAATTTTTTCTAGTTTATTATTTAGTATTGTTCAAGACACTTGTGCTTTAGAAATCATAGATAATGGTGGTACAACACACTCCCAGACGAAACAATGTAGAAAAGTTCAAATTGAACTGGGGACCGAACCCGGAACCTCAAGAGTTGGTGACACTATGAAAATAAGTACGCAAGCCATTCGACCATGGAGGTCGTCAAAGGAATAAGGAATGGGAACTCAGATTAGCTGTGTTTGAAGCTAGTTGCAGACGGTGAATGGAATTGTTAGAGATGATCAATTAACAAATGTACTAATAAGTACCTTGCAGTTTTCAATATATACCTGTTGGTTTATTTTTTAACTGACTTCAAAAATTTGAAAAGGAGGAGGTTATCTATTCGTCGCGTATATATATATTTTTATATGTATGTACAGTACACCGATTACTCGAAGACGGCTGAACCGATTGAAATGATTCAAAGTTATAACATGAGGTTTGTTCCCAAGTTGGTCCCATTTTTTGAAATTTTGAAATTGGTTCAGTAGTTTTCAAGTAATCTTGAAAATACTGTCGTTTTCGTTACCATTTTATATGAATTCAGGCGGATCTTCAACCATTACTTTTTTGTTTATGAACCGATTTAGATGATTATTTTTTTGTTTGAAAGATGACATCTTAAGGATGATACCATATTAATTTCATTGGTATTGGACTTTGGATTTTGAAGATACATGAGGGAACTCCTCAAAATCAAATATGAATTGTACAGTGATTGAAATATTGGTAGGTTTATGACAATCAAAAACGAGTTAAGTACCTATTTATTGTCAAGGACGTTCTGGACTGGGGTTGAACTGCGAAGGCCCAACGGAACTCTTGTGGAAATTGAGTTACTCGGGGTACCTATACCATTGAAAAATGTGAAACATAACGTTTTTTTTATAAAATCATCGCTTACATACCTACCACAAAAAAGTTTATAATAAAAAAGCTTTTTAAAAAAAGCACAACCTTCTTTAAAAATCATAAAAAACAGCTTTAAGATATAATGTTCAAATCGAATAATTAAAACACGTCTATTGAAATCGGGTGGAGACGGAAGTAATTTTATTACTTATTGTATTGTTTATATTTTAAAATCCCCACCCGACTTCAATAGACGTGTTTTAATTAATCGATTTGAACATTATTTCTTGCTTTTTATAGAGCTGTTTTTTAAGGTTTTTGAAGGAGGTTGTGCTTTTTTTAAAAGCTTTTTACAATAAAGATAAGATGCCATGTGCCTTTCATATTGGATGATCACCTAACATGATTTTAGATAACAATAAGGCCAACTATTATAGTTGCAACACACCCCTGACACATCCATCCTGGCACATCCATCCTGGCACATCAAGTTTATAGATAAACAATGGATTTATAATATGTTTAACTTAAACTAACAAAAGTTACAATTATAAATTGCTGTCACTTACATTATGTTCAATGGCAGCTTCTTTTTATTAATTAAGTGGACTAAAGATGGAAAAATACCTGTTTTGGGCACTTATGTTGATAATATAAGAAGTACTGACCAATTAAGACCATTTGTGTTTACAACTTCATTAGTTCCAATAACAAACTTTGCTCCAAAACGTGACAACAAAATCATTTATCTTCAGCCGCACAGACGCCTCAGCAAAAATCATGATCATTAAAATCATACTTTAATTGCATATCTTCCGTCATTCGATCGAAACTGACTTCCGTCATTGATTGGAGACCTCAAGTTATTTAGATGTCACGATCGATCGAATGATCACGATCGTCAAAGGTCACGGTTGAATCACTAACATTGAATATCTTTTGGTGTTGTCCACGTGTCACGGACATCGTCAGCCGCATTGTGTTATTAACGACTACCTATAATCTCGGATTGGGCTATTCAAATTGTGAGACTTCATTTATTTGGACTCTTCACTGCCGCTTCCATTTAAAGATTCTCATTAGTGATTTTTTTTAAACTAACGTTGGCTATCAAAAGGTTATGTTTATTGATCAGTTTGAAAGGAGATCTTCAGTATAACAACCAACGTGTTACAAAAATACCCCTAATGCCAAATATGGTAGATAGGGACTATCAAACTGAACAACTTTTACTATGGGACCAACTCTGAAATCGTGAAAAAAACAGCTGTATCCATTTTGATATTTTTGTTACAAATTTTTTTATGAAACAGCTGATTTATTCCGCGATTGCAGAGTTGGTCCCATAGTGAAAGTTTGATGGTCCCTTCTACCATATTTATTAGGCCGTATACAGAGAGGACGCTGTTTGCAGACTGCCGCTTACTGCCGCAGGTTCGCGCAGGTAACCGTCACACAAAGCAAGCAGGTTGAAGCGGGATTTCATACTAAACGAGCCAGCGCTGACCTGCGCGTGTAGGCGCTTGTCAGCGCTTGTCGGCGCTTATCAGCGCTTGTTCATACAAAATGCCTTCGCTGGTTACCTGCGCGAACCTGCGGCAGTAAGCGGCAGTCTGCAAACAGCGTCAACCTGCTTTCTCTCTGTATACGGCCTTAGGGGTATTTTTTTGTAATACATTACCTACTGTTATACAGTTTATTCACATTGATAGAAAAAAACTATTACTAACTATTTATGCAAATTATACAAACTGTTGTGATTAATTAACGTTTGGGCATTATCCATACTAATATTATAAATGCGAAAGTAACTCTGTCTGTCTGTTACACTTTCACGCCTAAACTACTGAACCGATTTTGATGAAATTTCGTACAGAGATAAAGCAGCGTTCGAGAAAGAACATAGGTTTCCTTTTATTGTGAAATCAGGGTTGGAAGGGTTAAATAGGGGACGAAAATTTGTATGAAAGGATGAAGGGGTTCAATCAGGGGATGAAATTATAAGAGAGGCAAAAGTGGGGCAACGCGCTTAGTAAGGACCCGCCATATCACGTCAAAACAGCTATTCTGATTTTGATGAAATTAAAACATAGAATAATATTTACCCTGGTTAAGGGTTCCTTAAGGATTTTCTTGAATATCCACGCGGACGAAGTCTCGGGTAGAAGCTAGTTTTATTATAAGGAAGCGTTCTAAGTAAGATAATCTATTCAGCATCTAACGGATGAGACGGGCGGAAGAACAGAGAATAATTTTATGGCAAAAATAAAATAAAAACATTTAAATAGGTTTCAACTTTGAACTGTAACTTTATAAGATTAATAGGAAGCCGCGCGCTCAAACCACCATCGTTATCAACAAAAACATAACGAGTAAAGCCTTCGGCCGCGTATTTACAATCACAAAATAAAGACGACCCACTGACAGTTCCTTTGTGGCTAATCATTAATCATAATTTTTTGTCACCACAAGTTAACACGACGATCTTTATGTTATTCAGGGTGCTCTCTGACCATAGAACAGTCATCTCGACCATAATTAGTTTTTAAATTGGAATGGATAAAAAAATTACAAACGTCCCCGCAAACCGCACCGTTATTATGTCCAGACATTTTTTTATTTCGTCTTCCAATGATTGGATTTGACAAATTACTTTTAATGGATGCTCAATTTATTTCATCATTAGATTGTTTCTGGAAGTTGAACCCGTTAAAATAAATCAGTAGGTAGAATACTAATTTAGGATCGTGAATCATTTAATTTTATTAAATGGAGATTATTAAAATAAAACAATTGGGTAGAAACCGTTCTCACATAAATTATGGGGTATTTAATTTTACTACCAGCGTGTTGTTTTTGCCGATATTTACACATTTTGGTTTTATTTCTATTTATCTTTAATAAGGATAAAGCTGCAACAAAGATAATGTTTACAGTCTGCTCTGTTCTGAAAATCTACTGTTCTTAATCGAAAATCACCTGTCTGACTCTACCAATACAATACTAGCCTATTCTTGTTCGATTTAACCGACTTCTGCCAATTTAATATTCCCACTGCTGGGGCACAGGCCTTCCTTATAGGGGGATAAGAAGGATGGGCCATAACTACCACGCACCAGGCCCAATGCGGATTGGTGGGTGTAACGACTGCAAATGCAGCCGGGACCAGCGGCTCAACGTGCCTTCCGATACACGGAGGAGCTCGAGATTATAAAATTTTGGTCACCCATCCCATGACCGACCCTTGTGAAAGTTGCTTAATCCCCGCGATTGTAGGGCCAGGTGCTAAGCCACTGCGCTACCGAGCTTCTCAATTTAATCAATGCTTCATAATTTGTAAAAGTACTAAAATAAAAGTGCAGTTCCATTTTCTCTACCACCTGTCAGCTTATTTAAGAGTTGTCGGTAATCGTTCCATGAGCAGGCCATTTGGAATCAGCGCGCCTCCCTGGATGCCCGAGAAATGAAACTTTAAATGCCGACGACACCCTTCGTAGGCGCCATTATATTCAAACCCTGAACAAGACGTCAATGGGATTTAAATACGTCTTTTCTACTTGATCTTGTGTGGCTATGAAATCAGCAACATTCAGCAAACAGACATATCTAGACGAAAATGCAGTTAGTGTCGAACTTTCTGCAATAAAAAGCTCAGCTCTAAAATTGTTGGTTAATTTTTTTATTGAATTAAACTGACGTGTTTCTTATTGGAGATAGAAGGCTGTTTACTACATTGAGTACCTATATTTTTATAATACTCTACGTTATTAAATTCTTAGTACTACTTTTCTTGTTTACGAGCTTTGAAAAAATGTTGTTTAAAATAATTAAACCTTGATCTAAATTACTATGATGCAGTAATTTAGTTTTTAACCCTCGACGAAAAATTATATAGTGTATGTAACTGAGGCAATGAAGCACTCAAACTAATGGACCGATTCTGATGTGGTTTATTTATTTTGAAGCTGGCTTGATCGAGATTCTTATGATTGAGGTTCTTAGCTTTAATTTATGAAGATCATAAGCTCATTCTTACTTGATGAGCTGATGATCATCAAAAGGCTGAACAGATTAATTTGAAATTTGATGTATTGTTACGTTGCCGTTGGTAGGTCAGGTAGTCTGCGGGATACCAAACTCCTCAGCAACTTACAATGGATAATGTTTGGGCTCCTTAAATTGGTCTCAATGAGTAGCACGTTATATAATGATCGAAGCTCCATGGTACACTTATTTTCAACATAAAATTAAAAACTGAGCGATTATACCTGTAAAGCTACCATTCCGCTGGTTCCATAGCCCAACGTTTTCAGTCCAGAAACAATCGAGCGGCAAACGGCGACGTTTCCACTGTACTGTCAATCGTATCATTAAGCGCGGCGGGTCACACATCAAGTGTGTACACTTCATTAACCACTCTTTGGCCGGAACGTGAGACACATTCTGATGTGTTTTGCGTAAGGATTGATACATAATGGATGGAATTAAGGCAGCCTTTGTGGAGTGATGGGCGTTTATGTGATGGGAATTTATGGGGGTTTTTCTATGTGTGATCAATAGTGTAAAAATATTGATTTTTACTTCAAGACATTCAAAAGTGTTGTTAATAACACTTGCTTTAGCAACACGATTAATTTCACCTACCATTATTTACCATGCTCTTGATCCTTGTTATTATCACTGTATTGCTTTCCATAGCAATGATACCGATCTTCTAAGTTGTCTATGTAAAGTATGTAAGTACTTACACTAAAATTAGTAAAGTATAAAAATATATAAATAACCTATGACCCTAATTAGGATCGTACACAAAAATTGCATCAAGCGGGATTCAAATTGCAAGTTGTGCCTTGCCCAGTCAGGGTCACTTACCAGCTAGCTGATCCGCTTTGAAAAAAAGAGGTATAAGTATAGTGATTACTGATTACACACAAACAAGAGATGAGTTTCAACCAGACGATGCATTACATTACGAAATCAATTATAGTGCCCAGCCAGTTGTTAATCAGACAACGGAACTCATATGTGACCTTAAGATCAAACATCAAAAAACACATTCAAATATATATGACTAATAATCATTCAATATCTTCATATTGCATATTCGAAATGGAAGAAAAAATTATCTCACACCGTCTGACTTTGGTCGTCTATCAATGTGTGACGTACTGGTTGAGGAGTTTTGCTGTTTGTGGTGAATTTTTTGATGGATCCTGATCTTTATTTGGTTGGGGATAAGGATCATGTGTGGTTTTAGAAGTGGTTGTGTTGGCGGATGAGCCGGGATGTCAAAGCGTCGCAGAGCGCCGTTGCGGGACAGTCTCGTGCTGAGAGCAATCTCAGCCGAACTTGGGTAGTGTTGTTTGGAAGCCGTTATCGATCAAATCAAACTTGATAGAATGCTTATTCTAAATTTTCACTTTAACTGAAGCATCAATAAGTGTCTACACTGCACTCTGTATTAGTTGTATTGTTGCACCGAAGTATGAATATACATCGAAACTACTATTGCACCTAGGTATGTTATTCTCATCGCTTATCTTACCTTGAGTTTGAAGCTCTATCTTCAATACAAATATTTTATGTATTCAAAGCTAGCCTTTAAACTGATTACAGTAATACTTAAAACCAACACGTTTTATAAAACACCTGTACATCACTTCAAATTGTGAATGTTTACATTCATTGAGTTTTTAACGCCAAAATATCGACTCTCAATACTTGCTCTGTAAAACTATACATTGAACTCTAACTGCCTTAATAATAAATTAAGAATAAGTTCATATCTAGTTTTACCAAAAATATTACGTATCTACCTACTTAGCAATATTACTTCAAAGCGTCATATTCCTTAACAAACTTTTGGTTATTCTAGGTATAAACTTATTCTTTCGTTTATTAGTACGGCAGTAGAGCCAAGATCGTCATCTCCAGACTCTTTAATCCCCAGGATTAGGTTCATCGATACTTCTTAGTGATGTGCCACCATCATTAGAGTCACCGCGGGGCGCCCGGCGAGTCGAGACAATCTGTCAGGCGAGCCATCACGCGGCCTCGAGCGCGGCCCTATTAATCATATTTTGGCCTTTTTTTACAAATCCCGAACGTGTGTTCTCTCGCATAATAGCTACTTGCTGGATCAGGCTAAGGTGGGACCGATGTTGTAGAGTTCCGTATTTCTTTAATTTTATTTGATCAAATTCTTTGCTGAATTTATAAGGAAATGACAGTTCATAAATTGAGCATTTGAATATCATAGGAGGAAAAGAAGCGGAGTTCCGCCACAGTTTCATGGTGCAGAGACGTTAGCACATATAACTTGCAAATTTGGAGAAGAACGATGAAGCAACTTTTCCAAAGGATGATATTACCTCTGCTTTGAAAGGCACGTAAAGCCGTTGGTCCCGGCTTCCGGCTGCATTTGCAATAATTAACACTCGCCAATCCATATTGGTCTGATGTGGTGAATGGTGGGTCTGTGATGGGTTTTGGCTCATCCTCCTTACCTATATCTACCATGCCATCAGGAAGGCTTTTGCCCCAGCAATGGGTCGTTAAAATGGCTGATGATGATGATCAATAGGTAGGTATCTAGGAAATGGAAAACATATCTCAGTGACATGGAAAGTTATGTAATGTTACAAAAGAAAATAATCAAAACCACGTGGCCATTGAACCCCAAAACCTAATACAAAACACCACCAAGCGGCTCTTTAGACAATACTTGTCGTTCGATCCCAGTTGTCATGTCCCGATAGAATCTTGACGAATTCCATCTGACGGGGTCAAATGGTACAAGGGTTTCAATTATGCTTGACAATACAGATGCCTTTGATACCGCAGCCACAATTACTTCAGTTGTTTTCAGTTTTGTAATCTTTGTGGATCGCATTACTTCAAGGACGAGGTGGCATTTGCAAATGGCAAGTTTCATTGTGCCAACTAAAGAGGTGATTAGAATCTTGATTGAAATACTTTCGCTGTTACAAATGTCTGTAGAAGAAGTAAACAATGGATCATTAGTAACTATGGCTAGATTAGGTGAGCTTAGTTAGATATAAAACTGAAATATTTTTATCTAAAATTTGATTTGCAACAGCATTCCTTCAGCAAAGTTTTTAGAACGCTTTAGGTAAAAATATGAAAAGAAAATTCAACCGTAACTTGGATTCAATTAAGTCTTGACAGGAACCATTCAATCAAAAGCATTCATAGTAAAGCAACAATTAAGTATTAATATTTTATGTATTTATGCGAAGAATATTATAATTTTAAGAAATGACTGCCGCATTTCATTTTCCGCCGCACAGTTCCGGTTAAGAATAGGACTGTCCCATCTCATCCCGTGGGTATCGTAGAAGGCGATAGAGCGAAGTTTTAGGGACCCGGTGCAGACCATCGCACAAAGGGCCACTCGAATGGCAGTGAGGAAACTGTCAACAACAGCATTCCCAAGGAGGGTTGGTGTCAGGCAGGCGGCCGACCGTAAAACTTTGCCAAAACCTAATGCAGTATGTATTACATGCTGCGCCGACCCCAATAGTGGTCGTTCTACGAGCGCAAAATTTTATTTTGTGTAGAGCACTACAAATAAATTGGGATAAGGACAGGAGGATGATGATGATGATGCCGCATTTCATTTTCTACGCGGAGTTAAAGTTGCTAGCTCTCATATTCCAAGTAAGTATAATAATTTACTGCAATAGTCTGTAAGGGTAAATAAGGGGGTGTAGGGCGGCTGATGTGGGCTCAAGTGTGTGATGTTGAACGAGGCACATCTAACCGCTAAGTGTTACTTCTGCGTCCTCGTCGCACACCCTGGTAATACTCGGATCCTTAACAGGCATCACACAATACCATTCACCCTGGGGTCCAAGTAGCTAAAGGAAGTGACGCTATCCCGCCAGTGCACTCCAACACGGTGGGAGACTCCTGTCCCTTCCCCACCCATCCTATCCCATCCCACCCCATCCCATCTCAACCCATCCCAACCCACTTCTTCCACACCCAATCTAAGGTGTAAGACGGACCGTGCCGAAGGATGCGTGGCCAAGGGGGTGCTTGGTCTCAAACGGTGTCTCTCCAGTGAGATGGCAATCCTGGGGTAGTAAGCAGCCTTACCCGGGCATGCGGGGCTCTGCTCGGGTTGACCGTTTAGTTCCCTAGCTTTTCGTGGGATCAACATGGAACTTAACAAAGAAAAAAACAACACACCACTTAGACGCACTGAAAGTGAGGAGTCACTTCCAAAAGCTTTCGACGCGTCTCTTAGATTATGCGAAAAGATAAGTGAAGATGCCTTGCTGGAATCACCAACCCCGTCCCCTAAAAAGGATGAGGAAATAGGTTCCGGCAAAGGCAAAGAGTGGAACTTGGCAGTGTCCAAGAGTAGGTGGAGACGAGAGAAGCGCAAACTCATAAAGAGACTGAAGGAGGACCAAACAACTTCTGGATCGCAGGTCCCGCCAACAAACCCGGCGGGCTCTGGGACCGAGAAGCGACAACGGCCACCCAAGGTAAAAAGACAGGGGACGGATCCTGATGAAGGACCGTCGCAGCAGCGTCCTCCCAAGCGGCAGAACCGAGGCGGCGACTGGGTGGAGGGACCGCGGGGCTCCGCCAAGGAGCAGAGCGATCTCGCCGTCATCGTGTGCCGAGGGGATGGGGCCAGGGTGGACGAGGCTGCGGCGGCTCACATCAGGAAGAAGCTGGTGGGTCTCATCAAGGAGCGACTGCTAGCCCGGATCGAGGGGGACAAGGGACGATCCACTGCCTTCGCTACGTCCGGTCTGGTGTCGGAAGGATTTTTCCTTGTGACACCATACACGGTTGAGGCAAGGGAGTGGATCCTAACTTGCGACCTGGGTGAGTATGAAGGCACTAAGTTAGAGATTAAGCCCCTTAACAGAAGTCGAGTAGCCGTATGGCTGCCCAGTAGCGAAGAGGACCACGCCGACGCTCTAATGCTTCTGCAACTCGCCAACGAGCACCAGGAAGAGTTGAGGATGCACGAGTGGACCCTCCTCTACAAGGAGAAGTTGGCGACGGGGCTTCGGCTGGTTCTAGGAGTCCCAAACGGAGTATTTGGAGAGGATAGAGACCATGCCTGGCTCCACTACCAGCTCACGCGGGTACAGGCAAGGCTTCTACGAGTAGGTAAGAAAGCAGTCGATTCACAGACGGGGTGCTCTGCTTCACACACAGTGACACGTACAGAGCACCCAACCACAAGCGCCTACACACAAACAGAGACTCATACATGTGGGCCGCTTGGGGGTCAGGGCCGAGACTGCGGGGACAACTGTGAGGCGTCTAGATGCGTCTCTCAGCCCCTGCGGTCCAGTTCCCCGGCCGTCGGCGGATCCAACCCACATGACACAAGCACGAACCCGGACTCTGTGCCAGACACTTCGGTGGCGAAGCATTAGAGTTCAGGTGCAGACACACACACCAACACACATACACAAACATTAACACTCAACATGCATAATAACACACACACAACACAAACACAAAAACAAAAAAATATAAAGATACTTCAGTTAAATTTGCACCACTGCCGCGAGGCCATGACCGAGCTTTGCAGATTTGTGGTCACAAATGACATAGACATTGCCCTGCTACAAGAGTCTTACGTTACCACTGAAGGCCGAGTGGCTGGCATTGGATGTCTGGGAGGGACGATCATCTATTGTCGCGATGGTGAGTCCAACCCAAGGACATGCATATACGTCAGCAAAAAGGCAAGGGCATTAGGACTAATAGAAGTTGAATGTTACAGAGATCTTACAGCAGCTATAGTCACAATATGTGGAGCAGATGGGCGCAGAAAAAGGATGGTCTTCATGTCGGTCTACATCCCGAGTGAGACGGACTACGAGCCACCAGGGACGCACCTAGAAGAAACAATAGCGAAATATAGAGGTATGGACATCCCTATTGTGGCGGGCTGTGACGCAAACTCACACCACACCGTGTGGGGCAGCACAGACTGCAACAATAAGGGTAACTTATTACTTGAATATATCCTTAGTACTAACCTAGAAATAATGAACATAGGCAACACACCGACGTTTGTCACAAGAACGAGGAAAGAAGTATTAGACATAACACTAATGTCCAAAGAAGAAAGTCATCTGATGAAGGACTGGAGGGTTGATACCTCACACTCCTTCTCGGATCATCGCAGAATTACCTACAACTTGACTTGTCAGGTCGAAACCATAAGCTATAGAAATAATAGGAAAACTAACTGGGAAAAATTCGATCAAGAAATGAATGAATGGAAACCTGGTAATAATAGGTTAATTAGTAACACAACAGAAATAGAAAGAGAAGCAGATAGACTGGAAAAGGCCCTTAAGAAAGCCTATCTATCAGCCTGTCCGCTGAAACAAGTTAAGTCAGGGAAGGGACAACCCTGGTGGAATAAAGAACTCAAGAAATTAAGGAAAAGAACCAAAAAGGCACTCAGAATTGCCCTAGAAAAGGATGACGATGAGAGCTGGAACAAGTATAGAGAAGAACGAAACAACTTCAAGTACAAAAGCCGTAGAGAAAGCAGAAACGCATGGGGAGCCTTTTGTGAAGGCATCTCTGGACAACCTGAGTCGGCCAGGTTAATGAGGATGCTAACAAAAGACCACACCTGTAAACTAGGAAGCCTTAAAAAGATGACACTATTATAGTGGACCCCAAAGAAATACTTTCGGAAATGATGGCCACTCACTTCCCGGACTGCATAGAGCACACAGAGGAGGAGATGAATACTCTGTCGGCAGAACTCTTCTCAGACGGGGAGGCAGAGGTCAGAAAAGTAATTACAGAAGACATGCTAGTGTGGAGTATTGCCTCCTTTCAACCATATAAGGCGGCGGGGCCAGATGGCATTTTCCCAAAGATGCTACAAGCTGCTTTAAGGTTTATAAAAGAGGATCTGTTAGTTCTATATCGAAGCAGCCTAGCAACAAACTATATACCTAGTGGCTGGAGAAAAGTCAGGGCCGTCTTCATACCGAAACCAGGGAAGGCCACATATCAAGAGGCGAAGTCCTTTAGATGCATCAGCCTCTCCTCGTTCCTACTGAAGACACTGGAAAAGATACTAGACAGACATATAAGAGAAACCATAGGCAAAAGTAAAAGACCACTACATGACAATCAACATGCTTATATGGAAGGGAAATCCATCGAAACAGCCCTTCACAACATGGCAGTCAGAGTAGAAAGATCAATTTCAAACAAAGAATACGCTTTAGCGTGCTTCTTCGATGTTGAAGGCGCCTTTGACAAAGCGTCTGCGCAATCTATAGTGGAAGCCCTAAACAGAGAAGGTGTAACAAAGCAAATATCAGGTTGGATCACCAATATGTTACAACACAGATCCATACAAGCAGAACTAGCAAATACCAAATACACCATCAAAGCTAGAAGAGGCTTTCCCCAAGGAGGCTGTCTGTCTCCATTGTTATGGTGTATCTTAATAGATGAACTAGTAACAAAGATCACTGCTATGCACATATACATCCAAGCGTACTCGGATGACGGCCTGTTACTTGTAAGAGGCAAAGTTCTAAGCGTGGTCAGAGATATAATGAGAAGCGGAATCATGACAACATTGAGATGGTGTAGGGACAAGGGACTGAACCTTAACCCTACAAAAACCAAACTAATGTTGTTCACAAATAAAAGAAAAATTGATAGTATGATCCCAATAAACATTGAGAATGTAGAACTTGAAATAGTAAAGGAGTTTAAATACCTAGGAATATATATATATTCTTTATTGCACTAATAATATTTGTTACATAAATCATTATAATAATTGTGAGCAAAGGTGGACTTATCTCTAAAGAGATCTCTTCCAGCCAACCTAAGAGGTGTCAGAGATTTATAAAAGCAGGTCCATAAAGTGCACGACATATTAAAAAAAAAACTAAATAATAAGATGATAATACAAAATCTATACTTATTCATAATATATAAAATACATATACATAAATAATATAAAAAAAAATATATAATATACCTAAATACATTAAATACGTACTCAATACATACATATAAATAAATATGTAAGTGATTATGAGATGATGTTATTTATGACTCAGGGTACGATAATTGTGCTAGAAAGTGCATTTTAACTTTAGAGTTAAAGGTCTTGACGTTAGGGCAATCCTGGATATTTAACGGGAGTTTATTCCAAAGCTGTACAGCTCTAACAGAAAAAGAGTTTCGGAGGAAACTGGTGTCCTAGTAGATAGAATAGTCCTAGATAGCACCCTAAGTTATAGAACACACATAAAAGAAACTAGCAAAAAGGCAATGACAGCTCTCATGCAGTGCAGAAGAGCCGTTGGCAGGAATTGGGGCATGAAACCCGAAGTGGTCCAATGGATCTATAGGGCAATCATCCTACCGAGAATTCTCCACGGAGCACTAGTATGGTGGCATAAGGCACAACTAGAATACAACAGAAAAGAACTCACAAAGGTACAAAGACTAGCTAGCATCATGGTATCAGGAGCCATGAGAACAACTCCCACGGCCGCCTTAGAAATTATACTAGGCCTTAGTCCTATAGATCTTGAAATCGAAAAGAGAGCTACAGAACAATGGTTTAAGCTGAAAAGCACTAACCTATGGATAGGAAGACACACTGATAAAGGTCACGCAGAAATAGGGAAAAAGTACGAAGAAAACCTTTCTATGATACTGGTTAATAATGACCTAATAAAAAAGGAGAGGATATTCGACAAAAAGTACAGAATAAGCATCAGATCCAGAGACGACTGGAACCTAGAACAAGACAATCTGGATAGCACCGCAGTATGCTACACTGATGGGTCAAGAAAAGAATCAACTAAGCTATCGGGAGCTGGGATATACATAGCTAAACCCAACACTAAAAGAGCTACTTACAATCTGGGCAGATACGCCAGCGTATTCCAGGCGGAAGTATTTGCGATATTGGAGTGCGCGCATATGATTAAAAGTGAGATAAGCGATCATAACGTAGGAAAAATAATAATATATAGCGACAGTCAAACAGCCATCAAAGCCCTTGACAAAACGGAGACCACCTCAGCCTTGGTGAAGGAATGCAAACAAAGCATTCAGGAACTTGCAAACTTGGCTGAGGTGGAAATTGCCTGGGTACCTGGACACGAAGGTAATAAAGGCAATGAGGAAGCCGACGAATTGGCCAGAACAGGGGCTGATGAACCTTTCATTGGGCCCGAACCAAGATTGCCAATCGCACATAGAATTACTAAGAACATTATTGAAATTCGAACAATCAAAGAAACCAACCAGAGATGGATGAAAAAAAAGGACTGTAGACAGTCTAAGATCTTCATCAAATCTGTTGACAAGAAGAAAACTAGAGAGTTGCTGAAACGAAGCAGGAGAAATATAAGAACGATTGTAGGAATACTGACAGGACACTGTGCATTAAACAGACACTTGTCAGTGATCAAACGGACAGAGGATCCCATCTGTCCGCAATGCAAAGAAAAAGAAGAAACAAGCTACCACTTCATGGCAGAATGCCCGATGTACGCATCACTGCGCTGGGAGCTCTTTGGAGCGGACAAGCTTAAGGAAGAGGATTTAAAGCAGTTAACGATAAGTCAACTCTGCAGGTATTGTAAGCTTACAGGTAGGTTCGAGGGTCCGACGCCGGTGGGGTAAATGATAACCCGCCTCCCCCCTGTGGGGATTTGGGGAAATGGGTGAAATGGTTCCAATCAAGGTGACTGATCACCCGTCCGGCTTCGCTGGTGTCCCCCCTTCTAAATAATAATAATAAGGGTAAATAAATACATAACTTTGATATTCACTCAAAATTTTACACCCAAGCGAGTTTTTTAAACGTTCATCTTGAACCTGTGTCCTGGCGTGTTACGTAATTAATTTGATAGTGTTGTGGGTATTATAAGTACGTCACGTTATTTATTTATTACTTATGCTAAGATAACACTTAATGTGACACTTAATTTATGAATCAACATTAAAATACTCCATAATTACCTGCTCACATTTGAAACTGTCAAAATGTAAGCAAATATTGTCATCACAAAACCGATTCTTACCGATAAAAAATAAAGTTTGTTTTGTAACAAAAAAATCACTTGTCTTTTATTCGAGTTGGCTAGTGTTCTTGACATTATATTGACCCTGTGTACCGGCCGTCTAATAGCAAGTGATATTATTGACATTTCGATATTTTGGACACACTTCATAACTTCGACGGTTCGCACATAAAGCTGTGTAATCGATATTGTTTTATTGATTATGCCTTCACGTTTATACACTGGAACAAAATACTGCCAATGTCAGTAATTGTTCGGTTGTTTGGTTTTGTTTTGCCTATTAAATTCAATGTCAAAGATTGATGCATATTGATTTTTGGAAAAGTCCTGTTCTTTGGTGATTGACGTTAGTACGCGGTACATAGTTATCGTTTGACAAAAAATATATGGCTTGGTGACATATTATTACTCAAATCACCAATAAAAGCTTCTGTATTTGTTGTTTCTAAGGTTGAATTAATACAAGGTAGATTAGTCATACCCATCCATCAGTCTACAACAAGCAACGTAATATTACTTACTAACAAAATTCTGTTTTATGTGTCGTATTTAAGGCAGAATAAAAAAACAGATATTTTGTCTTAGGTACTAATTTTCTCAAGTAACTACCTAGCTTCCTGTTTAACACATACTAGCCGTAAAAAAACAATATACAAAATACATTATAAAAACAAACAGTGGTAGCCAGTGAGGTCACACCAGCTGCCGACCCGAGGTTCGTCATCTTCGGGTGCAACAAACAGATTCATAGTAACTTCACTTTACAAAATTTTGTTTAATGTGCTGTGTTCTCTCTTCCTATATCGACCGCCTGTTCATAGATACATACATGCCAAAAAATCTGCATACACACAATGTTGTATTATTCATTATAAAAACAAACAGACACCCGCCGCTGCCCCGATGTTCGTCATCTTCGGGTCCCATCGATCTGCAACAAACAGGTTCATAGTTCTTTCACTTTACAAAATGTTGTTTAATGAGCTGTGTTCTCTTTTCGTGATTCAAATTCCTGTTCATATAGATACATACAGATCAAAAAAATCAGCATACACACAATGTTGCATTATTCATCATAAAAACAAACAGCCACGGCCAGCGAGGTCATACCCGCCGCTGACCCGAGGTTCGTCATCTTCGGGTCCCATCCCATCACTATGCAACAGATTAATAATTAATTACTTCAATTTACAAAATATTAATTCTTCCTGTTTTTAACACCTGTTCATAGATACATACAGGCCAAAAAAATCAGCATACACACAATGTTGTATTATTCATTATAAAAACAAACAGCCACGGCCAGTAAGATCTCACCCGCCGCTGCCCGAGGTTCGTCATCTTCGGGTCCCATCAATCTGCAACAAACAGATTCATAGTTACTTCACTTTACAAAATTTTGTTTAGATAATGTACTGTGTTCTTCCTATTTCAAACGCCGCCTGTTCATAGATTCATACAGGCCAAACAAATCAGCATACACACAATGTTGTATTATTCATTATAAAAACAAACAGCCACGGCCAGTAAGATCTCACCCGCCGCTGACCCGAGGTTCGTCATCTTCGGGTCCCATCAATCTGCAACAAACAGATTCATAGTTACTTCACTTTACAAAATTTTGTTTAGATAATGTACTGTGTTCTTCCTATTTCAAACGCCGCCTGTTCATAGATACATACAGGCCAAAAAAATCAGCATACACACAATGTTGTATTATTCATTATAAAAACAAACAGCCACGGCCAGTGAGGTCACACCCGCCGCTGACCCTAAGTTCGTCATCTTCGGGTCCCATCAGTCTGCGCGATACCATCTTGTCTGTCATTGCGGTTGGTTCCCAAAGAGAGGGTCCATTCGTCTAATTGTGACATCATTGTTTCAATTCATCAGTCAATTTTTGACACGGCCTTCGTGTGGTGTGGTGTAGTGCTATTTGGTGCAGAGCTAAAAATGGTTAGAAATGCTGTAGACCTAGAAGAAATTTACAATCTGTAAAATCTAATGTAATCTTGATTAGTTTTAGTATTACTGACTTATTTGTATAATTAGATCTATTTTTATCTATTCCGCTCTAACACCAAAAACGAATACCAAATGGTATTTATTTATTGCCGTTATTCTTTCAGTTACCTATTAAATGTTTTATTCATTGTTAAAATATGTTGAAAGCTGTGGTTACATGGATATCATTCAAAACAAATAACAAGTCTGCAAAATCATTCAAGGAAAATATAAGATTACTAGCTTCTGCCCGCGACTTCGTCCGCGTGGATATTAGAGAAAATCCTTAAGGAACCTTCAACCAGGATCCAACCAGCCATTTTTACGCGATTAGGCGGATCTCCACCAAGCGCGCTACCTCGCGAGTCAAAACATTTGCCGCGTGTGGCGGACCTCCTCGAGGCTTCCCGTTCCCGTTTTCGTTCCGTTCCCGTTCCCGTTCCCGTTCCCGTTCCCGTTCCCGTTCCCGTTCCCGTTCCCGTTCCCGTTCCCGTTCCCGTTCCCGTTCCCGTTCCCGTTCCCGTTCCCGTTCCCGTTCCCGTTCCCGTTCCCGTTCCCGTTCCCGTTCCCGTTCCCGTTCCCGTTCCCGTTCCCGTTCCCGTTCCCGTTCCCGTTCCCGTTCCCGTTCCCGTTCCCGTCCCTTGGATGTGCATGTCCAGGTCCAATCATGTCCACCGTGTAGGACTTCAAAATAAATGTCATTTTCGCAATCACCATCCCATGAAACCTCAAGAACGACAACCACATCGATTATCATCTTTACTTACCCCATCCCTAAGGGATGATTTTCAAAATCACAAAATATGTGTTTGCCTATTTATTTTTAGAAATGCTCCTACGAATTTTAAAGTTGTAATATCTATTTTATATTCTTTTTTCATTCAAAATTTGAATCCCATTTTCACCCTTTTAGGGGTTAAATCATAATGTCAACCGTGTTGAACTTCAAAATAAAACTCATTTTATTTTGAAGTCACTATCCCACAAAACCTTACGAACGATATCCATATCGATTTTTATGTTTACTCACCCCCATTTACCCCCTAAGGGGTTGATTTTCAAAATTACAAAATATATGTTTGCCTATTTATTTGTATATATACTCCTACGAAATTTAAAGTTGCTAGTCTATTTTATATTATTTTTCCATACAAAATTTAACTTCATTTTCACCTTTTTAGGGGTTAAAACATGTCCACCGTGTTGGACTTCAAAATAAATCTCATTTTCGCAATCACCATCCCATATAACCTCGAAAACGACATCCATATCGATTTTTATGTTTACTCACCCCATTAAGCCCCTAAGGGGTTGATTTTCAAAATCACAAAATATATGTTTGCCTATTTAGTTTTAGACGTGCTCCTACGAAGTTGAAAGTTGTATTGTCTATTTTATATTATTTTTCTATACAAAATTTGAACCTCATTTTCACCCCTTTAGGGCTAAAATCATTTCCACCGTGTTGGACTTCAAAATAAATGACATTTTTGCAATCGTCATCCCAGAAAACCCCGATAACGATATCCATATCTATTTTTAGGTTTTTTTATCCCTTTTCATCCCCATTTCATCCCCATAGGGATTGAAATAATAACATAAACAATATACGTTGCGTTAGATTTTCATCCATAAGCCTAAATTATAAATTTAGTAATTTTTACTTCGAAAATAAAGGATACACAACTTCATCCCCCTTTTGACCCCTTCGGGGGTAGAATTTTGAAAAACGCTGAGACCCGTGTTTATTTATTTTCAATCGTTAGCCTAAACACAAAGTTTGAAGATTCTAGCTTCAAAACTGAGGGACTTTCATACAAACTTTCATCCCTTATTTCATCCCCTTAGGGATGGAATTTTCAAAAATCCTTCCTTAGTGGATGCCTACACTGTATAAAGTATCTGTGTGCAAAATTTCAAGTCTCTAGGTCCAGCGGTTTGGGCTGTGCGTTGATAGATCAGTCAGTCAGTCAGTCAGTCAGTCAGTCAGTCAGTCAGTCATTCAGTCATTCAGTTTACGATTTTATATATTAAGATGCTAAAGATTTGCTGATTTTATTGAACTCTCATTAGTATAATTATCTTAAGATGCTGTTTTTTATAAAATCTCACGTGACATGTATTATATTATAATTTGTCAGTTCTGAATGTGCATAAGTTAATAACACATTTCCTCTTACTCCTTTTAATTTTAACCTTGGAAAACTTATAATTGTTTTCTTATACAAAAAACTGAATTCATGCTTTTTGCTGCAATAATTATATTAGTCACAAGCATTAATCAATTGGAAAATCACATACAAAATTCCTACAACTGTCAAATAGGTATACCACGTCTTTATTCTGGACTAAAACTTACACATTTAATTCATTGGAAACATTCGTTCATTTTATCATTCATCATGTCGTAAAAATATTCGCTATAATAATGACTAATAATAACGCTCTTCAACTTTATCAGTTCATGTCGATTAACATCAGTTAGTTATAATTAGAAACTTTATGAAATGGTAGCTCTATAATCGTAGTGATTATTTTAATCACAAAAAAGGCAAACGTTTGAAGAGAAACACCTACGAAATATTTAAGAATATAGCTACCTAGGCAGAGGCACGCCGTATTTCAATGGCATATCATGTAATTTGGCACATCACTTTCACACAATGTAAACAGTACATAAAAAGAACTAACTTTAACATTCTGACAAATACCCAATTTGCATATCAAAATCTCAGCTCAAGACAATGGAGTATTAAATCTGGTACAAAACCCTTTCTTATCTGTACTTAACGACGATCTACGAAATCTCAGTGTCGCAATTCGAAGGCCGTGTGAATCCGTCATGTTGCCTCACGAGATAAAAAAAAACAACCGATAATTCACTTTGCTCCTATTAAGAGTTCGGCCATTTGTAAAATTGTCTGGGGCAATCACTGGACAGTTACGAAATGTGTTGCGTCATCAGCGGGTCACATCACTTAGTTTTTAAATCTATGTGCGTTAAACACGCGACATGCATGCGACACGACAATTTTGATATTATCTGTGACGTTCCGAACGTCGATTAGAACCTCTTTGCTCTTCACAATAAGAAATAAATTCAGTTAATAAAACTTTTTGGCTTTGTTCGGTACGCATGACATGTAACTCACGAATTAGATCGCATTCCAAATTCAAATTGCAGGTGATCCAATCGTCAAAGACGATGGAATGGCACTTTTAGAATGACGATCACGAAAGATAAGCATCGATAGTTACAACTCTTTCAAATCTTTTTGTCATTATCGTTATGTGGACGATGTCTTCATGCTAGAGTAATGATAACTACAAAGTCAAACTAAATATTTTTTCTTTCGCCATAATTATTTTAATGTTATGAGGAATCCTCAGTCAATTTTGGCAAGGTTTTAAAACGATAAAAAAGCAAAACAAAGCTTCATTAACCCTTTATTCAGGGCTGGTTTTAGCACTACCAGCGCCCCTGGGCGACATTTCTACGGGGCGCCCCCTATCTGCGATTCCAGGATTTTAAATTTTCCCTGTTAGTTAAAAACGGCCGCGTAACGCGATTTTTAGTCAGTTTCACCTACATCTTGTAATCTTGTTTGTTTATAGTAAAAAAAATGGCCGCGGTCGCCCGTGCTCGCCCCCCCCCCCCCCCTAACGCCGGTACTGCCTTTATTCACCTCTCGAAACGTCAGAAAAATAAAAAGAATCACACCAAATACATTACATTCAATAAAACCGCCCCAGTATCCTTTCAAAAGCGTTTTATTTTATGCCAAAAAGCTGTCTTCAATTTTTAGCAATTTGACTTTTATCTTGCGAGGTATGGCAGTCACGAGGTCGAACTTTTGTTGAACTTGCAGTCTCGCTCCGATGCCGAGCAAGCTGGCAGACCGAAAATTATCATTATGATTTACGCGAAGTCGATCGAGTGCCGACTTGACCAACAGCCATTTTTAATATCCCCAGTGATAGGGCACACGCCTTTCTTATGGATGGATAAAGAGGCCATAACTCACCATGCGGGCCCAATGCGGATTGGTGGATGTTAACGACTGCAAATGCACCGGGACAAACGTGTTAACGTGGCCTCCCGAAGCACGGTGGTGCTCGAGATATTAAAGTTTTGGTCACCCATCCTATAATCAACCCTTGCGAAAGTTACTTAACCTCCGCAATCGTTGGGCCAGGCGCTACACCACTGCGCTAAAACACTCCTCCTGCCTTGAGGAGCCGATTCAAAGATCACAAAATATATCTTAGGACAGCAAGGACGGTATTATTCAATCCAGCAGACATTGTCTCGGCGTCGCTGCGGTCGCGCCGACAAAGATCCTCTGTTTATTTGCCGGCCATACCGCCTTGCGGTTTATGGAAATTGCCTTGGCGTGTAAGTAATTTTCTAACTTTGGCCCTTGAGAGCATTTTCTAAGACATCCCAAGCAGATATAGAAGTAATGGAAGGTGTAATCCAGTGAAACTATACAACTTTCTTTGGCATCATGAGTATTCAGCTCTATTAAATACGAACAAGTAAGATTGATTTTATCCAAAATTCCGTACCTAAACAAAACAATGTATTGTAGTTCATTTTGTGATAAAGACAGAAAATATTGATCCTATAAATTCGCTTTTGAACTACACCTTTTTTATTGAACAACATAAATAATAAGCATTTCTGAGATAAACTATTGCTCAAATTTCAAAGCACAGTACTTATGTTTTGGTAATCATACATACAGACAAACACCCAGGCCTAAAAGAATAAAGAATAGTTCGTTATTTTTAAATTGAACTAACCGGGGATCGAACTCTGACTGCAGATATAGCAAAATCATACAAACCGGACAAAAAGTAGACTTGTTGTGTTGATGTGTTCCCGCAGTTAGAGGTAAGACAGCCAGTTACTCAGTGATGAGGATTCCGGGTGTAGTGCGTTTCCACCTTCGGCCTTATCGTCACTTAACATCAGGTGAGATGAAGGTCAAACACTATCCCGTTGTGCATTAAAAAAATTCACAGATTTCGCAGTTCCCGCAAGAATCGGAGCATTGAAAATGAATACAAAAAGGACATGTCCCATCGCGCCTATGTCATTTGCCCCACCATTCTCAAAAAATGAAAGTCTATCGCGTCTTAATGAAAGTAGTATGTCAGAGTAGGTATTTTACTCTAGAATCAGATTGATAATAATTTTCTGCATTAAAAAATGGGATTTTTATGTTAAAACGCTTTTAAAACACATTTTTTTATCATTAGAGTACTATTAACTTACATTTTTTTCACAAAATACTTCAGAAAACAACTTAATGTTTTTGTAATAATTGTTTTTCTAAATATAAAACAATTCTTGACTGATACTATACCTAAATAAAATGTAATTAGCATTTTTTAATTATAAAAGTATTTAAATAAAATGAAACTAGGGCAACGCTGGGACATCTCTTTTACGAAAATACTAAATCAAATCAAAAGCAAAATCCTATAATTTTTCTAAGGTATACTAGGTACCTTTTTATTTTTACGATCGAAAAGTGCCCCTGACTGCTTCGACGCGACTGAAATATTATTAACCGATTCACAAAAATCAACTAATGCACTTCTCGTCTGCTTCTGCATCTTTCAATACCTTTACCATGACGATTGGTCAATAATCATAGAAACTACATCACTTTTTATATACCGAAATACCCGTTTTTCTACAATTCCAAAACTAAAGGGACCACCTACAGGTCACAATTATAAACCGATTTTCAAAAGAAATAAGCTATTTTGTAGCTTAACTAATACCCTAGGACCTTTTTTTCATTTTTTCTTAAGTCGCTTTTTTTTCTCGAAATATTTACAATTTAGTAAACAAACACCCCCCAAAAAACCCGCCTTTTTCGAAATTTCAAAAAAAAATACCAGCCGATTTTCATAATTCAAACGTTCACACGTGTCTCAATAAATTCCTCAACTTTTGGTACTATTCCCATCTCGATCCTCCTAAAATCCTCGGAAATATGACCAAAAATACGTCTCAGGCGATTTGCATTTGATAACCATTTTCAATGGCAAAAAGACTAAGGAGCAGGTCGTCTATCGCCATAAAGAAAAACAATATTCGCACACTTCCATTATATCTTAATCCTTTCCCCCCGATCCTTCAGATCCCATAACGCGACCAATTTGAACACCCTGCGCAGATTATATGGATACTTCACTACTGCTTCCTACCATATTTCGCAGTATTATCTCAAGCTTGGTATGACGGCCTTGGATCATTTCTAAGGTTGGAACATTGAGGTTGGATTAGGCTGATTAGGGGGTAATTCTGTTTCTACTCGGTCTTGCGGTCGCGATGGACAGACGTACACGAGATTGGATACGGTGTCATGGGTGCAGGAAACTTTGATGTTCGTAACTTGTGGAATGTGTAGAAAAGATACCTATTTTTACATTTCCAACCCATCAATGTGGGGTGAAAGGAGAATTAAAAATGGGTCCAAATAAGAGTATTTTATCTATAAAAAATTAAACAATTACATGAGGGTCGAATAAGGGATAAAAAGTGAGGTGTAATAAGAATTTTAATAAGTGGGTCAAAACAAATGGGTCTACATTGGAATAAATGCTTAGTTGCAATGCACTTTACCTATCCTACCTTTTCCGGCAAGTGAAGTTTCTATCAAAGGCTTGTGTTAAAATCATTGTCACTTATCACAGTGAACGGCAGAGCTTATCAAAGCGGTATTATGAGTGTTGTTGAGTCCTCATATATTATGTCTGTTATCGCAGAATATCACTGTAATCACTGCCATTGAGTGGTCTCGAGATCACCTGTTCATTCCCATAGACTTATGGAGACAGTTTATCTGAAAGCTCAAGAGGATAAGCCATGTAATCTGAAAAGTAATAGAAAAAGCTTAGGGTTGATACTTTCATATCGGTAGCTAAACTGAAATTGTTGCATTTCAAACTAATATATTTTCAAAGTATACTTTGAACGCTACTAAAAGTAATCTCACGCTCTATTTATAAACCTTAGTCTAGAAGTATTTTATTTAGCACCTTTTTATAGCAAAGCAAATTATTTTGCGAGATAATCTGACTGTCTCAACATAACATTCGTTCATCAAAACTATACCAACCTGTTTGGACAAAACTTTTCACCTACAAATAGTACCTTTCAAATCAAGCTCGTACATATAACACTAAAACAAAGTGTATGTTTGTTTTCACCGTTAATATCTTAAAGAATGTATGATACATATAACACTAAAACAAAGTGTATGTTTGTTTTCACCGTTAATATCTTAAAGAATGTATGATTGATCAGCTGTTCGCAGTGGTAGACGACAGTTAATAATCGCACCCCACTGTAATCGTGAGTTGTAAGCGAGCAAGCCATAAGCGGCAGCGATTTACTAAAAACACACACTGTTTTATTTTACGCATTAGCGAAGTAATGTTAGGTACTTTGTGGCATTCGATTTGATTTGATTACTTTCTTTCTATGTATGCTCAAATTTCTATAATTCACAGTTTAAATCCATAATTTTTATCTTTGCCTCTTTGCAACGACACTAATTAGTATTTTACTTTACCTACTGTTGACCCTGTGGGTCAATTAAAATCTTCTGTAACTGTAACTATGAAGAAAAGTATTTAATGTGTCTAGTAGTACCTATATCTAAAAGAACTATTATTGCATGTAAAAGAACCGAAATTGTCAAAGTGTCCGTGTATTTTTTTCGGTTAAGAAGGCTTATTAAAATTTACTGCTTATGTAGCTATTTATTAACGGGTTGCGATGCGAAGCATTTTTTAGTACCATTCAATCGATTCCCTGACGTTATTCAATTCATTTTCAATATCAAACGATTGCATAAAAATAACAAATAATCTATGTTAATTGTAAAATCTATGTTAATTGCAACATTTAGGAATGTGATGTCTGGAAACGATATTAAGTATGCTTATTAATAATTAATATTGTTCCATTTGATAAAGCTGATTAGTTGTTTGCGCCTATTTTTCTTCTCAGCTAAAAGACGTCATAATAATGGGTGATATGGTAATAGAATGGAAGATTTAAAAATGTTTATTATGTGAGCTTATTTGGAAGAATATTTTTATTTATTCGTAGATTCATCTTATAACTTGGAGCAAAACTTAACCTTTCTATCTCGGAAGTGTTTACCGTTGACACGCGAAATTAATATTGTAAATGAAATTAGGGGAAAGCAACTAAAGTGAATGTCATTCATTTCGCTAAAAGAAATAGTCTTATTGAGTGTTGTTGCAAATTTAGCCTCTGTTGTGAATAGACTTAAAGATATAAATTGGTTGCAGCCTGATGACAATAGTAACAACGTTTAAATATACGTATTAAATATGAACTTGATAAATTATCAAATGTCACAAGGTTTGAACAGAAATTATTGCAAAGTAAAACATTTTTTTTTCTTATCTAATGCTCATCTAATGTTTAAAATGTGTACATGATTTTTAAACAAAATTCTGCGATAACATTTATATACTAATAAAAGATATAAAGGCAAAACTTTTACTTTTTGGAGAATGACTTCATGCGTTATTATAAAAACATACGTTATTACGCCAACACTTAATGACTGTTAAAAGCATAGAAGAAGGAGAAGGAGAACCTCTTTATGATGAACTCCTTCTTCAGAAAGCCGGAATGCCGGAAGTGGACCTGGGTCAGTCCGGACGGTAAAGTCAGAAATGAGATAGATTTTATCATGTCGACGAAAAAGCAAATATTCAATGATGTCACTGTGATCAACGCTGTTAAGACGGGGAGCGATCACCGATTGGTACGTGGCACATTGAATATCAACCCAAAGCTGGAAAGATCTCGACTGATAAAATCAACAATTCGACCATTGCCGGCCCATATTCAAAACCCCGAGAGCTTTCAACTCGAACTCCAAAACCGCTTCGAAGCCCTTGAGAACAGCATAGATGTGGACGATCTAAACAACATGGTGGTGGATACTGCCCGTACGGTAGGGTCCAAGCTCTTTAAGACCCGCCGTCCCAAGATAAAGAAACTCTCCGACCACACACTCCTACTCATGGATCAGAGACGTGAAATGAGGCTCCAGAGTTCAGTAGATGCTAATCGTTATCGGCAGCTTAATAGACAGATATCTAAGTCTTTGACGAGCGACCTTCGCCAATTTAATACGAATCGTATTAAAGAGGCTATCGAGCGGAATAAAGGCTCCAAAGTGTTCGCGAGAGATCTGTCTATTGGGCAAAGCCAGATGACGAAGCTGAAAACTGACGACGGACGCATCATTTCATCAAAGCCTGAAATCCTGAGGGAGATCGAGAGCTTCTATGGGCAGTTATATTCCACGCAGACACCTGTTGAAAGCAAGGCTAAAGACCCCAGAGCCAAGCTTACCCGACACTATACTGAAGATATCCCGGACGTCAGCCTGTACGAGATTAGTATGGCTCTCAAACAGCTGAAAAACAACAAGGCGGCGGGTGACGATGGAATCACTACAGAACTTCTGAGAGCGGGCGGTAAGCCGATACTCAAAGTCCTCCAGAAGCTCTTTAATTCCGTCATCGTCCAGGGCAGAACGCCAAAGACATGGAACATAAGTGAGGTGATCTTGTTCTTTAAAAAGGGTGACAAGTCCCTCTTAAAGAACTATAGACCCATCTCGCTTCTGAGTCATGTCTATAAGTTGTTTTCGAGAGTCCTTACGAATCGTCTCGCTCGCAAGTTCGACGACTTCCAACCTCCCGAACAAGCCGGGTTCCGAAAAGGCTTTAGCACCATAGACCACATCCATACGCTGCGGCAGGTTATACAGAAGACCGAGGAGTATAATGAGCCACTTTGCTTGGCGTTCGTGGACTATGAGAAAGCCTTTGATTCGATTGAAACCTGGGCGGTGCTGCAGTCTCTCCAAAGGTGCCAAGTGGACTATAGGTATATCGAGGTGTTGAGGTACTTATACCAAAATGCCACCATGACGATCCGAGTACAGAACCAGAACACAAATCCTATCCAACTGCAGCGTGGTGTGAGACAGGGAGACGTTATTTCTCCGAAACTGTTCACAGCTGCGTTGGAGGACATCTTTAAGCTCTTGGACTGGAAAGGACTCGGCATCAACATTAATGGCGAGTACCTAACACACCTTTGTTTTGCCGATGATATAGTCCTTATGGCTGAGACCATGGAAGACCTGAACACAATGCTCGAAGATCTCCGTAGTGCTTCCCAAAGAGTGGGTCTTAGGATGAACATGGAAAAGACGAAAATTATGTCAAATGCCCATGTTGTACCCTCTCCAGTTCATGTTGGGAACACTACACTTGAAGTTGTTGACCATTACGTATACCTAGGACAGGCAGTCCAGTTAGGTAGGTCCAACTTCGAGAAAGAGATCTCTCGCCGAATCCAGCTCGGGTGGGCAGCATTCGGGAAGCTTCGAAAAATCTTCGCGTCCGACTTACCTCAGTGTCTCAAGACGAAAGTCTATGAACAGTGTGTGTTGCCAGTGATGACTTACGGCAGTGAAACGTGGCCGCTAACTATGGGTCTCATAAGGAGGCTCAAGGTCGCTCAGCGTGCAATGGAGAGAGCCATGCTCGGCGTTTCCCTACGTGATCAAATCAGAAACGAGGAGATCCGCAGGAGAACTAAAGTAACCGACATCGCTCGAAGGATTGCTCAGCTGAAGTGGCAATGGGCGGGACACATAGCGAGAAGAACCGATGGCCGTTGGGGCAGAAAGGTTCTGGAATGGCGACCGCGCACCGGACGACGCTCCGTGGGTAGGCCCCCGACAAGGTGGACCGACGATCTGGTGAAGGTCGCGGAAAGCCAGTGGATGCAGGCAGCGCAGGACCGATCGTCGTGGAGATCCTTAGGGGAGGCCTATACCCAGCAGTGGGTGTCGTGTGGCTGATATGATGATGATGATGATGATGAAAAGCATAGACTTAGAAATTTTTTCGCTATAAGGAAGATAGTTTTTTGTTTCAAGGTGCTATCGTACGATCGTGTTTTGTTTAATTTGTAATTTGTGGCAAGGCAACCCATCCCCAGCCAGTTCAACTATTTATTTAGGTTTATGGGATCATACCTAACTGAAAAATAAAGAAATAAAATAATGTTTTTTTTTGGAAAAAAAATCCAACAGTGCATTTAGCAAACTTAGCGTTTTCGTATAGGCATTGTTTCTAAAGCGGCGTTCACACATGGATAGTTTTCTGTCTGTCACTGGGTGTACTCGACTAATTAGTCGGACTTAGGGCCGTCAAATGCCACTCATTGTGGACATTGATTGCGGTCCGACTAACCGACACTAAAAGCGAAGAGGTGTAAGTGGCAAATGCAGCTTTTTCCTTTTAGGGACTTGAGACAGGGGTGGCAACGTTTGTGGCAGCCCTGGATGTTATAAGTATTAATTAAATTATGGTGAAATGCTAGTTTGTCATTTCTAAATATTGTATAGGTAAAATGCTTCGCCTCACATTGAGAAACCTGTTAACTCCAATTTGGTATATATTTTTTTGACTAGACTTTTTGCTTTAAAGACGTTTTGCAAGTTAGGCTTTCTGATCAAAAGGAACTTATATTAATGTTGTTTTTGACAAATCGGGTACTATTTAAAAATGATCGACGAAATAGGTTCCTATCCATTACTCTCCCTTAGGTCATTGGCATCTGAAGTCTGAATTTCTTTGTCCATAATAATTTAAAACAATCATACAACACAATAATAAACACATCAATAATAGAAGCAAAACAAAAGAACGCCATTGCTTTTGCACGCCACAAAACAAAAGAACGTCGGTCGGCGTAATTCGCCGCGCCAGAAATTGGCACCGCTATTACCCCCGATACACACATAAGCTTTCTGTGCTAGCCCCAGATTATTGGTGACCCCGGTCAGGGATGATTGCTAGTTAATTAACTACGACATATCATGGGGACAATAAATGCCGAAAAACGTTCAAACATTCATTTTGGTGAGAAAAACTAATTGTAAATTCTAAAGTTTACACGCTAGAATACTTGTTTTATTTAAGCTTTTGAGGTTTGCTTTGGCTTTTTAAACGATCTTGTTTTTATTTTTTTCGACGTTCCGTGGTCATGGGGAAATGATTTTACTTATCACGTTCAATATAGGTACCTAATGTTGTTGCTTAACTTTTTTCAGATTACTATTGAAATATAACTTCTATCTTTAAACATAAAGGATATCATCCACGTTTCATACATTTTAGGTCCAAATATGAAAGGGCCGGCCAAAAGAGAAAAGTGCTTTATTCTGATAGATTTTGTCCATCTAAGCATTTTTTTAAATGGCACCGAAGCTGTAGCACATTTGTGTCAAAATGTATAAAAATCAAGTACAGCGGTGCTACAGCTTCGGTGCCATATTAAGAAATGCTTATGCCGACAAAATCTATCAGAATTTGCTTTTTGGCCGACTTTTTACATTTGTGCCAAAATGTATGAAAAAAACATACTTTTTTAACTTATTTAAAATCGAGTAGGTATAACGGTGCTACAGCTTCGGTGCCATAATAAGAAATGCTTAGGTGGACAAACTCTAACAGAATAAAGCACTTTTGCTTTTTGGTCCGCACTTTCACATTTGGATCAAAATGGATGATGTCCTTACTAACTGTAAATACTGTAGGTAAGCAGCTGTAAAACGAATTGTGTTTCACAATTATTACTAAAATGGAACGTTGTGCCTTAATAAAATTATTTACATTACATACCTACATACTTACAATACCCTTAAACTTAAGTATAAAAAAAAAATATCTTGAATTGAAGTTAAATTTTAATGACGTAAAACAAACTTTCGATTTCCATAAAACTTTTATCAAATACGAAAGGAACATTAACAGTGAACGACTCATCATAATTATTTATTTGTGGACCAAAATGTGATTTCCAAGTACTCGACCCAACAAACATCCAAGAATCTTATCTTTCAATGACTGATTCATTTATTTTCGGAGACACAGGAGTCATACCACCTGCACTTGAGATTGCCGGAGCTTTTAAGCAGCATCAATAGATTCTGATAGAGCCACTTCAATAAATGCCACAAGCGATAACAAACACAAAAGTAACAATAATAAGGTTCAATATTACATTCCAGCAGACGGTGCTGACAAAACTGCTTGTAATCAAAATACACATGACGCAAAAGATATTGACGCTTAAACAAACGACGATCGGTTCATTTTACGGTGGAAGAAAACGTTGTATACCAAATCTCTCAACGCAGTTTTCGATTGACGTCTCAATATCTTCCTTCATAAAGTTTAGTTTCCTCTGTTTGTAAATGGAACTTTCTTGGCGCCACGCTTTGTCATTCCGATACCATCTATATCCGGTGCAGTTTTGGGATGAAAATATTTTTACTTATCTTAAGTGGTTGTATCTGCTTATTAATTAGCTATGTAGGGTACACATTGAGCTGTCAAATCGAACACTTTGTCGGCGTTTTGTGCTTTCAAAAGAAGTAATAGACGATGATTCTTGGGAATATTGACAACTCTAGATGTTCCAAAGGTGATTTTGATATGTCGAGTTTTTAATTGCTGTTCATTTAGTCACGGATTTCGAGATGACATATTTTGAAAACTAGTTCTAGAGAAGTTTATATTGAAACTTCTTCGTTTTAATGACAGTCATCGGTCAACGTTAAAAATGTTGTTTTGACCTTCCGTATTTAAAGTACTTAGCTTATTAATATGTAAGTTTCAAATTATTTGATGAGAAATCACAGCTACTAATGTGGTCACTTAGTTACTTCAATGGACTCATCAAAATTAAAAAGTTAAGCACACTTGATTCTAGTTGATGGATGCTATATGATTTTTAACTAAGTCACTACGTTTTCTCTATAATGTTGAATATTATGATTACTAAAGAAAGCGTTTCATAGGTATTATTTATTATCTTATCCCCTCAACGCGGACTAAAAATTTGACCAGGTTCGAAACTAATTCTGTCTTTGTCTTTCTTTCAGCAAATAAAAGTGACAGCATTAGTTTAAATCGGGTCTTTTAGTCTAGTTTTATAGATTATAAAGTGGTACTATTAGTTTAAAAAACAAGCTTATTAAGACTTCACACATTCCTAATAGTTTAGTTACACACATAACCTCATGATAAAAGATTAGTCATTCTTCTAATTGGAAATCACATAATCATTCTGGTTTATGTAATAAAATAATAATTATAATAAGCCCACTAGAGTCTCCATTAAAATATTGTACCGGACACATCACATGTCACAAAAAATATTAATCGCGTTTAATAATCTTGTAATCATTATAAAATACACGTCTTTACAACTAGCTTAGTTTTACACGTGGCTTCTCGCGTTTCTCTTAATAATCATATTGATTATGTCGTTTTTTTAACACTAAAATAAGGTCCAGTATCTTATTTTTTTCTAATAAACGTGTGCCCGACATTACATTCTCTAATACAGTGAAAATGTATGAAATAATTAATTTCCAAAACATTTCTTTTGTCACGGACCGTTTGTTAGTAAATTTTAATTGAAAATGTTCGCAACTTCATAAATATAGGTTAGTAGTATGAAGTTTTTTGACGTCAAGAACATGTTATTCCAACTTTAACGATGTGAAGTAGGTACTAAATAACCCATAGTGAATTATTTTTTGTTTTGAATTCTTATCATTTTTATAGAGATTTTTATTAGCAATATGAAAAACAATACAAATTGGTACTTCAAATTAAGTTTACACACAGAGAGACAATCTCTCCCTAGCCACAAATTACCATCGCTTATTTACGCTTTACCTCCGTAATCAAACGAGCTAATCACCGTCTGATTCAATTCAAAATAAACTGTTCTGTCTATCTACAACCAATCTATTGCTTTTGGCAGCCATGATACAGTCAACGTCATATTTGTGGAGACAAATTCTTTTCCCAATTTTTTACGAACATCTAGAATGACAAAAAAGTTCCTTACGACCCAAGCATATAAGTAAAATGTAAAGTAGCAGAAGGGCTTAGTACTCGGAATACAAAAGCTTTCCATTAATGCACATATAGACATATCATTTAGGTCATCTAGGGTCAAACTGAGATTTAAACTGTAAAATGAAATGATTTTTTTTTATTCAAATAAACTTAGATATGATGTGCTTTTGAATTATCTATATTTTCCTATCACCCAATCGAGACTTTTTAGCTGACAAGAAGATTGTCCTAGCTAGTGTAACAAAAGTATAACTGAGGATATTGTGCTTTAATTAAAAAGGGTAGTCTTAAAGAACTGGATAATAGATAAGAACGTCTATTATAGAATTCGTCTATCGAAGATTTCCTTAAAAATATTAAGTAAGGAAGGTTGATGTACTAACTATGTCAGACATTTTGTCCATTATATAAAATAGTACTATTTAATCGACACAATATAATTAATAAATAGGCATAAGTTCAACCCAGTTGTAAGTTGCATAACACCTACAAAATTATAAAAAAAATACTATTTAATGCAAATAAAGAATTTAATTGAAAACGAAATTGACGGAAACGTTTTCGAACACGATCAGCGATGCTTTAGAACATCCTCAGGTATAGATGACTATACCTGAGGATGTAGCACGTCATACAATAACAAATCTGAAAAGAGGCACATGCCATTTGACAAATCACGCGACACTAAATGTCAAGTTGTATGACAAGTCTTGGGGGACTTTCATAGTGGGCTACGTTTTGGAGGAGTTAAAAGTGTCCCACAAATGCCATTGTCATGCAATATCCACAGGTATAGATGATCGAAGTTTAGAACACACGTTTTGCGACAAGTGTTCAATTTTTAAAGTGTTATGTGTAGGATTTTTCTTTTCTTTTTGATAGTTCCGATATTTTTAAAGGGTTAGCTGTCTCTTTATATATGCCGCTGACTGTACCACGATTCAAATTGTGATTACCTCACAATTATTCTTGACGCAGTCACCGTACATCTTGTTCGGAATTGTTTGGGAAAACGCAAAACAAAAATACACAATGCATGGTAGGACATCAGGCCCAGTCTAAACATTTCAGACGGACAGACTGACTTTGTTATTTTACACGTATAGATAGATGATGGACGGTGCTACGGATACAGGTACAGAAGGGCAACTTTTGCTTTTTGATCTTTCAAAACAATTAGGTTTTCTAAGTTTATGAAAATCCATTGACAGTGAGGGGAGGCCAGAAAAAAACCTGATATTTATTTTTCTATTGCCCTTCAAAAAGTTAAAAACTATTTCTAGATACGCTCATGGATAAATCTTTCGCATTACCTTGTTTTATTTAACAATCCTTACTTAATATTACTGAACCGATTATCATAAAATTTTGCACACACGTTGTCAGTGGTACAGAGAAGAACATAGGGTACCTTTCATCTCGAAAAAAAGGACTGTTCCCGAGGGATAGCAAAAAACCTTTTCACACAGACGAAGTCGCAGGCGGCAGCTAGTTTCTCAATAGTTAAAATACCTAAAAATAACCACAGGATAAATATGAATATAATTATTTAAATGGAAAGACATGCTTCGACATCGAAACTTCGAGAATCCAATAAGAAACTTGTAAGTAAAACTTTATCCTTACGAAAAAATATGTGTAGTATAAATAACAAAAAATAAAAATTTTAAAAACTCCCCGACACACGGTACTAAATTTCGAATCGATCGTACATAATAAGGAAGTTGGTCAGATCCCCTCATCAACTATTAAAAAGCTGATGATCTTCAAACCTCTGATCAGGTCATGGTTACTTTACCATATACACTTGTACTATTATGTATTCTGTGCATATACTTCCAACATCATTGAAGTAACACGGTACCAAATTTCGAATCGATCGGACATAAGGAAGTTTGTTTAGATCCCCTCATCAACTAGAAAAGAGCTGAGGCTCTTCAAACGGCTGAACAGATAAACACGGTACCAAATTTCGAATCGATCGGACATAAGGAAGTTTGTTTAGATCCCCTCATCAACTAGAAAAGAGCTGATGATCTTCAAACGGCTGAACAGATTTTCATGAAACATGGCTAAGAACACTCGGGATATAAAATTTTCTATGACACAAAAAAACTAAACGAAAATCGGTTCATCCGTTTAGGAGCTACGATACCAGAGACATATACTTACACGGATACACAAACACGTTAAACTTTAACACCCCTCTCTTCTTGCGTCAGGGGTTAAAAAACAACTGTCCCAAAATTTCGGTTAGCAAAAACTAGAGTTTCATTTATGGGGAAAGGCATAGCCTTTATTAATAAAGTTCCACAACAAGTGATTGATCTTCTTTTGCATGAATTTAAAAACCATGTTAAAAAATAGCTCATTGGTAAAGGCTATTATAAAGTAGACGATTATCTTAAAGATCGAAATACGTGGAAATGATGTAGGTAACACATAACTTGCTACTATAAGTACTTTGTTGAAGTAATAATATAATAAGTCTATGTTGTTGCCAATAATCCTGTCACCCTGTTGTAATAGGGAATATGCATCAATTTTTTTTTTAATCTTAATCAAAAGTATAATGCGTGAGAAAATTAACTGTAATATTAAAACTTTTCTCTTGCGTTTTTTTCTCGTGATATAGTTACTTGAAGTTAGCGCACAGCAGCACCCGCCGAAAACGCTCCATACAAAACGGTGACGTCACACATCACGTTTCAGGTGTGTTTCGGCGCGTTTAATATGGAGTTAGCCAATAATCTTCAATTATCTCCCTAAATTTTGCGTTTAAGTACATATGTGTCATACAAAATATTGTTTCTTATTCGATATTCTATCTGACTGTAAAGTGCATTATATCCGAAAATGAAAAAAAATATTTGTTATTTTTCCCTGATTTCATTGTGTGATAAAACTAAATTAATACATTTTTTTTATTTTTTTTCCTGTTTCATCATGTTTTTATAAGTGTCCGCAGCGAAGAAGCTCAAATTCATCAAAATCGGTGACTTATGCATATTCCCTATTATCTGGTATCGATATATTCAAGTTTGTAAATATCGTTACTTGTGGCTGTTACAGCTGATAATTTTCTTGCGCCCGTTCTTCTTGTCAGCTAAAAAAGTCTGGAACGGGTGGTAGGAAAATATAGACGATTCAAAAGTACTTATTAATTAAGTTTGTTTGAATAAAGCTTATTTGACTTTGACTTTGAATTAACTCGTATCTTTATTTGTAGCTTCTTTTACTAACATTACCAATCATGTGCGTGCGCCAAAAACACCATCAATCAAACATTCTGCGCAATCCTACTTTATAATCTGAACAAAAAAAACGACAAAAGCTGATAGCAATTACTCGGTATCACCAAATCAACGGTCTGGTGTCCGTTAAGACAATCAAGTGCCGCCACTTCCTGCATTACATGTGGAGATAATACATAGAAATTGTATATTAAAGTCAACTCATAAATATGTATATGTCTCGGTCTGTGGCCACAGAAAACACTTGCACAATCTCCAGTGGATGGCCCCTGACTTGGCGCAGGAAATGTGTGGAGTCGTCCGCGTTTGTTGTGAATAATTTTAATGCGGATACGATAACAAGTAATAAAAAGTATAAGTAATTATTTAAAACTTTTCAAGTTTCCTTATTGTAACCAAAATAATTCAACCAAAATGTATGTTTATTGTTATATTTAGTACACAAAAAGGTTAGTTGGAAGACTTGGAAGTAAGTAACTAAGTATACAAACATTATGTTATCTATATTCAGTTTATACTTTCCGAGACTTTTCAATTAACTTACTTTTGTTTTTACTTACTAAGTAAAATCATTTATCGCATAATTATCTTGAGATTAACGTTTAGGGGAAGTGTCAATCATTTTGCCTTTGTTATCTAACTTTGGTCTGTTGCTATTTTTATTAACACATTACAAGATTTATAAATTACTAGCGGCCGCCCGCGGTTTCACCCGCGTGGTTCCCGTTTCCGTAAGAATATCGGGATAAAAAGTATCCTATGATTTAATCTAGGCTATCTACTATCTGTATGCCAAATTTCAACTAAATCCGTTCAGTAGGTTTTTCGTGATTGAGGAACAAACATCCAAACATCTAAATATCCAAACATCTAAACCCACAAAACTTTCACATTTATAATATTAGTAGGTTTTTTTTTAATAGGTACACCGGAAGTTGGGGTCTATCCGTAGTCTGCCAAATACTGTTAATAACAACGACAACTAGGTACACCAAAGGAAGATAACAAAGGCAAAATGATTGACACTCCCCCTAAACGTAATCTCAAGATAATTATGCGATCAAGGCTACTCGACTCATTTCTTACCCTGCCGTGTCGGGCTCACGGCATGTAATAGAAAAAGTGATACGCGGTACACCGCAGGGTTGCCACCAGCACTTAATATTGACATAACACTAATGTCAAGTGTCTGGGGTTTGACGCAGATGACACTTGATTCTTGGACTTTATACTGAATCTTTGGCGTCTCAAACTCAATGGATACTAGCCATTTGCTTTAATAGAATACTAGTACAGTACGAGGCAAAAATCTTGACACTTTTTCGACGCAGTGAGGATAAGTTCGCGCATGTGCACTTGTGAGCGACCAATAGCGTGCGTAAAAGTAATCACAATTTTGTTTAGCCATAGGGGAGACCGGGGATGGTTGACTACTTTTTTACATTTAATCATACATATTTTTTGTGTTTTTATACATACAGACAATATAACTGTATCAATGGATAGAAGGCAACCCTAAACATCATGGTGTTTTCATCACATTGAGTATACACATCGTCCACATAAGTGTAAAAATAACGGCTTGGCTAAGTTAATGCACCATATTTTAATAACTTTGTATAGAACGTTGTATAATAATAAAAATAGGTATTTTGTAAAACCTTTGCGTACACTTAGTTTCAATTCAACTTAAAGCAATAATCAAGCTTTCAATGAAAATATATTAAAACTATAGTTTATATTCTTTTTAGTAGATTTTTTCCTTTGTTTTTAGGGTTCCGTATCCTAAATGGCAAAAAACGGAACCCTTATAGATTCGTCATGTCTGTCTGTCTGTCTGTCCGTCCGTGTGTCACAGCCACTTTATTCCGAAAGTATTAGGATTACACAGTTAAAACTTGGTAGGTAGATGTATTCTGTTAACCGCTTAAGGAATTTAACACAAAAATAAAAAAATAAAAGATAAAGGGGGGGCTCCCCATACATGGAACTGAAACTGAAAAAACATTTTTTGTTCAAACCAATACGTGCGGGGTAAGTATAAATAGGTATATAAGAATGACATTGAGGTTCCTAAGACGAATTTTATTCTAAGTCAACCGTTTGAAAGATAAACACTGCCAAAGTGGTAAAATATGTGTGTCCCCCCCTCTAACTTTTGAAATAAGAGAGTGAAAAATCTAAAAAAAAAACATATGCTGTAGATCTTAATAAACACTTTCAACGAAAATAGGTTTGAACGAGATATAATAATTAGTTTTTGAGATATAGCACATTTTCCAAAACCGCAAATATAACTTTGTCGTTCATACCAACACTGTGAAAAACAAAGTTATTTTTGCAGACGAAAAATAATAGTGGTATTAAATATCGTATGGTATAAGGTAACTACGGAACCCTACGGCGCGTGGCCCGACACGCACTTGCCCGATTTTTTTTTACTTCTTCTTCTTTCTCTTCTTACCCTATTATTTGGGGTCGGGTCTTTTCAATTTCTTGCGCCAGTAGGCTTATTATGAGGTCATATGCTTACTTTTACCATACTCTATAGCAGGGATGGCGAACCAATGGCACGCGTGCCATCGATGGCACGCGACACAATATTTTGGGCACGTCACCGATCACAAAATTCATTAGGTACGCTACGATTTGATGGATAATGGCACCTCTATGACCTCATTAAACATTAACATTTAGAAAAATGGCACGTTGATACATAAAGGTTCGCCATCCCTGCTCTATAGCGACCTGTAGTTGACATTAATTTGTATGACAACTTTAAGTTTTACCGTCAGAAGCGCTGTGCCAAAATACAAAATGGCTTACTACAGTCGATATCAAGTGTATAACATAATGAGGATCAGTAACGATTTTTGTTTAGTGGCTTATCAGAAAGCTTATGCCACCACATGATTAACTGTGAAGAAATTTTTGCGATATCTCTTAAACCTGAGAAGTTGTACGAGCTAAAACATGCTAAAACACTGTTATTTTGGGGGGTCCTTATGACGTCATCGCGACGTACGCGAACCTTATGCCGTACGTGATAAAGCACATAATGCATTATGTTTGGCATTTCCTTCAAACCCTTAATAACTCAACCATTTCTAAACGGATTTCAAAAAATCTTTCACTAAGTTTGATAGCTACTAATATGATTTTATATTATATCAATAAAACTATAGAATTCAAACCTGTTACTGATCCTCATTGTGCGAACTTATAGGCAGGTCATACGATCAATGGCTGTCGGTTCTGATTGTCATTATCAATTTATTAGATTCACGCATATTTTTAGCTACCACATTTTTGAGAATGTTCGACAGTAAAATTGCAATTATAATTTACGTTGAGCAAAACAAAAGAAACTCGCTGAGAAGGAACAAAACACGCTCAGTACCAAAATAAGTCATAACATAAATAAATCGACGTTTAACTTTATTAACTAACCAGAAGTGGAAGTGCAAAAATAACGGACGTCATAAAATAATTAAAACGAAAAAGTACAATGCTAAATTCCTACATAAATCGAGGCGTAATAAACAAACGGGTATAATTGCACGTATAATAAAAAGTAGAGCAATATTTTTTCGAATAATAAGTAAGACTACTTTTATTTTGCCATCTATCTATATCCTTTCTTCCTTTTTAGGGCTGATTTTTCAATCCTCAGATAACAGATCAGTTCGTGCAATTATAACCCGAATAACATAAAATTCATTCAATTTTTTTTACTAATAAACATATGGCAATCATTCGTTATCAAACGAATAAAGCTTTATCTGGGCATTGAAAAATCAGCCTTTAGAAACTTAAAGGTACCCCCTGAACCATTTTAGAATTTTTCTTTTTTTATTTAAATTTACAGATCTCGTGCCTTTCACGACCTTCTGGTGCACTTAATAATTAAGCACTTTTGAATCGTCTATATTTTCCTACAACTTACAATTAGTTTGAGGAAAGACGGCGGACGTGAGAAGGTTGAATAAACGGACATAAACACGTAGTAATAAAAGTAGAGCATGTATTGGTCAAATATTTTGTTTATTTCCTATTCCAGCGTATACGATGAGGTCATACTTTCTATAAGGAAGGATGAATTGATAATCGTTACGGACAGTATATATAATCACATAGTAATTGACCGAGCGAGCGCGTAGCGTCTCCGTTATTCGGCTTGGAGAAAATGCTTTCATATGTCCGGATGTCCGGCTGTTTTTCTCTACATGTCGCATTTCTCAACCGATTCCCGTGAAATTGTGTGAGCAGGTTCGATAATTTTATATAGATTTGTTTTCGCCAATTCAGTTTTTGATCAAAAATCATATTTCAGCCATTTCGAAAAATGTTCAGAAATGTCGCGAGATCTACAGCTCATAGAGCTTTATTCGCGACAATATGCTCTATATTTATCACTACACTAGTAATAAAAATAGAGCATATTTTCGCGAACAATATGTATTTCCTTTTCAAACGTCCTATGAGGTCATAATACTTTCTTTGAGGAAGGACGGATTGGTAGCCGTTCCGGACGGAAGGAGGTAGAAAGTTACCTAACTCGGACACGCCAACTTTAGGATTACGGACTGTTCAAGCGAAAATTGGCGGTTTTTTCGTATTGTGGAAAACGTAAATGTGTCAATAGTGGAACTCTAGGCTGTGTGTATACGAGAAAAATTGCAATACTTACCTGCGTGAAATATATGTTAAATTGTATTATGTGGCCTAACTTGGACACGCCAACTTTATGATTAGCAGAATGTTCAAGCTAAAATTGGCTGTTATTTTCGTATTGTGAAAAACGTGTCAATAGTGGAACACTTAGGCTGTGTGCATACGAGAAAAGTTGTAAATATATAAGTGCAATTGTGCAATATATACGTTAAACATGTAAATAAATTGTCATGCCGGCTGGACCCATAAATAGTTAATATGAAATAAAACAACAGTGAAGGTTTATATGAATTTATATTTTTTTTTCATTTCACAATCTGATTTATTTTATTGAAATGGCTAGCGCATTTTGTAATCATTTTGTATAGAATATATTTCATGAAATTTATCAATTTGGTCTCAGAGGGTTTCTTAATCAAAATCTAATTTTACTCACACTTTTACTTGAACTAAGTATCAAAAGTAGATACTTAAAGTATTTTATAAAAGCAAAAAAGCTGTTAGAATTAAAATATAACATTGTATTAAAAATAAATCATTACATCAAATATGCCGCTAAAGCATCAGTGAGTCTTTGTAATATTAAACAGAGTCCTGGAAAGTTTTAACTATGCTTATTATAATCAATATAAAACGATGGATCGTATAGAAGCTCAATAGTGCCATAAAATTGATGCCTGTCGCTAACGGTGGAGGTCTGTCTGTAAGAAAAGATAAAGCCTTGCATACACTAGGGAAAATAACGCATTGCCATATTGCCTGCCACATTGCCGAGCAAGATTACGTCTTCGGGTAAAAAATTTGCACTTCATCCTAATTTACATCCCGACAGTTCGGGTTCATGTCACAATGCTATGTATGAAAATAATGCACTAGTCAATGTGTGTTTTCTGAGATTTGAGTGCTCGACCTATTATGTAGTAGTCAGTTTAAGCTCTAGGCAAATATCAAATGTAGTCAAATTGTGTTCTAGACTAGACAGTCAAGACCGACCCAAAAAAAGGGTCGGTTTAAAACAGCAACCGTCACTCTATGCTGTCATCTTTTTTATTTTATTATCTAAATAAACATATTTTTTTGTCTAAATCCCACAATGTGTTGCATAAACATACCAGTAATTAACTTCAACTTAGACTAACTTTTCCTAACAATCTATTACTATTCACCACGCCTAATGACATTGTATAAATTGGCCAAGTAAGGTTATTCTTTCAGCGAAACCCCGACGGAGTTTCTAAATGTGCCCTACCCATTAGACGCGAGTCGTAAATTTGCGACCGAGTCACATACATTGTTGTTGGCCTCATAGCGGTAACGAACTTGCCAAGTAATTATCAACGTGCGCCGGTAAAACTTTTTACTTAAAAAAATCAAAGGAGGACATAAAGTAACTATAAAATTTATGTTTTTTTGTAAATATGGCGTAAAGTTCTTGAAGCTTTTGATTTTGAGACCTTTTTATTTTGTTCCAATGTAATTTTCCACTTTTCTTTTCTCAAAAAGAGGCAGTGTTTGAAAGTAAAACCTCCTTCTAAGCAACTGATCGGCTTCCACTTGTGTTGACGAAACTAAAATAGTGTTGGAAGGCAAATCAATCTGTGAGTTGACTGTTCCTGAAACAAGCCAGCCTAATCTTGAATTTTGTGCGATAAGAGATCCGTGTTTCTTGAGTCCATCTAACAAAATTAGTGCATAGACATCTGCGCCTAGTAAGAGGTCGATAGGTCCAGGTCTGTTCACCTCAGGATCCGAAAGTTTAATAGTAGTGAGACCAGGCCATCGTGAAAGTTCAAATTCTCTTGCTGGTAGCAATGATGTCAACTTCGTGAGTACATGTGCATTAACTTGTGTAACAAACGTCGAGTCTAATGGTGAATAAATATCAAACGTGACCATATGTCGGGACTTGACAGAGTTGTTTCCTATGCCAGTGACGGAAGCATTAAATGATAACTTCTTCAAACCAAGTAATTGCACGGCAGATTCTTTCATAAATGTAGCTTGCGAGCCTTGGTCAACTAATACACGCAATTGAATAAACTTCCCAGTTCTATCCTTGATACGAACTTGCGCAGTAGCGAGAATAACCTGCTTGTTGCTTACAGAAACTTTCATTGTTGTGATCTGAGTAGCTTCTTCATCACTCTTTACCACAGGTTCTTCAGCTTCTTCGGTTGTCAAATGCTTCGCAATTATGTTCTGATCATGTAAGAGCGTATGATGTTTATAGTTGCAAATCTTACATGAAGTTTTCTGTCTGCATTGCTTGATCGAATGCCCCTTGACTAAACAATTAAAGCATAGGCCATTATCTTTGACAAATAGTCTTCGTTGCTCAATATCTAATTGCGAAAACTCAGTGCAATGACAAATGTAATGACTTTCTTTACAGTATGAACATTTTGAATTTGCTTCGGTGCTGATGGCTTTATAACTTTTCATCTTTATCGGTTGAGCATTTTGAGTTTGAATTTCTTTCTTATCTTTTCTAGCAGTCTGAACTATCTCCATTGCGCTATATCTTCCTTCTAAAAACTGAACTAACTGATCAAATGTTGGTAACGTATTCGAAGACCCTAGAGACTGCTCCCAACTCTTATGCGTTTCTAAGTCGAGCTTTGATATTACCACATGCACGATCCATGGGTCCCAGGTCGATGTGTCCAGTTCTAAAGAACGTAGACTATGGATACATTCCTTCGTAGTACTTATTAATTCCTTTATTCCTCGGGAACACTCAAAGGCAAGTTTCTTCTGGTTCAAAAAGCGATTAAAAATAGTGTTAACCATTAATCTTTTATTACTGTATTTCTCAACTAAAGTATTCCATGTCGCCTGGTAGTTCGCTGCAGTAACTTCAAAATGTCGAACTAATTGTTCTGCCTCTCCTCTTAAACTTGATCTCAAATAATGATGTTTTTGAACGTTACTTAACGACGGTTCATTGTGTATAAGCGAAGTAAATAAATCTTTGAAATAAATCCAGTCGCGAAAATTCCCAGTAAAAATAGGAAGGTTTATCGACGGCAATCGAACTTGTGACACAGCATTGCTTTCGGGTGACATAGAAGTAGATGGTTCTTTCGAAAAAGTTTGAGAACCGCATGACAGAATTTCTTCGTTCAAACTAGTTTTAAATTCTAAGTAAATATCTTGAATTACGGTATAGAATTCTCGGCTCTTCTTTTTCAAATCAGCAGTAATTTCTTTTACTTTAAGCAAAATAGCATATTCGTCAGTAAATCTCATCCAATAATTTTCCAAAATTTCTTTTCTCGTATTGAGATATGACAGTTTGTATCTGTCGCGAGAAGTCTTTTTGTAATTCGAGTATAAAGTTTTAATTTGCTCACCGAATTCACAAAGTAATTCATCCATCGTTTAGCGATAACCTTAGGCACGGTAAATCCGGCTCGAAGGACCAGCAATGTTTGTAATTAATTAAACTAAATGTGAAAAGTAATAGAAAGTCTGGTTTCCTTTGTGACGTTTGTTTATTGACAACATGACATGACATTATTTTGAAAAGAATAGTATACCTACCTAGCTATTGAAGAAGGAGGTTTTACTTTCAAACAGGCAGAGAAACTGTTTTTTTTACTTTTTCTTTTCTCAGAAAGGCACAGAAACTGTTGATTTGGTGGTGATCTGTGTTTGGTACAAATATACCCTACCCACGAACCGTAGCGACCGAGTATAGAGGTAATGAACTCGTCAAGTAAATACTCGCGCGTTGATTAAGTAAAGTTTAAAAAAAACGTAATTAATATGAGGCTAAAATTTTTCTTTTTTAATCCGTAAAAATATATTATATTTTGGTACTAAATAATCTATTTGGTCAAAATGTAAAAATAGTGTATTTTCAGGGCAAACATCAAAAGAACTACGGCTATAGGTACTTTTTTTTTACCCAGGGAAAATGCCTTCGCATACCACCCCGCGCGGGGAACACGGGGCGGTTATGTGGTGCATCCACTAAAAACCCTGGGGTGTTCCATCCGCGCATTGGACGAGGACAGCGGGACAAGGATGGCAATCTCCGTGTCTTCGCCCTGCGCCGGTCCCTTCGGACTCCGGCTCTCCAGACGTTTAACGTCTCCTACCTGAAGAGGCGCTCGCAACACTTGAGCGTCTCTCCTCCACAAGGGCCCTAAGTGGACGACGGAATCCCCGGTTCCGCCGCCCTGACCCTTAACCACTATGGGGGAATGAAGTGCGCGTGGCGCCTCCTCGCACCTACCGGTCGCCTTCTGCGAATTGGGTCCGCTAGCGCATTTGCCTCTCGGACCCGTTCTGCAGCCTCCTTTTCGGACATGCCCTCTTCAGCGAAATCGATCACTGCCTGCCATTTTCCATCTCCCCCCAGCATGGCATTAACAATGCCGGGAAGAGAGAGGTCCCTACCTATGGCTGAACAAAGTGCAGATCTCTGTGACACCCACGCAGGGCACTCCTCGATAACGTGCCACGCGGTATCCTCCGGTGCACCACATTCGTGGCACACCGGTTCAGCCTCTCTCCTAATCATGCACAGGTACTTACCGAAACAGCCATGCCCGGTAAGCACCTGTGTCAACCGATATGTTAGCGCACCATGTGCTCTCTACGGATAAAGGTACTTAGCTAAGATATCAAATGTCAGAAAAATAATTATAGATGATTCAAAAGTGCGTGTGGTATTTGAATAAAGATTTTTTGACTTTGACTTCGTCTAAAAAACTTTTTCCTTATTACATAGTTCTCATTGTTGAAAAGACTATATTGAATCTTGCTGTCGACTGTACTTACGGTTCACTGGCATTCGATCAAACAAACCTGATTAATTTTTCAATCGATTATGAATTTCGTCATTTATCATATGTCAATGTTGCGTCACTGTTTCACCGAAGCTCACACGCCAGTTGACCTGTAGATCGTCACATACTACTAAAGGGCTGTCTATCATTATTAAAAAAGATTATAAAAGTATGTTGTTAACTTTTTTTCAGTTAATCAAGATTAAACTGGGTATTAAAAAAATCCGTAATGAATTATGGTAGATGGGGGCCACCAAAATGAACAACTTTGACTATGGGACCAACTCTGAAATCACGAAAAAATCTGCTATTTCAAACAAGAATCAAAAGGTATGAAACAGCTGATTTTTTTTTTCGCGATTTCAGAGTTGGTCCCATAGTAAAAGTTGTACAGTTTGATGGTCCCAAATACCTACTATATTCGGCTTTACGGGTTTTTTGCAACAAGTTGTTTAAGTCCAAAATGCTGCTATCTTACTAGTTCAAGTATTATATCTACATGATACTTAAGTTTGTACAATTAGTTATTCTGTGCTTAAGTTAACAATAGGGTATTTTCCAAATTCTTTAAAACTGCTTTTATTTAAAGATTGAGACGAACGATTTAACAGAAAAATATTAAAAAAATAATTAATGTCTTTTTTCTTCATTAAACCAATTAATGTTAAACTTATTTTTAAATAGTTTTGAATCTACCGCCAAAACGCTCGGTTCGATGACGTCTACTGTTTGACGTCATCTTTGTGTAAACAATAGAGTAAATTGTTACACAGACTACATAGGTGTTCAAATTGTTTACACAAAGTTGACGTCTCACAGTAGACGACATCGAACCGAGCGTTTTGGCGGTAAATTAAAAACCATTAAAAATAAATTAGACTTTAATTGTTTTAATAGAGAAAAAAGACATAAATTTATTTATTTTTATTTTTCTGTTAAATCGATCGTCCCAATCTTTAAATTTAAGCAGTTTTCAAAAAATTGGAAAATACCCTATTAATTGATAGTTATTGGGGTGCCTACATCTCCTACAAACGCTAACTTTTAGTTCAAGTAGGTATTGTTGATGTTTTATAATAAAATTTACATTTAAAAGAAAAGTCTAAAAATGTATTTAAAAACTCCTTCACATCTCACTTCCATTTTACACAAATTTTTCTTAACCTATGTTTGATAGCCCTAGACTTTAGATGACCAAACATGGAATATCAAGCAACGCCTGAAGCGACTGTGCGACATTAGGTCAGTCTAACGACATAGTTTGATACGTGAGAACTGTTTGAGACGTCTTTATTTATTACTTATATGGAGTTCTATAATTATTAAAATGAAAGTAATGAGTTTATTAATGCAACTGATATTATATTTTATACATGATTGGTAATCAGTCTTGAAATGAGATGAGTTTTAATGCTGTATTCGTATTTCGTCTAAATAAAGATAATATAAATACATGAGGTGTACTGTGTATCCGATAAAATAAAATATCAACATAACATGAATTGCTCCGATTTAAAAAATAGCTAAAGCACATTGTGTTATGGAAATCGGAAGCAATTATACCATAAACACAAAGACCTGAGATTAAGGCGCGGTGGTAGTGAATGTGGCGTCCCCACTACATTTATTTTTATTACTCGTAAACCAAGTCAATATTTAAAAAAAGCACAAGTATAAATCTCTTAAATTGTGTCTAGTATTTTTTGAATAACTCTTCAACAGTTTTCATTCTTTCTGTAAGTTTTTAAATCCATTTTAGCTCAAAGTGGCCACTTTTGACAATTATGGATTTTAAAACTTACAGAATGAATGATAACTGTTGAAGAGTTATTCAAAAATTATTAGACACAATTTAAGAGATTATTACTTGTGCTTTTTTTAAATATTGACTTGGTTTACGAGAAATAAAAATAAATGTAGTGGGGGCGCCACATTCACTACCTACAGCGCCTTAAGTCGTTTTGTAAAATAACCCAACCGAGAATGTAAGCCGAGACCTTTAATGAGCCTTCTGAAGCACGGAGGAACTCGAGATAATAAACTTTGGTCACCCATCCCATGAGCGACCCTTGTGAAACTTGCTTAACCTCCGCAATCGCAGGGCCATGCGCTAAACCACTGTGCCAGCGAGCTCCCCTCATTATATTAAATAAGTATATTTTTATTTTTACCCTTTTACAATGTGATTAGTCTTATTCTGATCTGGAGGGCTACTCAAATGGCCACTTTTCTATTCGTTCGCTAACTTAAAAATTAAAAATAAGCCGTAAACTCTGAAATTACGTGTATTAATACGGAGGCTTGTAAATTCCATACAATAAAATAATGTCTAAGATTTACATAAACTTGCGACGTGTGACTTGATCGTCTAATTACTTATTTTTAAGCTTTAAGTTAGGGAACGAATAGAAAAGTGGCCATTTGAGTAGGAGGATGATATCACCTTCCTTTTACGATTTTCAAAAGTTCTTTATTCAGTCATTTTAATTCTAAGGCACCGTCAAATATGCCGTGGTAGGTATTACAAAAGTGGCATCGTCCCCTTCAAAACTCAACCCACAGTTAAAAGAGCACATTAGCATTAAAACGGTCACACAATTACATCGTGATTAGTGTGTCGCCGACAACTGAATTCATTAGTTCAGCTCACCTGATTTTATTTAATTAAAACGTAAGGAAGGCCTGGTTGCATCGACCATAAACAAGAGTTTAACTATCAGCTGAGAGTGAATTGTAAGACAAATGCAATTTCTATCGCATATTGCCACGGTACCATCAATGATACTGTCTAGTGGTACGGCAACGAAAGTTGTTTTACTCTTTAGTACTTTGTCATTGTAACTTTTTGACTAATGTTTCAACCTGTCAAAAAAGTTGCTATGACAAAGAACCAAAGCGTTCAGTGACTTTCATTGCTGACTGTACCACGGCAAAGGAAGGCATTTGTCGTGTAATTATGTAGTTTTCTTTTCCTTACTTTCAAAAGATATAGAAAATATACAAAATTAACTTTATTTGACAGCCGTAACATTACTTACACAAATTTTCCTAACTCAGTTGCCTTATGTTACTGCTTTATTTTTAATCAAAAAAACGATGTAACTATTTTTATTTTTTTTAAGTAAACTTTTAATTCAATGCTAACTAAAGATAATAGAAACAAATAGTTAACTAACTATACGTTATATTCAAGTTGGTGGCACCCAGCGTGACTTGAAGAATAAAAAGTTATCCAGCAAAGTGTCTCGCCCTGGGCAGCCGACCGTCCCTGGGAATGCGCGCGAGTGTCCCAGCGCTGTTATTTTATGTTAATCACCTATGCAGCGGTCGACATATCACGCTTGCTTTTTTTAAGTTTAGAAATCTTCAATGTCAAGTGTCATAAGGTTATGCTTTGAAATATTTTTTTCAATATTAGCAACTCTGCAGGAAATATAGTCATGATTAAAAACTTCAAAGTTAGTGTCGTGAGTTTATGCTGTGAAACAAATTTTTCAATTTTGCCGAATTTAATTTTGCTACAAGCAGCTCTGCGGGATATGAAAAAACCCTGTCAGATCCTGAAACAAGTGATAGTGTTGCTAAAACTGAACAACATTCTCCAAGGAACATGGGTGGAAAAAAGTTTTTTTTTTGCCTTTCCATTAGTAAGTCGGTCAGCTGACAAATACATTTTGAATGGGAGTATGAAATTTTTTTCGTTTTTCGACCTATGTTCCATGGAGAATGTTGTTCAGTTTCAGCAACACTAATTACCTTTTTCAGGAACTGACAGGGTTTTTTGATACATGATGTATACTCGCTAATTGACTAAAATCGCCTGCCAAGTTGCCTGCCAAGTCAACTCGTGTAAATACTTCTTAAAACAGATGCACAAAGGGCATTTAAAGTAAGAAAACAATAAAATTTGAGTTTTTTTGTTTTCTTTTTGCACTTCTGTTGTCTGGTCAATGGATGACATGACCTCATGACGATCTAATAAGTATGCCCTTTTTATGTTTCTATGTCATTCCTTGTTGGTATTTTGAACGGCTTTTCTTATTGTTACAAGAAACAGTGTCCGTTAATAACTTTCTCTTATTAATAAGGCCAAATTTTTCTCTCCCATAAATCGTAATATTTCTTGCCGTGATAAACACAGGGCCAGCGTTATTTATGACATGTTTGATCAGATAGGCCACTGTCCACGGCTTGGGGCCAGAATTGGTGTAGTAAATCATTTCAGGAAAAACGGAGATACGGAGCTTTGGGTCTCTGTGCTAACGAGTTTTCTTAAAAGGGCCGGTCTGTTTAAGAATACCTACACTCCATTTGAAGTGTAGGTATTCTTAAACAGACCTTAAACTTCGGTAAATGTGAAAGTAACTACTATCAAAATCTGTTTGTTTGCTTGTTACTTGTAACGTTTGTAGATATAAGCCTATAAAGCGCAAACACAATTTTAATAAATTTTGGTATGAAGACAGATTGGACCGTGGAATGGGACAGATGAGTAGGTATATAAGGTCCTTCTTAAATAGTGCACATAATTTTAAGAGGTCAATGTACTCATGAATACAAACAACTTTTACTATGGTACCAACATTGAAATCGCGAAAAAAAAAATCAGCTGTTCCATAGAAAATTTAAAATCTAATAGATCAAAATGTATGGAACAGCTGTTTTTTTTTCGCGATTTCTATGTTGGTAATAAAGTAAAAGTTGTTTGTATGCATGAGTACATTGACCTCTTAAAATTATGTGCACTATTTAAAAAGGACCTTATATATTGAGATTTTCTGTAATTCGTTCAAAACTGATATCTACTAAGATTATACAGGGGGTATTTTTATTCACTCTCCAAATTTTTTGAATGTGTTCAGCACATGCAACTGAACAACTTTCCCTTTAAAACACGTGTAAAAATACGCCAAAATTTTTTTATAATCTCTTACTAAACTGATCACGTGATCTCTTTGATTTGTATGGAAAGTCAATTTTTTTTACATGTTAGACCCTATGTTTTTTAGAGAAAACTGTTCAGTTTCAGGGACTGAACACACTCTTAAAATTTGGCGAGTGAATAAAGAAAACCCTGTATATGACGCTAGCTCGGTGAACTTTGTGCGAGCAAGCTGATTTTTGACACTTTTAATTCAATACTTCAATATTACCTAAAAGCATTAGAAAACTTGTCAATAGAAGACAGATTCCAGATTTCACTTTCTCTCTAGCTTTTGCACATTTAAAATTAAAAGAAACCTCAAATTAACCTTTTTGATGCGACAAAATACCAATAAAATTAACAACACTGTTAACTGTCCTTGCTAATAAGGTCGAAAATAAGCGTGCCCTTTTTATTTCCTCTTTAATAGCATTCTTTTCCCCCGCCATTAAGAACTGTGGACCTAATGAACCTGTCAATATTGCTTACTGTGACACCCCATTGTAGTGATAGGGGATTCACCGGAATTAGTCCGTTATTGATCAATCGCTCCTTCGGTAACACGTAATGGTACTCATTAGGAATAATACGGTCGTATTTTTGGCTTATTCCACTTAACCCCAAAAATCGTTCCACTTCAACCCCAAAACGTGCTTTTTAGGAAGGATTAAAATCATCTTTTATTTTTCTACTTAAACTATTTGTATATAGGGAGTTGTAGTTTTATAACTAATGATTATAGTAATACGTGTGTTAGGAGCTACTAATCCTCAAGTGTTTTATTTATTCATCCTGAAATTTTGCTGTTGATTCAACCCAAACTGTTTTAGGGTTTAAGTGGAACTGAAGTATGGAAATATTTCTTTATTCATTTTTGGTACCTACGTATAAGTACTTTGGGGTTTATAGGGAATGAATTTATGAACTGTAAAGTTTCGAGAACAATGGCTTTGGGGTTTAGTGGAATAAGCCGTATTTGTATTTTTTGACGACCTCCGTGGTCGAGTGGTTTGCACGCCGGTTTTCAAGGCGTCACCATCTCTTGAGGTCCCGGGTTCGATCCCCGGCTGGGTCAATGTGAAAATGAACTTTTCAATATTGTCTCAGGTCTGGGTGTGTATCATACCACCGTTGTTTCTGATTTGCATAACACAAGTGCTATGCTACTTACTTTGGAATTGGAGCAATGTATGTGATGTTGTCAAATATATATATATATATATGTTACGGCTAATACCCGAAGTGCGGCTAAACCTAGTTCTAGCCGGCTAAAACTAGGTGTAGCCGATAGCTGTTGGCTAAAACTAGGTGTAACTGATCTGCTTTACTCCTGTAGGTCCCGGGTTAGGTTAGAAATTTAAGGCGAGCGCGAAGCGCAGCGGAGTGTGAGCCTTAAATTTCGAGGTTATTTTTTTTAACAGACAACAGAAAAAACTTTCTTTATATCGCATGCTGCACCTAGTTTTAGCCGGCTACACCAAGTATTAGCCGCGAGCAAATCGGCTACATCTAGTTTTAGCCAACAGCTAGCGGCTACACCTAGTTTTAGCCGGCTAAAACTAGGTTTAGCCGCACTTCGGGTATTAGCCGTAACAATTATATATATATTACTTACTAGTTAATAATGTAAGTTGTCATAGTTAATCCAAATCTTGCAGTTAAACATACCCTATAGTTGGAAACACTTTAGATTTGCCAAACATAATATTATTGTGTCTTATATTAATAACGCATGATGGAAATATGAAAGATTGTTAAATCTAGAAGATACAATAATAAAGTTAAAATCAATTATAGATTACGCACACCATCCATAATGATACGTGATGGTACTCTTACAAACATAGCGTGGACATCATTTTCGAAATCGTTAGTAAAAATAATGAAATGTTCAAATGCGTACAATAAACCACAACTAATGAGGAACATTCGTTACACTAAAATAACGCTTATTTGAATGCAATAAAGTTTATGCTTAATTACATAGCGATGAGGATCGCGTGATGCCCTCTCCTCGTTAGTTGGGACAAAATGAGTTCGAAAATGAATGTTGACCCCTTGTGGTCACAATATAGTAGACACGGTCGATTTTTAAGTATATATTAAAAGTATCTCTTCCCTTAGTAGTAGTGTGTGTTCTTCCTTTTACTAATCAAATCGTGCAGTTAATTAATTTCTCAATTAGTCAAGATTAGTTTGTGTCGTAAAATTTTACTGATTTGTGCATTTAGATATCATTCATAGACCTACATGCGTGTAATGAAAAGAGACTGTCTTGTTTACGTAAATCACGGAAAGAATGAATGCGTATACGCACGCGTTTTGCTATATTTAAGTTTTTAGTTTTCCGAATAAGATTTCAGATTATTGATTTTTTACTTTTAACTCCACATACACATACATGTTCAATAAGGTGGTCTGACATTTCCATTTAATTTTTAGATAAACTTACTTAAAAATTATTAAAGATAGGCTTCTACTTTGATTTAAAACAGAAGTAGAAATATTACACTTAATTATATCTACCGAAACTTTTCGAATCAAAGATATCAAATATTTACCACTTTCTACAGACTACGCCAATTTTAATGTAAACAGCATCGAAATCAAATATTTTTAATTTTTATTTAAATCAATTAAGTATTGATTATAATACAGTGATATCTTCTTAATCAGCCGCTTGACGCCAACTGCGTGGGTTAAAACATTATATTACTCTTTTTTCCATAATTACATTAAGATAACAGACAACATATAAATAACATTAACTGCAGGACACAACACGTCCGATGGTGCTGATAAATTGATGATGAAAAAGCACCAACCTCTGAACCAATCACAAATTGTAAAATGAATCTTTCAAACATCCATCAACGGGAATTACCATAAAGGCATCGAGGACCAAACAACAAAGCCATCAATGTGACTCGTGGACCAAAAATGCCATGTGTCAAAATATCATTCGAGACTCTCTATAGTATCGAAAGAAGTGCGGGCTCAAAGGAGCGCCTTGTGGAACAATACACGTAATTTTCGTGGTACACTTTGATTGATAGCCAATCCCATTCCTTTGGCTTGTATACCACCAAATATTATTTTCCATGATACAAATTGAACCTTGTTTTGAGTGGTGAAAGGATGCTTTTAAACTTATGACATGAAGTGTTGACGAAACAAGCCTAATTTAGAATTTGGAGTTATTGTCAATGACAGGATCGGGAAAATGACATGATGATTACAATATAAGTTACAGTTGGAAGTATCACTTAGTAATCAAAATGGAAATTGCTGATTGGAATTTACACAAAAATATTTTACTATTACAGTCTGTTCCATCAATTTAAAATAGAAAAAAAAACTAATAAATATTATAAGGTAAAACCACCCTTACTTTACAGCGTTGAAACAGGTAAATTGGTACTTACATTAGTGTAGGAAAGGAAGGTAGTGGACATATGAATCCTCAGTAGACAAAACTTTACAGTAGGATAAAGTATCATAAATGAAACATATTTTTCAAATTATCCAAATTGTTGTTTTTTTGTTTTTGGATATTTGTAAATAGGTTTTGTTTCATAAGTACTATATTATATCCCTGCAAAGTTTCATCGATCCTGAGGATTTAATGTTGGGGTCTCCAAACAAAAAGATCGCTTCATTTCTTACACTACATTGAGTAATTAGATTTTTTCTTAGAATTTTACCACTTATATGTACTAACATAACTAACTATATGATCCGTTCTCAGGTCGTCAAGGTCAAGCTAAAAAAAGAAAATATTTAGAATCACAAATATTTTGGCTTAGTCAGTCATGTTTTTTCACTCAATACAATATAATAGTACGATATCAATCTAAACTCGTCTCATTCTCGTAATGGTTTGTTATCCAAATTTATACCGTTTATTGAGTAGATAAATGAGGGTTAAATTTGATGTAATTTGCTTTGATTGAGATAAATCGTGACTGTAACCACATGTTTTGGTTAAATCTGAATCTGTTTTAATTGGAGATAAAAGGGGAAAAAACTTGTTTTGACGCGGAGACATTCGTCATTGGCATGAGAATAAATTGACGGAGTGTTATTGATGTAGCTTGGTAGGGGTTTTATGATTCAAGGACTTTTTAATAACACTTGATTTGTTTACGCTTTAAGCAATGAGAAAATTATACCTTTAAAGTAAACACTGAATGTTATAAGACCTACAAAGTTGAAATCAATAGGATTTTCTTTAACGCTAGAGTAGAAGCGACAATGGAAACCATCGCCCAAGATTTACTTAAATCTTCTACAACTTTATCGGCGCTACCAATAATTACACCTGCCTGTAACCTGGCCTCCCCACAGGTCACAAATAACAGTATACCTCGTAAACTACTTGCGGCATTAACCATAACGAATAAAGGCTCTAAGAGCACGTCCGACCGTCCCTCAGGGCCATTTCGACTGTCAATGCGAAAATTTAAGTCCGACACACCCATGCACTCGGCAAGGGTCGACCTCTTTGCCCTTTGTCTCAATTGTTGCGGGCATTATGTTTTTATTCTTTTGCCTGGACATTGCCACAGAGTATAACACGCGATAGAAACCTTTTTGTGTTCATTAATTTACGAGATTGAAAGTGGTTGCAACTTTTTTAATGGAAATGGAAAACAAATTGAATTTGTTTTCGAAGTCCTTAAATTCGTACATTTTGCAATACAATTTTTCATATCATGTGAATTATTCAAATCAGCTTTTTTACAATCAAGCGTTCAGCAAAACAAAATAAACCTCAAATACTTATGCTATATTTTGAAAAAGATTGCGACAAGCTTCTACTTCGTTAATTAAAAAAACATGTCTTTGTTACAATAACAGATTCCAATGTATGCAACTAATAATAGTCAATAACATCTTGTAACACTCTGGTTAACTAACACCCGTTCAATAATAACCTTATTTATGTGTCCAAATGTTTGTACACAAACATTGTCGGTCTAATCTTCCTTATTCAAAGGAATGTGTTACCAACATCGGGCTTCCATCTATCTTGTTGTAACGACAATGTCTTGATGTATTTTATCACATTTAGCCCGGTAGAAATATTTACTGCTTCAGACCAAACTACTTCGACCTCTTTCGGATCCTTCCCTTCTTCATCATTAGGACCTAAAAGGAATGCGTTTGTATTTACTGGGGGGTCAACTCTAGCTGGTTGAATGGATGCCGTGACCGTAGTGTTAACGTTCTTATTTGTCATCTGTCAATTTGCCTTCTATTTTGGTTGGGGGATATGAAAGCTTTCGTTTAACTAAGCGTGCTGTCGCTGGTGTTTTGTCATCATTATTTTTGGCTCTTTATAATAGTTATTGACAGGGGTGAGGTTATGACGGTGCACAATATTTTCGAACAAACTATTTTTAATATCGTTACTCATAGTAAATTCAAAAAAAGTTTCCTGTTTATTTGTTTTCATATTCTTAATTCAAAATTTGAATCCCCGAATTACATTACTTAATTAAAAAGTTTGGATTCATGTTTAAAAATGTATCAAACCTCTTTCTTATTTTATATTCAGTGATTTTACGCCTCCCTACTACCTAAACGTGGAACTAAAAACCACAGACAAAAAATCATTTAATCGGAGGCACGGGAACTCTGTTATTTTGCGGTCAGTATATTTACCGTGAACACACCTTGACGGCAGTCAGTTAATTAAACAAAAAAAAGTAAAAGGGGGTAATGTTCTTGTTCCTAAGCGGTCCCAAGAACGTGCCATTACACATTTATTAATAGGGCGTAAACTCCAAGATTGGTTAGCGCCCTGGATCCAGTTTAATTTTGTTGATTACCACCGTTTAATCCGGTTCAATTGTCCATGTTTAGATTTGGGTTGCCAATTTGAAAATTAAATTACTTTGTCAGATTTTGGAATATAAACAGAAAACAATATCAACACTTTACTGTGTATTTAATTTATTTGAAACTAGCTGATGCCCGCGACTTCGTACGCGTGGACTTTATGACTTCAGCGTATGCATATAAATGAACTAATGTAGTTACATAAGAAAATACTTGTAGCAGTGTTATGGTTCTGCATCAGGTGTTCTAGATCTTCGATTTTTATACCTCAACAAAAAATGCTCATCAGGCTGAAAGACTTTTGCAAAGATGACATTTTTATATTTTGTATAGTTTAACTGGATCATTATGGTTTTGCATCGGGTGTCCCGGATCTTCGATTTTTGTACCTCAACAAAAAATGCTCATCAGGCTGAACAACTTTTGCCAAGGTGTCATTTTTATATTTTGTGTAGTTTAGCTGGATCATGATGGTTCTGTATCGGGTGTTCCAGATCTTCGATTTTCATACCTCAACAAAAATACTCATCAGGCTGAACAACTTTTGCAAAGATGTCATTTTAATATTTTGTATAGTTTAGCTGGACCATTACAGTTCTACATCAAGTGTTCCCGATCTTCGATTTTTATACCTCAACGAAAAATGCTCATCAGGCTGAACAACTTTTGCTATGGTGTCATTTTTATATTCCTTATAGTTAAGTTGGACCATTATGGTTCTGCATCAGGTGTTCCATTTTCCAAAATCAATTATACCCTTAGTTATGCCCAGGCTTAACAGCTATATAACAAAAAGAGTTTCATTCGAATCCGTTCAGTATTTCTGGAGATTAGCGTGTTCAAACAGATAAACAAACAGACACACAAACAGACAAACAGACACACTTTTTTTTTCAAATTCTTACTCTATTACTATGTCTCCATCGCCCCAGATTTTTTTTTGAAATATATGTAATGTACAGACACACTTTTTTTACTGTTTTATTATATGTAAGGATAAAGACGAGCTGTGTATGTTCATCTACCTTCATAATTCCACAAAACTAATGTGATATAATAGTTTTTTATTAATTGAATACGAATGTATTAAAATGTGAATCTTAGAATCTGTTTTAAAAAACGTGTATTTGAATTGATACGTTTTTTTTAAAAACAGATCCACTTTGAATGGATGTGGTATTATGTTATTCGAACTAAATAGGTAAAACAGCTTCCCCTATTGACGCAAGATATCATGCTTTATACTTACTTTCCCTCCAAAAATCAAGCTTAATAGTTACACAGAAACATTCCTATTAAACAGTCTTTAATATCATAACTGGTACATTCGGTACCTCAAAGGAGTCGAACCCATTACCTGGACCTCACCGCACCCCTAATCCCTATAATTACAGTCATCCCACCGGGTGATTGATAGCTGGTAACAATCCTGGACGTCCAATGGGAATCTGATCACTTTTTATATAAATTGGTACAATAGTACGACGACAGAAGTCGGGAAAAAGTCTCGTATCACGTCCGTTTGTTTGTGGTCAGCCGTGGATTTGAATAATTTTATACTTGTTTTTTTATTATATACTAAAATTAATGAAATAATAGTGTTAAAGTATGAAATTTTTCTCACACAGAAAGGCTTTCATATCTTCTATGATTCAGTTACTTGTTATTATCATGACGGCATACTATCAACAATAAAAAATATTTCTGATTTTCTTTCCTGAACGTTTAAAAAAGTATCTCAAAATTGACTTCTTTTTTACTTTACTTATTATTTCACTAAACAGATGTGGCATTTGTTAGCTGAGTGTTTAAACATTTGTGCATAAAAGTTTTAAAGCATTGGCATGGTTGTAAAATATATTAAGACAAAGTTAGTATGGAAAATGCATTTTTTTTTAAATTCTCCATACAAAATGGCAATTTCATACTTAACCCCTAATATCACACTAATAGTAACACAAAAATTTACACTTTTTCATAAAATTAATTAAATTATACTTTATAAATGACGTTTGAAATTGGAGTTTGATAGCTGCACAGTTTAGGTTTTGGTATACCTATTGTATGGACCTGTAATAAATTAAAAAAAATACCATCATTTACACCATAGAGCTTTGATTATTACTTCAGTGCTATGTAAATCAACTATACGCTTTATTCATCGTCAATTAGCTATCATTTAACTCTACGGTTGACTGGTAGAGAATATCTAGTGACGCCAAGTTCGCCATTCTATTGTAAAACATAAAAAAAATCATTTTCTCATTTCCGGGTGCGATTTTGATGCACGTTTGTACAGTGTACTTTAGGTATCCCCACAGTAACACAAAAGTATAGCTATTGGTTCGCATACTACTTTTAGTCATTTTCTTTTAATATTTTAGTACTTTAGGAGCTCGACTTTGTATAATATACCTTAGCATCAATTTTGTATTTTACACTAATCGCCAACCCCGACTCCGCCCGCACAACCCCTAAAGTAGTTGGTTACGCCTTTAGTTGTATAGACAATTTTGGAAACCTATAATTTACTGGAATTGCTACCATACCGCTCCCATAGTTTAACAACCAATTCATATTTCCTCCTAAAAAATATGTTTTCGACAATCTGTAAAAATAAAAATAGGCAACCATAATTTTCATTTTGTTTTTTGATGTTGAAATACGTCATGAATGCTTACTTACCTACTTAATTTTTTTTGAGACTGAAGATCAATAAGATTTTTTTTTGGAATGTCACTTGATCTAATTAACACGAATCCTTTTCGATTAGATTTGTAATTTAGAAAAGTGATCATAGGTAGTTACTCAAGGTCTATTTTAGTACTTATTTAAGTAATCTTATACCTTTAAACGAGCAATTCTTGTATATTTATTGATATGTACGAAGGTATATAAATTATTTCTGTGATCTCGTAAACGGCTCTAACGATTTCGCTGAAATTTGGTATATTAGAGTTTTCGGGGATAAACAATCAATCTAGAATAGTTTTATGTTTGGGAAGGCGCATGTTTTCGAGTTTTCATGCGCGAATCCCGCTCGGTGACTTACTTTTGATTTTTTACATACCTATTCAATAGGGTGGAGTGAAAATGCATGAAAAATTTTTTTTTTGCTTTTTTGCATTAGCATAGTGGTAAAAAGCTGCGTATTGATAAATAAATCAAGTATGTCAAATATTATTTATCTATTTTAATGGTTTGAGGTGCCCCAACATGAAAGAAATTTGAAAATAAATATGATTTCATTCATTGTTGACAGCTGTATTTAGATGTATATAAACCTTAATAATGTATCGGAATAGTAATTTTCATGTTGTTTGAAACCTATATTTGTGTGTGATTATAAAAAAATACATAAAAATTTGGAGTTCATGGTGCCCCAAAACCTCTCAAAACAATAATAAATCAAGAATTTTGCAATAATAGGTATTTATGAAATATTTATAAAAAAATGATACAAAATGGCCAATTCACGTTTATTATTATAATATTAAACGTGAATTAGCCATCATCTGACGAGATGACAGTCTGGCCCTGGTAAAACTATCACGTTTTTCCTCTCCACACACTGCACCTGAAGCTTCAGTTACGAGCTTGATGCACCGCTTCACAGCTTGAGTATGAGAAGGAAAAAGTGCTATATTCTCTTTTGTTTTAAGACCATTTTCTACAATTTCAAGACCATTTTAAGGCTACAGCAGATAAACTTTTAGTTAAAGGTGGTTCAGTAACAGTCATCTGGCTATCGTGGTTACAAGCAATAATATAGTATAATGGAAAGCATTGAAATTAAATCATGGTATTTGGAATTTTCGGATTCCTGTGACTTTATTTGACCTTGATTTTAAGATACGTCGGCTTGCCAGTTCCCGTATTACTTTGTGGTCATCTGCAAGCATAGCTATAAGATTTTCTGGATGACCAAAATATCAATTTCTTTGTGTGACTGGATCGATCACTTTTTCAAATTATCGTTTAAATAGCGACTACATCTTAATATATAAAATCGTAAACTGAATGACTGACTGACTGACTGACTGACTGACTGACTGACTGACTGACTGACTGATCTATCAACGCACAGCCCAAACCGCTGGACCTAGAGACTTGAAATTTTGCACACAGATACTTTATACAGTGTAGGCATCCACTAAGGAAGGATTTTTGAAAATTCCATCCCTAAGGGGATGAAATAAGGGATGAAAGTTTGTATGAAAGTCCCTCAGTTTTGAAGCTAGAATCTTCAAATTTTGTGTTTAGGCTGACGATTGAAAATTAATAAATACGGGTCTCAGCGTTTTTCAAAATTCTACCCCCGAAGGGGTCAAAAGGGGGATGAAGTTGTGAATTAAAGAAAATCCTTCATTTTCGAAGTAAAAATCGCTAAATTTATAATTTAGGCTTATGGATAGAAAACTAAAGCAACGTATATTGTTTTTATTAGGATTTCAACTCCAAAGGGGATGAAATGGGGGTGAAAAGGGTTAAAAAAACCTAAAAATAGATATGGATGTCGTTATCGGGGTTTTGTGGGATGACGATTGCAAAAATGACATTTATTTTGAAGTCCAACCACGATGGACATAATTTAACCCCTAAAGGGGTGAAAATGGGGTCCAAATTTTGTATGGAAAATTAATATAAAATAGACATTACAACTTTAAACTTCGTAGGAGCACATCTAAAAATAAATAGGCAAATATATATTTTGTTATTTTGAAAATCAACCCCTTAGGGCGTAAATGGGGTGAGTAAACATAAAAATCGATATAGATGTCGTTATTGGGGTTTTCTGGGATGACGATTGCAAAAATGACATTTATTTTGAAGTCCAACACGGTGGACATGATTTAACCCCTAAAGGGGTGAAAATGGGGTCCAAATTTTGTATGGAAAAATAATATAAAATAGACATTACAACTTTAAATTTCGTAGGAGCACATCTAAAAATAAATAGGCAAATATATATTTTGTTATTTTGAAAATCAACCCCTTAGGGGGTAAGTGGGGTGAGTAAACATAAAAATCGATATAGATGTCGTTATTGGGGTTTTCTGGGATGTCGATTGCAAAAATGACATTTATTTTGAAGTCCAACACGGTGGACATGATTCAACCCCTAAAGGGGTAAAAATGAGGTTCAAATTTTGTATGGAAAAAGAATACAAAATCGAAATTACAACTTTAAAATTCGTAGGAGCAAGTCAAAATATATATTTTGGGATTTTGAAAATCAACCCCTTAGAGGGTAAGTGGGTGAGTAACATAAAAATCGATATGGATGTCGTTCTTGAGGTTTTATGGGATGGTGATTGCGAAAATGAGATTTATTTTGAAGTGCAACGCGGTGGACATGATACATATGGACCTGGACCTGGACATGCACATCCAGGGAACGGGAACGGGAACCGGAACGGGCACGGGCACGGGCACGGGAACGGGAACGGAACGGAACGGAACGGACCGGAACGGAACGGGAACGGGAACGGAACGGAACGGGAATGGAACGGGAACGGAACGGGAACGGAACGGGAACGGAACGGGAACGGAACGGGAACGGAACGGGAACGGGAACGGAACGGGAACGGAACGGGAACGGAACGGGAACGGAACGGGAACGGAACGAGAACGGAACGGGAACGGAAAGGGAACGGAACGGGAACGGGAACGGAACGGGAACGGGAACGGGAACGGGAACGGAACGGGAACGGGAACGGAACGGAACGGGAACGGAACGGGAACAGAACGGGAACGGAACGGGAACGGAACGGGAACGGAACGGGAACGGAACGGAAACGGAACGGAAACGGAACGGAAAAGAAACGGAAACGGAACGGGAACGGAACGAGAACGGACGGGAACGGAACGGGAATATAACGGGACGGGAACGATAACGAGAACAGGATGGGAACGGGACAGGAACGGGATGGGAACGGGAACGGAAGGGGTACGGGACGGTTACGGGACGTTTACGGGACGGGAACGGAACGGGAACGGGAACGGGAACGGGAACGGGGAACGGGGAACGGGGAACGGAGAACGGGAGCGGGAGCGGGAGCGGAAACGGGAACGGGAACTGGAAGCCTTGTGCGAGGCCCGCCACACGCGGCAAATGTCTTGCCTCGCGAGGCAGCGCGCTTGATGGGGACTCGCCTAATCGCGTAAAAATGGCTGGCCGGATCCTGGTTGAAGGTTCCTTAAAAGGATTTCGTCTAATATCCACGCGGACGAAGTCGCGGGCAGAAGCTAGTCAATCATAAACCACAAGTGCAGTGATCCATTTAAACACGAAGGATTGCATTTGATTTGAAACCAGGTTCGCCCTTAAATTTTCATCATGAAATTGGCTAAATAGGTACCTATATGTATATATGGTTGAAAAAGCACGAATTACTTTTAAGTTTAGATAATTATAAAGTTGTTAGCTCGCTTAGTAGGAAATCTACTATAAGAGGGGGTTCACTTATTATTCTACACAATAGTTTACAATGTAAAGAGCGTAGAGATGTAGTATCCCTCTCAATTGAACGAACCGTTGAGTTATCGTGCGTGGAACTTGATCAAATAATTATAGTATGCGTATATAGACCCCCCAAAGCGAATTACTCTGAGTTTGAGTCCACTATGGAGGAAGTTTTAAAAATAACTTGTAGGAAGAATAAAAAAGTCGCAATTTGCGGAGATTTTAATGTCGACATCTTAGACCCTAAAATAGCCAAACTGTCGAGTAGGTTCATAAACCTATTTAAATCATTTAATTTGCTACATATTTTTAATGAACCAACGCGTATCACACCCACATCGGCAACCTGCTTAGATAATATTTTCTGTAACTGTAATGTCATTGAAAAATCAATTTTAAATTGTATTAAATCCGACCATAGTGGACAATTAGCCTCCATTGAGCACCATCATGTTCCGCCTAAACGGGAAATAATGTGTAGGCCAGTAAAAAAACACTGTATTGAAAAATTCAGAACCAATGTCACAAGTAAAATTGAAACATTACCAGAACCAAATTTTGAAGCCAATAACCTATATAATCATTTATTTAGCATAGTTCAAACTGAATTTAGTAAAACTTTTAAACAAAAAGTCATCAAATGTAATGATAGTACGAAATTTAGTGACTGGGCCACACCCGGCATATATAAGAGCAGAAGGAAATTATACGAACTTTATGCAGAGAAAGCTACTTCTAGTGATCCTAACTTCATTGAATTTGTCAAGAATTATTCACAAACATTCAGAGAAGTCTGTATCTTAGCAAAGTCCAAGTACTTTGCAAATAAAATTAAATTAGCAGACAATAAAATTAAGGCTACTTGGAATATTATTAACAAAGAAACGGGCAAATCAAAATCCAATATAAATTCCTTCTGTTTAAAAACTGGTGATCAAACTTTTGAATCTGACAATGAGGTCGCTAAAGTTTTTGAAGATTTCTTTGCTAGAATACCTGTAGAAACTACCAGTACTCTTAGTGCTTGTCCCAACATCGCTGTCTCCCTTCTGGAGTCAAGTGTTGATAAGTGCAATGAAAGTTTTTCCTTTAAATATATAAATAGTGCAGATATCATTAAAGCTTTTAAAACAATTAATGTTAAAAAAACAGAAGATCTTTGGGGCATGTCAACAAGCATAATTAAATCAATAATTGATATACTAGCCCCTTACTTGGCTTTTATTTTTAACAAATGTATTGACGAAGGGGTCTTTCCTGATCTAATGAAAAATAGTAAATTGATTCCTCTTTTTAAATCTGGGGATAAAAGTGACCCAGCTAACTTTAGGCCAATATCTATACTACCAGCACTTAGTAAAATATTTGAAAAAATTATATATTCCCAATTATTAGATTACTTCACATACAATAATATACTTCATAAAAATCAGTTTGGTTTTTCCAAGGGTAAAAGTACTACTGATGCTGGAATTGCACTTCTCAAACATATTCTGGATGCTTGGGAAGAAAAGCAAGATGTAATTGGCATTTTCTGTGACCTTTCTAAGGCATTCGATTGCGTTGATCATCAAACACTATTAAAGAAGCTAGAACATTATGGTGTCTCTGATAAATCAGTTAGTCTTATGAAATCGTATTTGTACAATAGAACTCAGAAAGTAGTGATTAATAGAACTGAATCTACTGGAGCCCCCATCAATATGGGTGTGCCACAGGGATCAATATTGGGCCCATTGCTGTTTCTAATTTATATAAATGACCTTCCCAACTACGCGAATAATTTATGTGAAACAGTACTATTTGCGGATGATACTTCTTTAGTTTTTAAAGTAAACAGAGGTAATAACTGTTCGGACGAAGTAAATAGTGCCCTCTCTAAAGTTTCATACTGGTTTAATAGTAATAATTTAGCACTTAACCCCAAAAAAACTAAATGTGTTAAATTCTCATTACCTAATGTTGAGCAGACAAAATTAAATATTAATTTGAAAGACGATGAAGTCGAGTTTATCGAGAGCACAAAATTTCTAGGTATCACACTAGATTCTCGACTGCAATGGGATCCACATATTGAAGCCTTGTCAAGTAGACTTAGTTCAGCGGCATTCGCTGTTAAGAAAATAAGGCTTTTAACTGATATTGAAACGGCAAGGTTAGTATACTTTAGTTATTTTCATAGCGTAATGTCGTATGGACTGCTATTGTGGGGCTCAGCTGCCAGTATTGAAAATATTTTTGTACTCCAAAAAAGAGCTGTTCGCGCCATATACAATCTACGGCGGAGAGATACCTTGAGAGAAATGTTCAAAGAAATAAATATTTTAACTTTGGCAGGCCAATATATTTATGATAATTTAGTTTATGTAAGGAAACACTATGATTCATTTGCTAAGAACATCAATATTCACCAGTTCAATACAAGAAATAAAGATAAACTTGCCGTTCCAAGATTTAGGCTTGCAAAAACTAGAGGTTCATTTATGGGGAAAGGCATAGCCTTTATTAATAAAGTTCCACAACAAGTGATTGATCTTCCTTTGCATGAATTTAAAAACCATGTTAAAAAAACGCTCATGGGTAAAGGTTATTATAAAGTAGATGATTATCTTAAAGATCTAAATGCGTGGAAATGATGTAACACATAACTTGCTAATAAGTACTTTGTTGAAGTAATATAATAAGTCTATGTTGTTGCCAATAATCCTGTCACCCTGTTGTAATTTTCTGGTAACGATATATTCAAGTTTGTAAATATCGTTACTTATGGCTGTTACAGCTGATAAGTTTCTTGCGCCCGTTCTTCTTGTCAGCTAAAAAAGTCTGGAACGGGTGGTAGGAAAATATAGACGATTCAAAAGTACTTAATAATTAAGTTTATTTGAATAAAGCTTATTTGACTTTGACTTTGACTTTATAAGTTGATTCTCTTCCAGTTTTTGTGACATTTAATCGTAAGATCCTGTTCGCAGTCGTTAGCCACCTGAAATGGTTGAATGGATTGGGTTCTCTGTTTGCCAGGTCTGAAGGGAAAATACCAGTGCCAATGGCAATCATTATCTCAATTGATCGGAGCTTAGATCATCCTCTTTCGGTATACGACTGCTTTTTTTCACACCTACAATCAACAACTAACTACACATTTGCAGACCCTTGATGTCGAATAATTTTTGAGAATCTTCTTTGAATTTGTTAATTTTCTCTATAGTATTTACTATCTTGACGCCCTTTTTTAAATGGTGGATTTTTCTGGCTTTAACTCATGCTTGATCAAAATTATTTCATAACATCAAAATAAGTAATTGAGAAGAGGGTAACGTTTCGGGCGTGCCAAATACGGGACATTTTATCATTTGACGAGTCGTACGTAACTCGAGTCATTTTTACTGTAAATAACAAAATATTGAACATAATTAAATTCATAAAATATGTTTTGACTAACTACAAATATAATTGAATGAATAAAATTATAATTACTAATTTTACTTACCAAATGTTTCAAAATGATGTTGTGAAAAAAAACATTAGTTTCTTCCGAAAAAGGCTCACTTGTATCTTATGTTAGATTTAAAATAACTGACACATTTGATACTTATTATTGATTAGATGTGTCCAGAAACAAAAAATATATATTTCTACGATTTTTAATGAAGTTTTGCATTTGGTTTTGCACTCTCGAACATTGGCAAGTTTTGGATTTTTTTCAAAACTTTGACCTAACGGGGGCACCTTTAAATATAAACCTAGGCAAAAAATATTTTAGCTTTTGCTTATTGTGCCTACCACGCAGCTTTTCTTGGGTATGCCTTATTGAATATTTTAAAAAAAGTTTTTCACTCCACCCTACTATTCAAGTTTATATATTTCTTTATATTTATTGTTTTTAGACAAGTTTAAAAAAAAATGTTAGTGTTTGAGATAACAATGTAGATTATCACCTAAACACCACCATATTTCAATAAATAGTAATAACCGAGCAAAGATCGATCGCCCAGGTACTTATTAGTTTAATTAAGCACATTTAAGCAAAATAAAAAAACAATAAAACTGTCATAAGCGAGGCCTATCTCAAAAAATAATAACATAACGACATATTAATAATAATAGTGACCAGAAATCAAAACGTTAATTTATCTTTAGCCCCGCGGCCAATACGAGTCGTAATAAAATATTTCAAATTTCTATCGAAAAACGTTTGATGTGAAAAAGTGACGTTTTTGTGGTGAATCATAAAGACGATTTGATTGTAAAAAATAAGGGCATAATTACGGTCACAATGCGATGGTTAGAGGCGAGGGACAATTAGATTTTGACGGGCTGTGATAAATGGAGCTTGTGTCTACTGAACGAAAATGCATGGAGTCGCCTTTGCACTAAATAAAGAATTAATGAAGACTCAACACTTTCGTGGTAGCGTAAAAGAATTGACGGTTTAAAAATGCTTATTACAGTAGCTGGTAAAATCTTGAAATCAGATGGGGATTACGCAGAACGCGTATTTTATTAATACGTCGCAGTAGAGCAGCGACGACGGTAGAGGAGCGGAGATTGGTCGCTCGCAAGTGCACGTGTGCACAAACTTATCCCCACTCCGTCAAAATGGTGTCAATATGTTTGGCGGAAACTGTATCTGAGCTTAATTGAATAAATAATATTTCCAGTTAAAAGTTTTCATAAACTTGTAATTACAAGAAATACCAAAGTTTTTATTCTTTCTACACTGATTAAAAAATGGCTGAATGTAATCATTTATTGTTTATTTATTACTACATTTATTGTCATAGTTTAACCTATTGATTGCGTATTTGATAATTTGTATAAAATCGTGTTTTTTATAACAATATAAATAGGGTGCTTTACCTTACAAACTTTTTAGTTCTAGCTCCTCTCCACTGCATTCCTGTCTACTTGATAATTTACCAGCAATGTGATCTACGTTGTTATTAAAAAGATCGTTTCCCTAACCGCGAATTATCAAATTTCTTCCTCTGGCCCTAACATTATCACATACGTCCAAATGTCCAGGGTAGGTTTTAACGTCCAAACTATTTAGAGCCTTTTATATTCCTTTGATGACGCATTTCCTAAAGCTAATCGCCTACCAACCAGGATTGTTAAGCTCTACGTATCCTGGGCAAGTTAAAAGGAACGATTAAAGGAAAATTGCAAAAGATTACAGACTCAACCGTTGTAATCCACGGATCACTTATTATAATTACAAGTCTCCTAAGTTTTAAATGTGAACATTAATTAAGTTAGGATTTAGAGAGATTTGTTACATTTTTGCGGTTACTGCGGAAACACTGTTATTAGATATTTTCGTTAGATTTATGTATTTAATCACGTGATACTTTGCCTTAATAACAGTACCTAACTACCTACCTATGGTGGCTGTCATAAAGTAAAAAGTTTTTATATGTTGCCCAGTACGCTGTAAAACAATTGAGAGCACCAAGAAATGGAGCTACGGAAAAGAAGGGGAAATTACGCCACGGCAATACGAAATCCCACAAGTGGTGTCAGAGTTTTTACCGACAAGACATTTAATTACTAACGTCCACTTATGAATAATTCAATTGCTCGAACAACGGAACGGTCACACAACGCTGCGACCAGCGGTCACCAGTCGTTGCCCGCCAAGATTTTATATTAATGTTCTCATTTCTTGCTTTTTTATTTCACTTTACGCTACTTTACGTTAAGGTAGGCAGGAGAAATACTCTTTAAGACTGATATGGAAACTTTTTTGTTGCCGTGATTTATGGATTAGAAAAAGAATACAGTTTAAAATTAGTATGAATTGTTTCGGTCATTCAAATTCGTACATCATAATAATGTGTTGGCGTAAACTTGGATACCACTTGGTTACCTACTTAAAAATATTATTTTAAAGATACCTAATAAAAAACTTTTTTGAGGTTTCGAGTTATGAATAAAAATTTTGTATAAAATTCGAATAATCAAAGAATTCGTACATCAAATTAATTTGTTTACATACTAAAGCATGAACAATACTTTCGCTAGATAGGTAAGTTTGTACTTGTTTTATTATGCCACTCAGTAATAGATTAACACAATATCTTACCAATTTAAAACACTAGTGGTTGTAAAGTAATTGAGATGACTACCAATTATTTTAATCTTTATTAACGAAACTTAGTTACGAAGAAAATAATTTGCATATTAATTGATGCTCACACAAAAGCTTACGGCTTTTTTGTAGTACATTAACTTCGTCTATCATTACCTAATTAAAATTGTTTGAGTTATTTTAAGCGAAGAAAAAAGTATTTCACACATTTCCGCCGGTTCCCGATGGCAGCATCGGGAACCGGCCCGCGGCGCGGCGGTACATAAGGAACTCGTTGTTTCAGGTGCTTATCCGACCAACTCCCGCGGTACGGTCGCTCCGCTCGCTCAGCTCACGCGTTTTGTGGAGGGGAGCTTCGCTCCTTCACATTTTTCGGGGGCAGCGGAATCGGTAACCGGCGCCGGCCGCGGAGGAAATTCCTGAAAAGCGCGAAGAGCGAGCAAAGCGTCTCCGTTTCAGCTTGTTAAAATGCTTTCGTGTGTCTGTCCCGCTATCCCGCTGTATCACTATCCCGCTGTCCCGCTCTCCCGCTGTCCGGCTAGCCGTCTATTCTTCTCTACAGGTCGCATTTCGCAACCGATTCACGTGAATTTTTGTGAGTAGGTTCTACTACACTAAGTAATATGATTTTTTGTTGACTCAGTTTTCAGTTTTTTTTTCAAAATGGCAGAGATATTATTATGGGGAATAATCATAATCATATTTCAGGCTTTTTGAAAAATGTTCGAAAACGTCACAAACGCGAGCTACAGCTCTACAGTTTAAATTGCTTATTACATGCCACAGTCAGTAAATTTTCAGTTTATTTGATTCGCTGTTTCACACTGTTCCGTGTGTTTTTTTAGGTTAAAAAAAGGTATGTTTTCCATGTGTGATTCAAATTCAAACTTTCGTAGCAACTTTATGTTGATCAATTATTTCGATTGTTTCAAATAATAAGGGGCTATGTAAAATTAGCATAACATCAAAAAGAGTCAATTTTTTTACATCATAGCCCCGTAACGCTTTAAATGAGTCATCTAACCACCTATGGCAGAATTCCTCGAACATTCTGGAAACATTTCAGGTTAGCACCTAAGGCAGTCACCGAGTCCAGATAATATTTGGGTCGAAGTAAAGTCACATTTTAAGGCGAGCATTTCTGACATTCCGTCACCGCCCTCCCATACAAGAGGTGAGCAGGGAAGGTTCACATGGAGCTGTTTCTCCTTTTCTTTTCCGTTGCATCTGCAATCAGTGTATTCTCTTTTAGCAGATATTGTGTTGCATACTTTTCTCATTCAGAGTATTAGCCTAACCTACATTGGTACTGTAATCACTCTGATTTGACAGATGGAAGCGATACCTACATTGCTACTTTTCTTTGGTAAATTTTTATTTGTGCCAAAACAAAGTAACAATGTATCACGTAGATCTGTCGAATTACAGTTTAGATTAACTTCATTGTTATTAGCGGATGGGCGCAGCGGTGCGGTGAAAGAGCGCGGGCGGAGCGAAGCGCTGCGGTGAAAGAGCGTGAGCGGAGCGAAGCGGTGCGGTGAAAGAGCGCGAGCGGAGCGAACGACGTACAAAGCGAAGGCGGCAGATTTGATTTTGTTTAGATTTTGTTAATTTACGATAGTAAGTTTCATTTTAGAAAAAAACGGGAGATATCGTTGCGTCCCGGAAGATTGGGACGTTAACCATTATTAAAGGAGTCTCCCGGGCATTCCGGGAGACTCTACCTCCAGCGAGAGCATCTACTCATCTTCTCTACGCTATCCTTTTAAAGCATTTAAGATAGCTGGATATTCTCTAAGAGATCAGGTCCGGAACGAGGTGATCCGACAGAGAACTAAAGAAAGCCATATTAGCCGTAGAACCGATGGCCGCTGGGTCAGACGAGTTCTTGAGTGGAGATCGCGCATCGGCAAACGTAATGTGGGACGCCCTCAGACAAGGTGGAGCGACGATCTTCGCAAAACTGGATGAGTATAGCCGTGCTCAGTGGCGTGCACTCGGAGATGCTGATATTAGTGATTTCTCCTCTCACTGAGAGCATTAACAGGTGATCGTGGATCTCAGCATATTTTTTGTGTCTCCTTTAACAAAGTTTTTTTGAAAAGAATGCTACTAATTTTATCCGACTAATAAATTTTATAAATGTGAAAGTTTTGATGTTTGAATGTTTGTTACTCAACAACGCAACGGCTGAACGAATTTGGATGAAATTTGGCACATAGATAGTTTATAGCCTGGATTAAAAATACTTTTTTATCTCGGTCAAAGCTTCCCTACCGCGCCTGGCGGAACATATTTTGTTCTATTTTCATTTCAATTCAAGATTATTTTTAATAATTTTCCTCGTCCCATGTAACTTGTCCCACTTGCCATTCCTTCGTCCTGTAGATTTGCATAATAACACCGCGCTTGGGGCGAAAGCGTCCACTTTTTTGACAAATTCCTTCCTTTTGTTCGGGATTACTTGGATTTTGACGTTTGAGTCATTGCTTGCAAAACAACTGTGACAAGAGATTTGTGAGGAAGAAAGATGTATTGGTCGGTTCGTAAAGGTTTGAGACTGATCATAAATTAATTAAATATTTTTTTTTGTAACTTTAAATGTTGCCATAAAGGATGTAAAATATTATTCAAGTTGAAATCGAAGTCATTGACAATCTTTTAAACTTAAAATCTAACCGTACCATTGATAACTATGTAGAAAAAAAGCTTAAATCAAAGTTCACGGTGAAATAAACCTAAAAAAATCACAAGAGGTCATAAGAAAACGGCTACTGACTCTAAAAACATAAAGTGGATGAAACATGAAATGAAATAAATAACTAAGTACTTATTTCATTTCATGTTTCATCCACTTCATGAATTAAAAAACCTAAATAAAAAAAAAACAAGTTAACTTTTATATTTTGTAGCATCAATAGCCAGCTTCTTGTGATTTTTAATGTTTATTTTACCTTTAATTTCGATCACATTGATTTCAGAATTTTCTGTCCTATAGTTATCAATATAGCAGCGTTTAGATTCTTAATTTTAAAAGATTGCCAATCACTTGGATTTCACCCTGTAGATGCTTTATAAAGTTTGACTCAAGATAATTACTTATTGAATAAAACCACGGAATGAAATAGTGAAATACCATGCCGGCAACCAACAATTCAGTATATTTATGGTCACACAAAAGCAACTATTAACTATAATAGTATAATATATCTGTAGATAAATTAGCTCACTATCTCGTGCCAACTAAATGTTTACATTTCTCATTAACCATCGTAAAACAATTCAGCGAATGAGACTGGTGATTTAAGATTGCCCGAGCACGTCACGTGAAGGTGCCCCGTTAGACATATCAAACCATCAGGGGGTCAAGTCTGCTAATGTTTTCGTCAAAATCGTAGTTCAATGGTGTTCTAATGATAATGCTTTTTGACACAGTGCTTGTTTCTTAAACCCAAAATCAAGACACAATATGGTTCCGTTTTGGGCTTAAGAAACACAATGTGTTTTCAGTTTTGGGTTTATGAAACTAGAACTGTGACAAAAAGCATTACTATTGAAACACCATTGAACTACGATTTTGACGAAAACATTAGCAGACTTGACCCCCAGGTTGCAGGCCGGTGAAGCAACATCCACCAAACCGTAACAACTGGCACTCACTTAAAAACAAACATAAATGCACACGCAGAAAAACAAAACATACTCTACGCAACAAACTTACCAGCGACAATCGAATCAAAACTTTTAGTCAACTTTTTATAAAGTTTGTCGCGAAATCGCACACAGTTGCAGAATAAAATCTTAAAACACTGTAGACTTCGCAACCCAGGCGACGATATTTGATAATACCACAGAATATATGTACTAACGTAAAACACCAAGCTAATGGCTATCTTCCCAACGCAATGTGGTCTGGTCCCAATATGCGATAGATTGAATATGGGTAGTATTTAATCGAGTAACAATAAATTTCCATTTTGGGTATAAAAAATACTGAACGTAGCGTACTAAAAAACTAAGTGAGCGACGGACCAAAGGCGACTACAGATATTGGAAATGGGTGACATTAAAATACAGAACGGGCGACCAAATTACTATTTGGGCGACAGTCTCAGGGTACACAAAACATTTAAAATTTGGCTTATATTTTATTTAAAAAAGGTGATTATTATCCTAATCGAGATGACAAATAGTAGATTGTTATACAAGACGCTAAAATGACCCATTGCATACGAGGTAGTTTTATTCCCGAGCTTTAGTGAGGGAATAAATAGAAACCGAGTTACAATGGGTTTTAGCGTCGTGTGTTACACTCTACTTTTCACTACGATTGCGAGAAAATAAAATACAATTTTGAATACCTAGTTTATACTTCCGTAAACGAATCCACTCGTTTTTCTATCCTCCACTTCATAAACTTTTCATAAAGTATTTAAATAAATGATTTGTGCTTGACGGCAAAAGATTAAAATTATTTCTTTCCTATTACTTACAGTCACACAATTCAATCAGTTTGGTATTAGAGAAACATTCTAAAGATTTCGCGCCTTTTTTAATTTCTACTGTAGCAGCTGAAACACAACACGCATTCTACGATCAAACTTAAAGTCACAGAGTATAAATAAGTCTATGATTTCACCGAAGAGAACCCTGCTTTTAGTTCCATTTTCAAAAATAAAAATTAGAAACAGTATAGTCGAGCGAGTCTTTATTCATGATTATGAATAAAGACTTTTTCATTTTAGTAGGCTCATTGGTAATAGACAAACATTAAAAAAGAAAAAACTTTATCCCCTAGGGGTAATTTTGCTATTTTATCCTGGCTCTTGTACCTTACAATAACGTACTTTTAGAGCAAGAGGAGTGAAAAAACAAATAAACGAGAAAGCAACCCAAGATAAACGTGTTGAAAATATCATGTTGGGCAGCTTAATCAGTTACCTATTACCTATTTGGTATCCTTACTATTACTAATATCCCGTCTGAGTTGCTACGGGTGAGTCGACTTTTTCTAATATTTTTCAATTATTAATCATCTTAATATAAAAATAATATTGTGAATGCATAAAAAATCTAAAAGTTTAATATTACTTAATATTATAAATGCGAAAGTCCGTTTGTTTGTTTGTTACGCCTTCACGTCGTAACTACTGAACCGATCATCATGAAATTTTGCATACACGTTGTCAGGGGTACAGAAAAGAACATAGGGTACCTTTCATTTCGAAAAAAAAATTGTTTCCGAGGGATAGCAAAAAAACTTCCCACACAGACGAAGTCGCGGGCAGCCGCTAGTACTTAATAGTTGCCCACTCAGTATTTTTGTCACCCATTTAGAGTTTTCATTGCTAACTCTAATTATTTATCACCCATATGTAGTCGCCCTTTTTAAGTATGTTTTGTAATCCACTGTTTGTAATTTTGTCACCCAAAAAATAAACTGCTGCCCGGTTTAGTATTTAAATATCCCATTAACAGTCGCCTTTAATTATTTCCAGTCACCCAATTTATTAATTCCCGATTGAAATTGAGCCCCTGAGCTGGGCCGGCGCGGTCTAATAGAACAGCTTCAATTGAACGTGTGGATTTTCCATACATAAGCGAGCAATAAAGGACCCCGTACAAAATGTTCGAAAAAAGCCAATCGGTCAATTTGGCTGAAATTTTGGGTAAATATACCCTGTAACAGGCTGATCAAAACTGCAAAGTTGCAAAGTGAAATAATGACTAGGAGATATGGTCTTTTCAATGTTGTAAGAAAAAATGAAAAAATAAAGAAACACATCACATTTTCATGTTTCTAATTTAATTATTTTTAATTATTAGGTTTAACTGTACTATGTACTCGCATTAAAAACGGTAAGGAGCGTTCTCAGGGCGAATACTTGGCATTTTCTTCGTAACGGGCGCACCCCAAGAACCACAAGATAAACGTCAGATATGATTATCAGAACCTTTTTTCTGTATACTGTGTATAGGAACTATGCATATGAAAATAGCAGCCAAATACTCAAACAATTCTTAAAGTTAAGGCTACCTTAACTTCAAAAAAGTTATCAGATTTGACAGAATCTTTATGAAACTGATAGCTTCCTTAAAGTTATGGAGACTAAATGCGAGTACATAGTACAGTTAAAGCTAATAATTAAAAATAATTAAATCAGAAACATGATAATGTGATGTGTTTCTTTATTTTCACATTTTTTCTTACAACATTAAAAAAGCCATATCTCCTAAACTAGTCATTATTTAACTTTGCAACTTTACAGTTTTGATCAACTTGTTCCAGGTATATTTACCCAAAATTTCAGCCAAATTGACCGATTGGCTTTTATCGAACATTTTGTACGGGGTCCTTTAATTAAAGGGCGCCACAGTGAGGAATCTAATCGCCGATTTTTTTTAATTATATTTCACTTATCCTTACTAATTATTATAAATGCGAAAGTCCGTTTGTTTGTTTGTTACGCCTTCACGTCTTAACTACTGAACCGAACATCATGAAATTTTACATACACGTTGTCAGGGGTACAGAGAAGGACATAGAGTACCCTTTCATCCCGAACAAAAGTATAGTTGCCGAGGGATAGCAAAAACTTTCCACGCAGACGAAGTCGCGGGCGGCCGCTAGTTACTAATAAATTAATCTAATCATAATAATTTAAACAGATGATTTGACTGACAGGTAATTTTATTTTATTTGATTGAATGACTTAGGAATACTTTAAGATAAATAAAAATTATTATGATAGTGAAGAATAAATAAAAATTATAATGAAAAATATTCAAGGATTTTACTGATTGGTAATTTTAAATACCAAAATTACTAAGTTAAGATAGCTAATTCGCTGTTTAATTTAAAAATCCAACATTTACCAACCGCCATTGGTAAAACCATTTAAAATAGGGTTACCATTTCAACATTTGGAAAGTCTTGCCAAAAGCCGGACATTTCAATAACATTCCGGACATTTTTTTACATGGAAATAAATGAAACCTGTACCAAAATCTTTCGGGCTGTACCAAAGTCATGCCTGCGCTACAAAAACTTTTCATAACCCAAAAAGGCCACGCGTGCACCAAATTTTAACTAGCAAAGTTTTGTGTCACTACTACTTGATAGATGTGTAGTTTGTGTAGATATTTTTAATTTTTCTGATACCTGATAATTATCATTATATACCAGATCAAAAAAAGTAAGACCGAGCGTTGCGAACAACGAAGTGAGGCCGGTTTATAATAATATATTTCGACGGTTGAAAGGCTAATTGATCTAAACGACATTTTGTGAAACTCTCAGGAGGACCGATTAAAGTTTTATTATTCGGAAAAAAAATCATAAAAAAACAACTATTGAATAGACGTTTATTTATTTAATACAGTATATCCCCAACTAAGTAAGGAAGTTTTCTAAGCTATTAATGTCGATAATAGTGTATTATTTTAGAAAATTTATGTCGGTTGGCCCAAAATTCACCAAATATAGTTATTTTTAGAGAAAGGCAAAATGGTTCAAACGCTTTGCGTAAATAAAATAGCTGAAAGTAAACTGGCTCAAGCATTGACTTAGAATAAAATAATACGAGAGAAAATGAATTTAGCACCAAGTCAACTGACGGTTGAATTTGCCCAATGAGTCTAAGCAACATGCTGGTGTTGCACTAGAGTGAATTTGTTTAATGCAGATGCCCATTAGAAGTACTGCAGGATGAAACAAAATACAAATTTAGTAGAGTTATCATCATATCAGCCGCTCGACACCCACTGATGGGTATAGGCCCCAAGGATCTCCACGACGATCGGTCCTGCGCTACCCGCATCCAGCGGCGCACCGCGACCTTCATCCTCACGTCAATTCACCTTGCCGGGGGCCTACCCACGAAGCGTCGTCCGGTGCGCGGTCGCTATTCCTGAACCTTTCTGCCCCATCAGCCATCGGTTCCTCTCGCTATGTGTTCAGCCCACTGCCACTTCAGCTGAGCAATCCTTCGAGCGATTTTGGTTGCTTTAGTTCTCTACATTTCTAATTCGTTCACGCAGGGTAACGCTGATGGCTATGGCTCTCTCTATTACACGCTGGGTGACCTTGAGCCTCCTTATGAGACCCATAGCACGTTTCACTGCCGTAAGTTATTACTGGCAACATACACTGGTCATAGGATTTCGTCTTGAGACACTGAGGTAAATCGGACGCGAAGATTTTTCGAAGCTTCCCGAATGCTACCTTATCCGAGTTGGATTCGACGAGAGATCTCTTTCTCGAAGTTGCACTTACCTAACTTGACTGCCTGTCCTAAGTATACGTAATGGTCAAAAACTTCAAGTGTAGTGTTTCTAACATGAACTGGAGCGGACACAACATGGGCATTCGACATGATTTTCGTCATATCCATGTTCATCCTGAGACCCACTCTTTGGGAAGTACTACGGAGATCTTTGAGCATTGTGTTCAGGTCTTCCAAGATGAGACCTTGGCTCAGCCATAAGATCTATATCATCGGCAAAACGAAGGTGTGTTAGGTACTGGCCATTAATGTTGATGCCGAGTCCTTTCCAGTCTAAGAGTTAAAAGATATCCTTCAACGCATCTGTGAATAGTTTCGGAGAAATGACATCTTTCTTTCACAAATCCTATCCAACTGCAGCGAGGAGTGAGAACTCCTCGCTGCAGTTGAATAGGATTTGTATTCTGGTTCTATACTTTAAACGACATGGTGGCATTTTCGTATAAGTATCTCAACACCTCGATATACCTGTAGTCTACTTAGCACTTTTGGAGAGACTGCAGCACCACTCAGGTTTCAATCGAATCAAAGGCTTTCTCATACGCACGCCAAGCAAAGTGGGAGATTATACTCCTCGGTTTTCTGGACGTGAGGCGGGCGGCAGGGTTCCATATGGAAAGCAAGGCCACGGAATGACGAATAGTAGTGCAAGGCGTAGTTTAATTGTAGGTACACACGTAACTATAATGAAACGCACACACGTGCGTGTTATTACGTATGTACACGGCGAGTCGTAGTTTGAACTGGCCTCTGCAGTTATATTAATTCCTATTTTATCTAAAATCCATACTAATATTATAAATGCGAAAGTAACTCTGTCTGTCTGTCTGTTACGCTTTCACGCCTAAACTACTGAACTAATTTTGATGAAATTTGGTACTTACAGATATAGAGATGAGAGGAAAAGGCGGGGCAACGCGCTTGGTGGGGACCCGCTTTTTCACGTTAAAACGGCTGTTCTGATTTGGTGAAAATAGAACATAGAACACTTTTAATCCTAAAGCTAGGTTCCTTAAGGATTTTCTCGAATATCCACGCGGACGAAGTCACGGACAGAAGCTAGTCTAAATATATAAAAGAAGAAACTGATTGGTGACTGACATATCAACGCACAGCCCAAACCACTGGGTCTAAAGACTTCAAATTTGGCACATACGTTTCTTATAAGGTCTAGGGGTGCACTAAAAAAGGATTTTTCAAAACTCACCCCCCGAGGGGGTGAAACGGGGTCCAAAGTTTGTATGAAAGTCTCTCAGTTTCAAAGCTAGGATCTTCAAATTTTGTTTTTAGGCTGATGATTGAAAACTAATATATACGTGTCTCAGTTTTTTTGAAAATTCTATCCCTGAAGGGGTGAAAAGGGGGATGGAGTTGTGTATAGAAAATCCTTCATTTTCGAAGTAAACATAGCTAAATTTATAATTTAGGCTTATGGATGGAAATCTAACGCAACGTAAATTGTTTTTGGTAGTATTTCAACCCCTATGGGGATGAAATAGGGGTGAAATGGGGTTCAAAAAAACAAAAAATAGATATGGATGCCGTTATTGGGGTTTTCTGGGATGACGATTGCAAAAATGACATTTATTTTGAGGTCCAACACGGTGGACATGATTTAACCCTTAGGGGTTGAAAATGGGTGTCAAATTTTGTATGACAAAAGAATATAAAATAGACATTACAACTTTAAAATTCGTTGGAGCACGTCTAAAAATCAATAGGCAAACACATATTTTGTTATTTTGAAAATCATCCGTAAGGGGTAAATGGGTAAGTAAACATAAAAACCGGCCAAGTGCGAGTCGGACTCGCGCACGAAGGGTTCCGTACCTAAAAACGGCAAAAAATCATGTTTGTTGTATGGGAGCCCCCCTTGAATATTTATTTTATTCTGTTTTTAGTATTTGTTGTTATAGCGGCAGCAGAAAAACATCATTTGTGAAAATTTCAATTGTCTACCTATCACGGTTCATGAGATACAGCCTGGTGACAGACAGACAGAGAGACGGACAGCGGAGTCTTAGTAATAGGGTCCCGTTTTTACCCTTTGGGTACGGAACCCTAAAAATCAATATGGATATCGTTCTTGAGACGGGGACGGGGACGGGGACGGGGACGGGGACGGGGACGGGGACGGGGACGGGGACGGGGACGGGGACGGGGACGGGGACGGGGACGGGGACGGGGACGGGGACGGGGACGGGGACGGGGACGGGGACGGGGACGGGGACGGGGACGGGGACGGGGACGGGGACGGGGACGGGGACGGGGACGGGGACGGGGACGGGGACGGGGACGGGGACGGGGACGGGGACGGGGACGGGGACGGGGACGGGGACGGGGACGGGGACGGGGACGGGGACGGGGACGGGGACGGGGACGGGGACGGGGACGGGGACGGGGACGGGGACGGGGACGGGGACGGGGACGGGGACGGGGACGGGGACGGGGACGGGGACGGGGACGGGGACGGGGACGGGGACGGGGACGGGGACGGGGACGGGGACGGGGACGGGGACGGGGACGGGGACGGGGACGGGGACGGGGACGGGGACGGGGACGGGGACGGGGACGGGGACGGGGACGGGGACGGGGACGGGGACGGGGACGGGGACGGGGACGGGGACGGGGACGGGGACGGGGACGGGGACGGGGACGGGGACGGGGACGGGGACGGGGACGGGGACGGGGACGGGGACGGGGACGGGGACGGGGACGGGGACGGGGACGGGGACGGGGACGGGGACGGGGACGGGGACGGGGACGGGGACGGGGACGGGGACGGGGACGGGGACGGGGACGGGGACGGGGACGGGGACGGGGACGGGGACGGGGACGGGGACGGGGACGGGGACGGGGACGGGGACGGGGACGGGGACGGGGACGGGGACGGGGACGGGGACGGGGACGGGGACGGGGACGGGGACGGGGACGGGGACGGTCAAAGTCAAAGTCAAAGTCCTGAATATAGCGTAACTGGAATACTAAGTGGGCGACGGACTGAGGGCGACTACAATGTTGAAAATTAATGTGTGACTTTAAAATACAAATTGAGAAACTAGTAATTCAGAAAGGGCGACCACATTACTATTTAGGCGACAACCTTAGGGCGCACAAAACATTTAAAATTTAACATTTAATTTATTTATAAAAGGTTACTATTATCCTAATCGAGATGACAAAAATACCATGTTCGGCAGCTTAAATCAGTTATAGTCAGGTGGGGTAAGTGAAACATACTTTATTTTTATTTTTATTTAACAAGGTGTAGTAAAGCTATAAAACTCGCAATTAAAGTAGCTGTATAGGCAATGTATTCCTAATTAAATCAGCCTTTAACGGTATGAATATAAATATCTAAAGACTTGCATTAAGCAACAAAATCACGAAAAGAATATAAAAGCTAAGAAGTGTTTCACTTTAAGTGAAACAGTGGCCAAAATGGCTTTAAATATTGTGTCCATTTAATTAAAAACAGGACAAAAGGATCATGTTTAACCGTTAATATCCAAAATGTATCAAATTCTCATAAAATAGGGTCCAGTTTTAAAGATTTATCAAAAAAACATCGTGTTTTGCGTTTTGACATCGAATGAATTTCTTTTTGGTTTACTAGCTAGTTTAATGATCGCAGCGATATTTGTGTTGTATTAAGGGAAGTAATTCGTCATTCCTGCTTTATCGACACATTGCTATGAGAATAAACTACGATAGTTTCTTAGATATGGTTGGGTGTTTCACTTACCCCGGTGTTTCACTTACCCCACCTGACTATATATAGTTACCTACTTGGTATAATAGTTGCCCACTCAGTATTTTTGTCACTCATTTAGAATGTTCACTGCTAAATTAAATGATTTATCTCAAGTCACCCGTTTTACGTTATTTTTTGGAATCCACAGTCTGTCGCCCGTTTAGTTATTTTGTCAACCAAAGAATAAACCGCTGCCGTCGCTTTTAACCAAGGACCTTCACCGGAGGGATTTGCTACATCTATGCTTTTAACTATTTCCAGTCACCCAATAAATTAATTCCCATTAATATTTGTGGTTTTGTTACAAGATGATTACGAAGCTTTACGCTTCATGATTTTGTCGCTTCAAGCTAGTTTTGCTTGAGCTAGGGTTTCCTAGGATAGCGGTGCCGTCATATTACGGTCGTCATTTAGCGGCGTAGAACGTTATCTATGTAAACAATACGACGCGGTTTCTGACGTTACGGTGTCGCCATATTGTTTACATAGACAACATTAAATGCCGCTATATTACGGCCCTAATATGACGGCACCGTCATCCTTGGAAACCCTAGCTTTAGCCAATAGCACAATATTAAGTAAACATGTGGTACATACAAGTTATATACCGCGGTCAGCGCTGTAATTTTCCGGCGAGCGCGTACAATGGGTGTCTACGGGCGTACAAAACAACACTCATTGTTCTCTTTTATATAATTGAAAAGACAAATGAGTTTCGATAAGATACCCTCTTTGACCGAAGGCCTAGGCTTAAGAAATCTTTATTTCGAAATCTTTAAGTGGATTTTACGGTACACGTATTTTATTTTTTCCTTCCAACTCACACCAATTCTTTTGTCATATTAGGAATAGGGAATATGCATAAGTCACCGATTTTGATGAATTTGAGCTTGATCGCTGCGGACACTTATAAAAACATGATGGAACAGGAAAAAAAATAAAAAAAAATGTATACTTAATCCTAGTTTTATCACACGATGAAATCAGGGGAAAATAACAATTTTCGGATATAATATACTTTACAGTCAGATAGAATATCGAATAAGAAACAATATTTTGTATGACACATATGTACTTAAACGCAAAATTTAGGGAGATAATTGAAGATTATTGGCTAACTCCATATTAAACGCGCCGAAACACACCTGAAACGTGATGTGTGACGTCGTATGGAGCGTTTTCGGCGGGTGCTGCTGCGCGCTAACTTCAAGTAACTATATCACGAAAAAAAAACGCAAGAGAAAAGTTTTAATATTACAGTTAACTTTCTCACGCATTATACTTTTGATTAGGATTTAAAAAAAAAATGATGCATATTCCCTATTCTAACTACAAATTAATATTTACTTACTAGGTGATCGAGCACTATCACATATAAAGAATTCACAGATTTTGCAGTCCCCGCAAGAATCGGAGCATTGAAAATGAATACAAAAATTTACGAAAAACCAAAATCAAATCAAATGCAAAATCCTATTATATTTTTAAAATTACCTAGGTTAGGTAGTACCTATTTATTTTTACGATTGTGACACTCGGCTCCGCCTTGTGTCAAAGTGCCCGCTCACTACCTCGACGCAGCCCAAATATTATTAACCGATTTTCAAAATTCCAACGAATGCACTTCTCATTTGCTTCTGCATATTTTAACACTATTACCATGACGATCGGTCAATAATCATAGAAGCTACATAACTCTTTATGTATGGAAACACCCGTTTTTCTAGAATTTCAAATCTAAAGGGACTACCTACAGGTCACAATTATTTACCGATTTTCAAAATTATTTCGCCATTTGGTAGTTAAACTAATACCCTAGGACCTTTTTTTCATTTTTTCTTAAGTCAGATTTTTTTCCGACATATTTACAATTTAGTAAACAAACACCCCCCAAAAAACCCGGAATTTTTGGAACGTTGCAAAATTTCTAAAAAAGTTACCAGTAGATTTTCAAAATTCAAACGTTCACACGTGTCTCGATAAATTCCTCAACTTTTGGTACTATTTCCATCTCGATCCTCTCAAAATCCTCGGAGATATGGTCAAAAATACGTCTCATGCGATTTGCATCTGATAACCATTTTTAACCGACTTCAACGAAAGGAGGAGGTTCTCAATTCGATTGTATGTTTTTTTTTTATCGTTGTTCGCGCATGTCTTCGTCATTTATGGACCAATTTTGATGATTTTTTTTGTTCGATTGAGTTTGCTTGCGAGATGGTCCCATTTAATTTTTTTTCTTATCGGTCGGGTAGTTTTCAAGTAATCCTGAAAATACTATGATTTTGCATCAACTACCTTGACGACTTTCTTATTTATGAACCGAATCAGATGTTTTTTTTTTTTGTTAGAAAAGGGATACTTTAGTGTAGTCTTTTTAACCGACTTTAAAAAAGGAGGTTCTCAGTATGTATGTATGTTTCTTCGCGATTATCTCACGTTTGGCTGAGTCGATTTTTCTACCTAAATAATATACCTAATACAGAAGGTACTTACACTAAAAATAAAAAAATAAAAAATTGTTTATAAAACAAAAAAACCGACTTCAAAAAACCTGCCTATAAAAAGCAAGAAATAATATTCAAATCATTAGATATGCATTATCATTGTTATAATAAAAACACGTCTATTGAAGTCGGGTGGGGCTTTTAGAATGAAAAATTAGGAAGTTGTACTCCAGCCCCACCCAACTTCAATAGACGTGTTTTTATTATAACAATGATAACGCATATCTAATGATTTGAATATTATTTCTTGCTTTTGATAGGCAGGTTTTTCGAAGTCGGGTTTTTTGTTTTTTTAATACCATGTTGTGTTGTGGTTGTGGCAGGTGGTGGCAAAGGTATAATTTCCATTCTGCTATTTGTTACTTTTGTACCTATATATTTGTGAAGTCGAAGAGACTTTATTTTTTTAAACTTTTTCACGCAAACAAAAATTCTAAAACTTTTTTCTATTACTAAGGGAGCTTATTCCTACCCATAGAAAAATATTCAGTCAATTTGATTTTTTCGGACATTCCCCATTGACAAAATTGGATAGACTTTCTATAAAAATAAATAAATTAAAAAAATATTAAAAACACGACTGCCCTACCAATAACGAACTAAAAAGTTAAATAAACAACAAGTGTCATTGCACTTGCAGTCGGGGGACCTTATTATGGAACAATTTTCGATCAAAGAGGTCCCCCGACTGCAATGACACTTGTTGTTTATTTAACTTTTTAGTTCGTTTTTGGTAGGGCAGTCGTGTTTTTATTTATTTTTTATTTATTTATTTATTTTTATTTCTCACATTTTAGTGACATATTATATAGTTTTGGAATGTGCTCATCAAGGCCTTTCATTTGATGCCCATATTGTAATAATAGAAGAAAAAATTTTTTTTTCACATTTGAAAATGGCGTTGCGATATTGATTTTTTCTAAAAAAAATATAGCCAGTTTCACTTGGAATGCTGTAAGGATTCTAACGATACCACATTCATCCAAATCAGTTCAGGCATTTAGAAGTTATGGTGGAATAAAGAAACTCACATACCCACAAACATACATGAACCCTGAACACATTTACACTTTTTTTACTTTGGGCAGTCGTGTAAAAATCCATCATAATTGAAGATTATGCAGATTGCACAATGCGTTTTCTAAATATTAGACGCAGAGTCAAAACTCTTAATAGGTATTTAGAAAACACTGTGTCTAATATTTAGAAAACGCTTACCAAAGTAAGAGACTAAAAATCTTTAAATAATTTACAAATCAATTAGGTATTTGGCTTTCATTTAGTTGAAGACCTAAATGTAAAAAGCTTTAAAAAAAAAAAGAAAAACCGCCTTCAAAAAACCTGAAAACAAAAACAGCTTAAAAATTAAATACCTCTAAAAAGTAAGAAATAATATTCGAATCATTCGTTACACATATCAATATTAATAAAACACGTCTATTGAAGTCGGGTGGGGCTGGAGGACAACTTCATTTTTTTCTAAAAGCCCCACCCGACTTCATTAGACGTGTTTTATTAATATTGATATGTGTAACGAATTTTATTATTTAAATTGTCATTTTTCAGGATTATGAAAAAACTACTAGCTAGATCTCTGTAAAAATTTTATGGGACCACACACAAACTACGTTCTTTGAGATAAAAAAAGAATTGTACAAATCGGGTAACAATTGACGAAGCTATGTTAAAACATACATAAAAAAAACGTCGATTTGAGAACCTCCTCCTTTTTTTGAAGTCGGTTAAAAATAGGTAATAAGGAAAAAAGTTTTTTTTTATTTCACTTTATTATAGTTATTTTGAATTGCTTTTTCGGTTCGGTTCAAAATATTCACATACTAATTAATAATGTGCAACGGAAGTCTAAATTAATTTAAAACTGAAAAAGTCGTGACTTGTACAAAAAATAAATCTTTAGGAAAACATAAAAAAGTGATTTCGCCTACCGCGTTCATCCCTACTAGGCCACAATAAAATTTGCGCATATTTTCTTTACACGGTTTTTAGCCGAATTCGCCACATTGGCCAATACGGTTTTAAGGCGCTTTCCTGACCGAAAGTAGAGCCGTGGTGAATTTTATTTAATATTGTAATTCTAATACACAATTTTAATAAAACTTCTCGAGCTATTTTAAGGGCCCATAGTCTAGTTACTAGTATTTTTAGACGGTATCATAACATTCCTTAGTAGTCATTGCTAGAAGTAGATAGCAAAACTGCTAAAAGTGGCCGTTTTTGACGCATTTGCTATCTGCTCCTACGAATGACTCCCAGGGAATCTAGTGATACCTTTTAAAAATACTAGACTATAAGCCCTAAAAATTCAAAATCTATTAAAATTTTTTTATATAAAATCCTCTGAGGGTAGGTACTTTCATTCAGGGTATCGTTTTAATTGGGAATTTCCAGTTTTTTGGTACAAGTTTCCAATTCATGATGACACCAATACATACGTGATTGAAAAAGATTCTTTAATAGAACTAAGACAAAAAATGGGAATTTTGAAAATAAAATTGGATCTAAATTAACCACATAATAAATTAGAGGAAGTGCAAGAAGAAAGTCATTATTTTTAGTCATCAATTTGTCAAATTGCTTTTGTATAGCAATTTAAATAGCCTTGTCTAGATTTATATGACCATCATGCCATATAGAGTGCCTTTTAACAAGCACTGAATTTATAGAAGAATAGTTAAGTATTTGAGAGAAAAAAACCGGCCAAGTGCGAGTCGGACTCGCGCACGAAGGGTTCCGTACCAAAAACCTGCAAAAAAAAACACGTTTGTTGTATGGGAGCCCTCTTAAATATTTATTTTATTGGGTTTTTAGTATTTGTTGTTATAGCGGCAACAGAAATACATCATCTGTGAAAATTTCAACTTTCTAGCTATCACGGTTCATGAGATACAGCCTGGTGACAGACAGACAGACAGACAGACAAACAGACGGACAGACAGACAGACAGACGGACAGCGGAGCCTTAGTAATAGGGTCCCGTTTTTACCCTTTGGGATACGGAACCCTAAAAAATGAAAAAATTTAGGACGACGTATTATGAAAAGTATTATACACTTATTATAGAATTACGTGCGAACTTTAAATTCAAATATGTAATGCACTAATTATCACTGCGCAATATTATATTTATCCCTAACTAATATTTGATAAATCATATTAAATTCATGAAAATAAATATCTGACTGACTAATTATTTACCTACTAGCGTTTGCCCGCGACTTCGTCTGCGTGGAAAGTTTTTTACCATCCCCCGGGAACAATACTTTTTTTCGGGATGAAAGGTACCTTCTATGTACCCCTGACAACGTGTAGGTATGTAAAATTTCATGATGATCGGCTAAGTAGTTAAGACGTGAAGGCGTAACAAACAAGCAAACGGAGTTTTGCATCCTTACTTTTTATTAAAAAGTCAGTTTGTTTGTTTGTTACGGCTTCACGTCTTAACTACTGAACCAATCATCATGAAAATTTGCATACACGTTGTCAGGGGTAAAAATAAAGGACATAGCTTACCTTTCATCCAAAAAAAACGTACAGTACCCGAGGGATAGCTAAAAACTGTCCACGCAGACGAAGTCGCGGGCGGCCACTAGTAAGTAATACCAAGGATAAGGATGTTATGATCAGCGAATACAACAACAGACTTGGACTCATTTTAGAGTCCAAGTCTGTTGTTTACACGCAGATGGAGCGCCAGCACACACGAGCAACTTTTTTTTCTCCGCAACTATTTTGTCTCTCACAAAAAGTCTACGGGTTTGTATGAAAGCGCGCACACGTAGCGACGCGACAGTCGGCAACTTTTCATACAAACCATGTGAAAGACAAAATAGTTGGAGAGAAAAAAAATCTTTAAAAAAAACAAAACCTTCAAAAAAACTAAACAAAACAGCTTTAAAAATTAAAAGCTCTAAAAAGTAAGAAATAATATTGAAATCTAATTACTAATAGGGTATCTACGCATGCTGATATTAAAAAAACGTCTTATGAAGTCGGGTGGGGCTTTAAAAGAGGCATAATCGGTTCATAAACAAAGAAGTTATGCGGCCACATCATCGAGGTAGTTCATACCGAAATCATCGCATTTTCAGGATTACATGACAACTACTGAACATTTTTTTCAAATTTAAAAAATGGGACCAACTTCGGAACAAACCTAATCTTTTAAATCATTTCGGTCGGTCCAGCCGTTTTCGAGTAATCGGTAAACATACACAAAAAAATAAACCTACTCCTTTTTTGAAGTCGGTTAAAAAGTTGCTCGTGGGCGCTCTCCCTAGTATTCTATAAAGAAAATTCTCACGAGGTATCCATAGCAACGATTAAACGGTTAATTCCTCACCACGAACTAAAATTTTCCATCGGGCAATATCTTAAGTTCTTCTCCAATCAACTCTCAATAAAGTTCAAAAGTTAAAAGCACCACAATAACACCAGAAACCAGTCGACGGCAATTCAAATTAATGGATTTGTCATCGCAATTAATTTTATAGGAATTAATATGCGCGGCGGGCGCAAAGAGGCGTTTTTTTCATCCAAATTGACATTAAATGGAGTCTGGACGATCTATAGCGATGTGACGGCGAATTGATTGACAAATTGCGTGACTAATCCAAAATAGGTGGATTTCTTTTGAGTGTTCTGTTGTAAAGTCGCAGTTATGTGTAGGGCCAGGAAGTCGACATGAGATCGCCTTTAGTAGAATAAAAAATTACGATACGAAAAATGGAGTTAGGACCACGAGTACATAGTGGTCCGATGTGAGCTACTCAAATCGGTAGGTCCACGGGCCCTTAAGGATTTATCCGTCTTTCTGCCTTATGGCCAACCAACGAACGACAGCAAAGGAATAATAGCCAGTTTGGAAAATACGAGGCTCTGAATTTTCAGTTGATAAAAAAATTATCTTGTTCAGGATTTAATAAAAGACTGGAATTAACTGCATATTTCTGGAATGGTTTATTCAATGTAAAAAAAATATTTACTTAATTTTAAATACGAGTATGTACAATAAAGTTCCTTGGCATGGTATGGTAAGTATGTTGGTAATTCTAATTTGTTGTGTGATATCTAATAATGTATTTTACATTTTATTACCAATTTTCTCAACAACTTCAATAACCCTGATTCTTAACAAATCTCTTACTTTGTAGCCTCACCAGAAAAGTTGTAAAAGTGTCCGTTAACCGTCCGAAGTTCTCACGACAGATCGTTCCGATTACCGAGTCGTGTTCATTATTAGTCAATCTGTTTTATAGAAAACCGAAATGCCGGCTTTGATCTCCGCCGTCGTGTGTCAATTTCTCTCCAACTCAATACTCACTGTTTAACTAATTAACGCTGTTTCACTGATATTTTTAATCGCTGCGACTTTTTATCATTTAATTTTATAACGTCACATTTATATTTTGAACTTTCATAAAACGCTCGTAATTACCGCATAACTGTTGCTCGATTCCGAATAAAAAGCAATTAATCGATTTTAATTAACACTTTTTTGATTTTGATAAATTACTAGCTACGTCGGATGCGCTTACCTTATGAATTTCGTAACTTATTTCTCATAGCGATCAGGTGTGATTTAATGGTAGGTTCCTCTTTTTTTTTTGCTGTCTTGATAATAAATTGTGGACACGGTTTTGGACCTAGCCAATCATGTCATAATTTAATAGACTTTCTGATTTCTGTGTTGCTTGTTGTTGAACAACAAAAAGTACTCATAACACTCAAAAACAAAATTAGTGAAGTTTATTCAATTACCAAACAACTAAGAACACTTGAAACTATTTTGTAGAAACTCGTCACTTTCTCGCCATGCCTTTCAAAGTTAATTACGATCAAATACTTGTTCAAAAAACATTTTAACACGACGTCAGCTCATCTGCAAATAAGCGTACGCTACGTGACAGTCTCGACATTGGGCATTCCAACATGTCCGCTACCAAAAAATCATTTAATTTATTTAATTTGCACCTCTAATTACAGACAATCGCCGCATCGTGACGCCTCTGACACACAAGGTAGTCTTTTGTGTTACCGTCATACTAGACATGTGTTTTGTAAGTAACCTTTTCATGAAAGAACATTCTGACCTCTCACGACACCTTTAATACCCCTCTGACACCTGTTTATACTTAAATCGAGGGGGGCGAGGTATTTCAAAATAGACCGGCTTAAAATTTATCGGGTACCATTATCGATGAGTACATAGTAATCAGGAGTAATCATCGTCCGCCAGTTTTTCATCGTGACGCCGTTTTTTCGACGAATTATCTCGTTTTTTTTGTTGTTTTATTCGTTTCCGATTCAATGTCAAAGAGCGTCGTTCGTTCGATTGACAACAAATTGTATGTAATTATGGCCGCATACTATATCTAATCAATGGTGATAAAAAATGGATTTGTACGTTCTAGTCTTTTTCTGTTTCTAGTGGTTTGGGAAAACAACTTGTGGTAAGTAATTTGGTTTGACTTTGTATTTACATAAATATTGTCGTTGGTATCGAAGGTCAGAATTTTTAAAACAATTTTATGAACTTCGTCATTTGGAATATTATGTTTCTTCATAGTATTTCACTTCTTTAAATTTATTACATGATTTTTTCACCAAATTATGAGTTTTTGGATTACTTTCAATCATTTTGCCACCAATTCAGGAGTTGAAATTGCAAGTAAAGTATAGAATACTCTTCCTTTGGATTCGTTAAAAAGTTTTACTAATTCTTATTAATACAATACTGACATAATTTTCGTAACTCTCTGTCGATCGAAAAGAAATTAGCAACTAGCCGCACCAGTCTAAATTAGATGTTCACCAAAATCAAAATGGCTGTTCATGCCGTAAGCAGCACAATCCTAGCATCTTTTATTAGTAATTGCCGGTCCGATCACAATAAATTGCAAGGAACGAGTGTATAGGTGGAGTCGGTGTATCGCGCGATCAGCGGCGAACAATCGCCATTGTAGCCGCTGCCTGCCGGCGGCGCGCCTGTCACTGGGTGGTTACAGGTTCGACTCGCGCCGTGACTTACGAGTATGCTTATGTAATGTTGCCTGGATTTGCGACATGATTGCGATGTCATCTGCCTCTGTGAAGAAAATGCTGGTGCTAACTTTATGAAGGTAAATGTTTTCGGTTTACAGCTAACTATCTAATTAGCTAGAGTTAGATACTTACTGGGTGGTCACAGGTTCGACTCGCGCCGTGACTTACGAGTATGCTTATGTAATGTTGCCTGGATTTGCGACATGATTGCGATGTCATCTGCCTCTGTGAAGAAAATGCTGGTGCTAACTTTATAAAGGTAATTTTTTTCGGTTTACAGCTAACTATCTAACTAGCTAGAGTTAGATACTTACTGGGTGGTCACAGGTTCGATTCGCGCCGTGACTTACGAGTATGCTTATGTAATGTTGCCTGGATTTGCGACATGATTGCGATGTCATCTGCCTCTGTGAAGAAAATGCTGGTGCTAACTTTATGAAGGCAAATGTTTTCGGCTTACAGCTAAGTATCTAACAAGCTAGCGTTAAATACTTACTGGGTGGTTACAGGTTCGACTCGCGCCGTGACTTACGAGTATGCTTATGTAATGTTGCCTGGATTTGCGACATGATTGCGATGTCATCTGCCTCTGTGAAGAAAATGCTGGTGCTAACTTTACGAAGGTAAATGTTTTCGGTTTACAGCTAACTATCTAACTAGCTAGAGTTAGATACTTACTGGGTGGTCACAGGTTCGACTCGCGCCGTGACTTACGAGTATGCTTATGAAATGTTGCCTGGATTTGCGACATGATTGCGATGTCATCTGCCTCTGTGAAGAAAATGCTGGTGCTAACTTTATGAAGGTAAATGTTTTCGGTTTACAGCTAACTATCTAACTAGCTAGAGTTAGATACTTACTAAGTGGTCATAGGTTCGACTCGCGCCGTGACTTACGAGTATGCTTATGTAATGTTGCCTGGATTTGCGACATGATTGCGATGTCATCTGCCTCTGTGAAGAAAATGCTGGTGCTAACTTTACGAAGGTAAATGTTTTCGGTTTACAGCTAACTATCTAACTAGCTAGAGTTAGATACTTACTGGGTGGTCACAGGTTCGACTCGCGCCGTGTCTTACGAGTATGCTTATGTAATGTTGCCTGGATTTGCGACATGATTGCGATGTCATCTGCCTCTGTGAATAAAATGCTGGTGCTAACTTTATGAAGGTAAATGTTTTCGGTTTACAGCTAACTATCTAACTAGCTAGAGTTAGATACTTACTGGGTGGTCACAGGTTCGACTCCCGCCGTGACTTAGGAGTATGCTTATGTAATGTTGCCTGGATTTGCGACATGATTGCAATGTCATATGCCTCTGTGAAGAAAATGCTGGTGCTAACTTTATGAAGGCAACTGCTTTCGGTTTACAGCTAAGTATCTAACAAGCTAGTGTTAAATACTTACTGGGTGGTTACAGGTTCGACTCGCGCCGTGGCTTACGAGTATGCTTATGTAATGTTGCCTGGATTTGCGACATGATTGCGATGTCATCTGCCTCTGTGAAGAAAATGCTGGTGCTAACTTTATGAAGGCAAATGTTTTCGGTTTACAGCTAAGTATATTACTAGCTAGAGTTAGATACTAACTGGGTGGTTATAGGTTCGACTCGCGCCGTGACTTAAGAGTATGCTTATGTAATGTTGCCTGGATTTGCGACATGATTGCAATGTCATATGCCTCTGTGAAGAAAACGCTGGTGCTAACTTTATGAAGGCAACTGTTTTCGGTTTACAGCTAAGTATCTAACAAGCTAGTGTTAAATACTTACTGGGTGGTTATAGGTTCGACTCGCGCCGTGGCTTACGAGTATATGCTTATGTAATGTTGCCTGGATTTGCGACATGATTGCGATGTCATCTGCCTCTGTGAAGAAAATGCTGCTGCTAACTTTATGAAGGTAAATGTTTTCGGTTTACAGCTAAGTATATTACTAGCTAGAGTTAGATACTTACTGGATGGTTATAGGTTCGACTTGCGCCGTGACTTATGAGTATGCTTATGTAATGTTGCCTGGATTTGCGACATGATTGCAATGTCATATGCCTCTGTGAAGAAAATGCTGGTGCTAACTTTATGAAGGCAACTGTTTTCGGTTTACAGCTAAGTATCTAACAAGCTAGTGTTAAATACTTACTGGGTGGTTACAGGTTCGACTCGCGCCGTGGCTTACGAGTATGCTTATGTAATGTTGCCTGGATTTGCGACATGATTGCGATGTTATCTGCCTCTGTGAAGAAAATGCTGATGCTTAAAGGTAAATGTTTTTGGTTTACAGCAAAGTACATAAATCTAACTTACTAGAGCTAAATACTTGGAGTCCGTGTTTCATCAAACGCAGCCTGCCGGTAGCTAGTAGTACTATTTATGAATTATTGGCTGTATGTATGTAGTTTTTCACACATTATTGGCACAAATCAAATGGGCTTAAGGAGATAATTACATATTATGGTTTTATATAACTTTATTATAGAAAAATATAAGGTATCTGTGTGTAACCAAGATTAATTAACACAACGTGTTACAAAAAAACCTGTAATGCCGAATCTGGTAGATAGGGACCATCAAACTAAACAACTTTTACAATGGGACCAACTCTGAAATCACGAATAAAAATCAGCTGCTTCATACAAAAATCAATAACGAAAATATCGAAATGTCTCATACAGCTGATTTTTTTTCGTGATTTCAGATTTAGTTTTTTCGTAACACGTTGTATAAAGAAAGATGAAATGATTATACTAATTGACATAATTAAGGTTGGCTTTAATTTAGCAACTTATACTTTTAGTATATTACTTTTGCACTGTTTAATCCTATCCTACTAATATTAAAAATGTGAAAGTTTGTGGGTTTGTATGTTTGGATGTTTGTTCCTCAATCACGCAAAAACGGCTGAAATGATTTAGATGGGCACACAGATAGTTTATAGCCTGGTTTAAGAACAAAAAACCGAGATAAAAAACTTATTATCTCGGTTTTGGCAATTTTTAGACTTGTTACTAAAAAATTTTTACGAACTAAGTTACTTACTCAAAATATACTCCATATAGTTTTTTATTTACTCAATATGGTTTTAATACTCTAACATTTTTTATTTCTCTCTGGACCCAATTCTGAAGTCCACGCATTTGAAGTCGCTGGCAGAAGCTAGTCACGTAATAAATATTAAATACTAGCGTCTGCATAGAAAGGTTTTTTGCTATCCCTCGGGAACAATACTTTTTTCGAGATGAAAGGCAAGGTTGACGTGAAGGCGTAAAAAACAAACAAACGGACTTACGCATTTATAATATTATAGTAAGGATTGTTTTAATATCATTGACTTAGTTTTAAAAGTTCACATTTGAATATAATTTATGCGCGTCATGATTGTCATCGGACTTACCAATACGTAACTCTGACGATGGGGACATTACATTTATAGGACATCGTGGAATTTTTATAATACCTACCATATTCAAGATTATAGCGCAAGTCACATTTTCCTTATCACGATTTTTCTGTAACTGAGAATTTATGTCATCGAATCGTGGACATCATCATTACCTATACCTATGCCTACTACAATGAGTTTTGTTTGTTGGTTTGTTGAATTCTATTTGCCTATACATCGTGAAATTTTAATCATTTGGTTCCTGCAGTGGGGTGGTTCCACTCATGATTACAAGCAAATTTTACTATGGGGCCAACTCTGACATCGCGAAAAAAATCTGCTGTTCCATACATTAAGGTCGAGTAGGTCGCTTTTGTATGGAACAGCTGATTTATTTTCTTCGCGATATCAGAATTGGCCTCATAAAAAAGTTGCTTGTAGTCATGAGTGGAACCATACTGCGGAAACTAAATGATTAAAATTTCAGCGTGTGTAATGAATTCATGGCATGAGCATAAAATAATGTAAAAAAAGTTTTATTTAATACATCGTTCTTCAGTATCAAGACTTTCTTTTTATAATAAGTAACCTAATTTATTAGTTTAGTCGTGTAAGTACCTATATTATACTCCAATGTTAAATATTTCATCCATTTCAGATACACGCAATCTTCAACTACTGACACAATGTTGGTAATTCGGACACCATATCTGAAACCTCAGGATTTTTCGTATATCCCAAGCAGTTCGAGTGACATCTCTATCGGACCCTCAACTATGAATAAATTTGCGATACCTAAAGCCGCGGACACACGGTGAAAGTTCACTCGCGTTCGTGCCTCCAGGCGACATCCTACGCGGGAGAGTATTCGAGTGCCGTTTGTATGGCAAAATATAATGCTAGTTTTGTATAAAATTATTTTACTATTGATTCATCAAAATTTTATTAGTCAACTGCAGCTAATACCTAGCTATCAGGTCATGCAAACAAATTGTAGCAATTTCCTATGTTACAAATTGATTGTTTAGTAAATTCGGTCGTGTTGAGGTCACTTTAACAGGGAAAGTACATGGTGTATCTTAAAAAAGATTGCAAGCAAATCCTCTTGATAGTAAGTGTTTCTAATGATGAGTCGGTTTGCCGTATACAGAAACGATATGGGGCAAGGCAGGGGTAAGAAAATGGGGTCAGTAGTGGCTACAGTGAAACTAAAACGGAACTTTTAATATTCCTTTAGAAATAAAGAAAAGTGATTGATGAATTTAATATAAGTATTTATTTAGGTATTATTTAAATATTGAGAGAACAAAATGTACCTTGAATAAATAAACTATGTACCTTGTATTTATATTTTTTTACATGCATTGTAATACCTATCTAAATAAAATCTGCAATTTGTAGAGACTCAGTAGCATAATAGGTCAGTATGTACATTGGGCCGGAATCCCAAGGGTGCGGGTTCGAGTCCCGTCTGAGGTGCTACGGGTAAGTTGATTTTTCTAGTATTTTTTCCAACATAAGTAGGTACTTAATCATTTTCTTAATATAAAAATAGCATTGTGATTGCCTATAAAATCAAAAAAATCTATAGGTATAAGATACTTTAAAGTGATGTACGAAGTAGTACGAACACCTTATGCAAACCCTATTAATGCGAATAAAATACTATTACTATTCGAACGAAGCTTGAAGCTGCGGTGAGAAGTAAAAATTTGCATTATTTTTGCAAACATGAAACCTATCGAGTTCTTAACGCGAAAACCTTCAAGATAGTCTCAGAATAAGCCATCGCAAGTACGGTGGACAGCCGATAGTCCATTAACGATTTATAACCCATAGATTGCTATCATTAGGCACTGGATTATGTTGTTTGAATGTGTTATTAGGAGTCGCTCTTGGGGTACAACTATTGTTGGTAACTTCGCAAGATTTATCTCAACGCATTTTGCCTTTAAATAGGTACGTATATTGATTTCCTTTTCTCTGTTGACTTTAGCGAATTGCATAGGGAAGTTGCGATTGTGGCCTGTGTAGTCATAATAAGAACTGGGGCCGTATTGTGACCTCTTATTTCCAGGCAGTTTTCTGACTGGCTATCAATCTATCTCTTTTTTTTTTGCTATACGACGAGAAAGAGATGTCATAACGGATGTTTATAAACCTGGCAGGATTTAAGAGCTTGTAATATGGCCTCTGTACTGTTTTCGCTAAAATAATGTAGATTTTTGTTCATTGAAACATAACAGCTTACATTACCATAAGAGATCTAATGAATCTATGCGTTTAATACCATTAATAGATCTTTTTTCAATTTTCAGGTCCAAATGTGTAAAACATGAGCAAACATAGCATTAAGAGTGACGTCATTTTATTTTTCGATTGTAGAGTGCAAGGGTTAGAGGAAGGCCAAAGAAAAGATAGATGGACTGTATAAAAGAGGATATGGCTAGAAAGGAAGTTAACTTTGAGATGACTAGTGATAGAGATGTATGGAAGAAAAAGACATGCTGCGCCGACCCCAAATATATTGAGATAAGGGCAGGAGGATGATGAGGATGATGATTGTAGAAGTGCAATAAAAATAACTGGTCTGCCATTTCCGATGTTCCGCCATGACGGAATGAAGACGGATTTAAGAATGACGTCACAGCTAACCATGCATTGTCATCCAAACTAAACATGTATTACAAAATTTCAGCTTAATCGGTTGAAGATACCCATCTGCTTCAAAATTTATTTGCACAATTCCACCCAAATAAACAAACATACTATGCGAGCCTATAAGAATAGTACTGTCAAAACGGCCATATTTGTTTGCATTTCGCTTCCACTTCAGGATGTAGGATGTGCAAGAAAAGGGACAAAGATCAAGATTGCCGTTTCACAGCACTATTCTTATTTGACTCGCATAGTACCTACATACATTGCAAGATAAATATAAGTTTGTAAAAATCAGGACAACAGAAGTTGGTCATATCCTTAACCTGTCAAGAACTATCTTTCCTTTTCCCAACTTGTGCCGAATTCCGTCGCAACTCTCAATGCCTCCATAGCCGCTAAGCCCGCTCGTATCACTTGAGCAGTTCTCTCTTTTAATTGCAGTCCAATGAAGCGCCTCTAATTCCCCTCCGACTGCCAACTTTTGGTCCCTCCGATAACGCAGTTACCGAACGTACGACTCAAACGCAACATAGATGCGACCAAAGTAAAAAAAATATTCGAGACAAACTAAAACTATGGAGATAATTTTCCGTAAAAAGAAACTTTTAGGGTATGTAACATTTTTTTTTGGGTCGGTTAAATATTGGATATTCATAATATTATACTTATTAGTATTAATACTAGCGGCTGCTCGCAGTTTCACCCGCGTAAGAATATTCCGTTCCCGTAAGAATATCGGGATAAAAAGTGTAAATCTTTTAATCTAGGCTATCTTCTATCTGTGTGCCAAATTTCAACCAAATCCGTTTAGTAGTTTTTGCGTGATTAAGGAATAAAAATCCAAACATCCAAACCCACAAACTTTCACATTTATAATATTAGTAGGATTAAAAAAGCTGTTTAAAAATTTTAAAAATAAAAATAAAAAAACACGTTTAATTTCACCCTTCAAGGTGGACAGCAAAATCTGTATGCTTGAACTTGAACTCAACACATTCATTTATCTTAAGCCTTGGTTTTCCCTGCATGGTCGGTGCAACGACAGGAGATGATGGCAGTGGTCGGCGGGGACCTCTCGCTTCCCAGCGTTGCAAACGCCATGCTGGAAAGTGACAGGTCGTGGCAGGCGGTGGTCTCCTTTTGCGAGGACGTCATCTCGCAAAAGGAGGCCTCAGAGCGACTCCGGGAAGCGGACCCGCAATCGGGCCGACTCCACAGACGGAGGAGGCTGGGGGCAAGGAGAAGGCGCTATGCGCACCTTATTCCCCCCTAGTCTTCGCAAGATGGATGGTCCTTGAGACCTCATGTGATGGGCCCGTTGCGGCACAATCACCAGGACCGTACGGTGCGTGATATCACGGTCCCGTAGGTCCTGTGTGCTAATGCAGGAATTAGTAGGGGGTTTAGTGGGTAGTGCCCCGGCGAGTCCCACATACCTTCGGGATGCGTAAAAGCATTCCCCCTACTATAAAAAAAAAAAAAAAAAAAAAGCCTTGGTTTTAAATTTAAATACTAGCTAGAATAACTTGGCAACCTTTTCAGAACTTCAATTTCAAAAAAACAATTTGTTTATCGTACCGTGTCAAAGCCTTGAACAATTTTTAACAACAATTAAAAATGTTGTGTTCTGGTAATTAGAGGTTAGATAGTTCCTCAATTATGAGGATTCCAGGTGAAGAACCTTCGGTCTTCGGCCTTATCATCACTTGACATCAGGTGAGGTGAAGAAAAAGGTTCAAAACCCTCCTGCTTGCGAACTTTTTGTCGCAAGTCGCATCTCCGTGGCACGATTCTTCCACTCCACAATAAAGAGGGTGCAATCAATAAAAGACAATGGCCAGCGAAGCTCAAACGTCGCTCGTACGTGAGTTTTGTTGTTTTCTGTTGTGTTATTGTCTATTAACTACTTATTGTTGTTCATGCGGTCGACAGTAATTCACTGTACAACATATAAAAGTTGCTTTATTGGCGAGTTTCATTATTTGCGGAAATTATGACCCACTTTTGGAGTTTTAATCTTAAATCTATTTATAGATCATCATCATCATCATTTCAGCCGCACGACACCCACTGCTGGGTATAGGCCTCCCCAAAATATTTCCACGACAATCGGTCCTGCGCTTCCCACATCCAGTGGCTTCCGGCAACCTTCACCAGATCGTCGGTCCACCTTGTCGGGGGCCTACCCACGGAGCGCCGTCCGGTGCGCGGTCGCCATTCAAGAACCTTTCCGCCCCAACGGCCATCGGTTCTTCTCGCTATGTGTCCAGCCCACTGCCACTTTAGCTGAGCAATCCTTCGAGCGATGTCGGTTACTTTAGTTCGCCTGCGGATTTATAGATGGTACCTAGTTAATGAATTAATTTGTGAAATTCATTTCCTTTTAGCTTAGTCACTTCACTGCAAAGTGTAAGAATTAATAGCTAAACCGGAATATGGCAGATAGGAACTATCAAACTGAACAACATTTACAGTGACACCAACTCTGAAATCTGCTATTTCATACAAAAAATAATAACGAAAATATGAAAATGTATGAAACAGCTGTTTTTTTTCGCGATTTCAGAGTTGGTCCCATAATAAAAGTTGTTCAGTTTGATGGTCTACCTATATGGTTGAGCGAAGCGATGGCTGGTTCATGCGTCATGCTCGTGAACGGGTGCTGCCAGTGGGAATGGGTCTGCTTCTGTCTGCTTGTACTAAGGGCGTCGTATATTTATATATATTATTTTTCTGATTAAAATTATCAATATGTATGGCACTTCTTACTCAAAATTTAAATTAATAACTAAACCTTGTTTTGATTTCTCATTTTTTTTAATTTCAATCATTTTGCTTTCTATAGTCAGTAGTTTTGTAAGTAAAGGCCTATGAAAAGCTTTTGGATATTAGTTTTCAATTCGGTGCCTTGGGATGGGTAGCCTAAGTATGTCATGCTCTCTTTAATCATTTCTGCGGTGGTGTCGTGTGGGGCGGGTCGTTACGTTCCCTCAAATATGGTTGAGCGAAGCGATGGCTGGTCCATGCGTCATGCTCGTGAACGGGTGCTGCCAGTGGGAATGGATCTGCTTCTGAGTCTTGAATTGTAAGAATTGCATTTTTTTTATTATTTTTTATGTCTTGTAAAATGTGTTGTTTTTTGGTAAATTTTGCCTACTTAGGTGCACTTTCGAGTAGCAGACAGAGTGATTTCTCAACTAGTTGAAAGTTATTTACTCTCATTACGTATCCGATATGTAGTAGGTATTTAATTTCAACCTACCTACCCATTGTGTGCAAACTTTTGTTAATTATTGTGATGGAAAATGACCTCACTTTAAATGTGGAGCTCATTTTTCAATGTTGACGACTCTGTATGAAATATACAGGGAGAAAAAAGCAGCCCTTGACGAGTTTCTTGCCGGTTCTTCTCGTTACAAGGTCTCCCGCTTAGGGTTTGCGAACCGATGGCGTAGCTTCTATGACATTCACAAGTGCTTGTAACAGCCTAGACTGAATAAATTATTTTTGAATTTTGAATTTTACAATTTTCTGGTTTAGCTATTAATTCTCTTACACTTTGTACACACGCTGAAATTTTAATCATTTGGTTCCCGCAGTGGGGTGGTTCCACTCATGATTACAAGCAACTTTTACTATGGGGCCAACTCTGTGGGTGCGAAAAAAAAAACAGCTGTTCCATACAAAAGCGCAATACTTACTCGACTTAAATGTTACGATGACGTATATGATTTTTTTTTCGCACCCACAGAGTTGGCCCCATAGTAAAAGTTGCTTGTAATCATGAGTGGAACCACCCCACTGCGGGAACCAAATGATTAAAATTTCACCATGTATACTGTACAACTCGGTTATTTTGTTACTAAACAATTTATGAAGAATTTGGTGAGGATATAAGTATCCGTTTCAGGTTCAGAAAATATATTATATTAATTGAATAATATTAATGTATAGCAATCAAAAGACAAGTCGTTCCAAAATCAAACCTGTGAAGTTCAAGGAACAGTGATTAAATATCACAGTTCCGACGGACATCTGTTGAGTCGGGATCTCCAGGAATTCCAATCCAAGATTTAGCCGGCTGTCCTTCAGCCCCGTCTGGAACGCATTCCTGTCACATCGCCACCACCCGAGGGTTAACTTTGAACTTGTACCGGAAAGTTATATAAATAAATGTACACTGATATGATTATACCACATGATATTAGGGGCCCAAACGAACTTATTTTCAACGACACAATCGTTACCGTTTCAGTTTCGTTTACAGAAAAATATTGCCTTAGGTTTGTTGAAATTCTTGAAACGGAGCCTAGGGAGCTTAGGATGCCAATCTTGGACTTTTTAAATGAGAGCTTAAAGTAAAACCTATTAAAGATTTTTAAGTAAATAATCCTAATGACAACGTAACGGTTTTGGTGTTATCGTTCAGAATTAGCCCGATTGGGTCCGAGTTATATCAAAAATGTTTTTTCATTTTTCATTTCGCGGAGAGTTGGCATTTAGTCCCAAACAAATCAAATAAATTGTACTATAGTGACTAAATAACGTATAGAAATATATAAGAATACAAACTTCTTTGACTCTGGAACAAATTCTTATAGTCATCACTAAAACATTACCAGGATTCAAACCCGGAACCTATGGCTCAAGACTACTCAAGAGGCAGGATCTCTACCACTGTATTACCCTTAGCGGTCTAACGTCTAATCTCCTGCACATTCCCAGATTTTCACAATAATTGTTCACAACCTACAACCCTAAGGGTCACTTATTTCCGCACAATTGATCGCAACACGCCACCAGGGCAACAGGAAAACCGCCAAGAAAACCGGGAGAAGCCGGGAGGAACCGGGAGAGATCGCGCCATTTGTCCTCCGAGTGAATCGAGACAGGTAAGAAAATGCCACTCCTTACTTGATATAAGGCTGTGCTCTTAGTAGATAAATGATAGCGGGGAGCGTTTTAATAAAAGTATTATTAGTGTCTAATTTTAACCTTTTTAGTAATTAATTTTAAGGCATTTGTAGCGTGCTGCCTGTCGCTCCTAAACTCTTACCGTGTTATTACAAAAGATTTTTAAACACTGTTTAACTAAACACATGTTAAAATGTGATGCTGTCTCTGTCAAATATTATTGTCCAAAAAGCGACAGCATATATTTATTTTTGTTATTATACTTCTGTTGTTTCCCTTCTTAGATAAGCTCCTCCTTCCGCATAGGTAGGCTTTTCCACTTTCCTTTCCTTTAAGTAACGTTACACATTGACACGACTTACAAAACACCATGTCGATTAAGCTTGTCTAGGCCCGCAGATTCCATCCTGCTAAATTGATTTTAAATGTTGAAAGATGAAGTTTAAGACCCTCAACGAAGCCGAGGTGTTCGTATTCTACCAGGACTTCTATCAGGACCATTTCTGTTCAAAATTTTTTGATAATGTTTCTTTGGACAAAAATGAGAAAATAACGTATCCAATTAGTTTTTATAAAAATCTTTAAAAAGTAATTGCCTTTGACCTTCGATATAGGCATAGTCTAGGTATAGACTATACCCAGGTATAGTCTAAAAGACAAAAAATGATCTGGATGATGGGCGGAATTCGTGAACTTCGGCTTCGATGAGAGTCTTTTTATACCCTTAATAATCGGATACATACTTAATTATCAAGTGTAACGCGAATCAATCAATGTAATCACAAATGATCGTATTTTTACCATCAAATTGTACTTTCTTCTTTTCTACTTTTTGTAAATGTACAGCGATATCACCAGGGTACAATTCCACCAAATCCGCACCCCATAGGAACGTGAGACCATCTTGCCGCTAAGTGATGGGGTAGCAGGACAAACCAGTGCCGCATTAAGGGCTGACGTATTGCTAAATAAATCGCCGCCACATTTGCGCACGTGACCTTAGCCAGCTCAGGTGGTGCCATTTGTTTGGTTGTAAGATAATTGTGTCATATTTTTCAACTGTTTTGTTGTGGAAAAACAAGACTTTGTTTGTCTTAAGCCTGTGGAAAAATATATTCTCGCTTTGGAAAACTTACCATAGGCAACTAGCCCTGTTTAAAAATATCTTAACTTATTTTAAAATTGTTCCCCTTATGTTAAAATAAGTTCGATAGACACATCGGGTTTAAATCTATCGCATACCTTCCTAAACCCTGTAAGTATTTATTTTTTCAGAAAATTCGATGAAATTTTGTTGTACATAAATTACGAGAAAAATTATGACAAAATATCTAAACTGTAAAAATACACAGGTTTTCCAAAAAAGGAAAAAATATTACTCGTTTTCACAAAAAAAAAGATCTTGATGTCCTACATGCATAACCCGCCAGGATAATCCGAGGCTATACATATAAGAAATATTCAGTAGTAAAGACTGATAATTTGTGAAAAGATAAAGTAATTATGGTTCAATTTCTCGTGTCCAATTAAAATATTTGGCTTTATAATAGTAGTAACAAATATAATAAACGAAAACAGACGCAAATCCAAGTGCTTGGTAAATCCTAAATAGGTTTATATAGCACTGTTAAATGTAAAAAAAAACATTGTTGTATTCTGTTTTTAGTAATAATAATAAATACAAATCATAAGTAATAAAGATCCGGATTTTTCTATAATAGTCCCTTGGTGACATGGCAATTTTCTTGAAATCATTTCTACTCGTCAACTACACAGCCAAATAATAACGTGTTTATGACATCCAAAAAAAGCGCCGAATCATCCGCAATCACTTTGTGGCCAATACTGAGACAATTAATCACAACAAGTCCCTTAGTCCGCCCACTTCAGGGACATATGGCGTGACAGAGAAAATTCGACGACGGTAATTACAACCCGCTTGTGGAAGACAGACGGACCCCTAAAGCATATATATGTTTATATGAACGTCTGCGAAACGGACAAGTGGTAGTTTTTCTCAAGGACCTATCGAGTCCCGAAAATTAAGCATGGTTTTGAAGCCAACCAGTGTGATTTTTCAGTCATCGTTTCTGTTAATCAAAGTACCCACCTGCCTATTTAGAATGTTGTAGTATGCCATTTTTAGGGTTCCGTACCCAAAGGGTAAAAACGGGACCCTATTACTAAGACTCCGCTGTCCGTCTGTCTGTCTGTCTGTCACCAGGCTGTATCTCAAGAACCGTGATAGCTAGACAGTTGAAATTTTCACAGATTATGTATTTCTGTTGCCGCTATTACAACAAATACTAAAAACAGAATATAATAAATATTTAGTGGGGCTCCCATACAAACAACGTGATTTTTTTGCCGTTTTATGCTCGATTTAAATAACGACAATAGGGATACAGTTGAAATTTTCACAGATGATGTATTTATGTTGCCACTATAATAACAAATACCAAAAATAGAAAAAAAAATATTTAAGAGGGGCTCCCATACAACAAACGTGATTCTTTTGTCTTTTTTTGGCACGGAACCCTTCGTGCGCGAGTCCGACTCGCACTTGGCTGGTTTTTTATATTATAAGCGATATTGAGGTTATTAATATTAGTGATTTTATAGGTTTAATTGATGTTTAATTTACTGCAATCACCATGAACATCTTATGTATAAACACTGTGTTTATAAACTGTTCCATTATCTCATCCATCATTCCAAATTATGCAAACTTAAAGAAACCAAAAAGCTTTTGCATAAGTCATACCTTCCGCAATAATTTCAATACCACAAAAACGTTGCACAAAAATCATAACAGATTAAAGCTATGACATAAATTTTCATATCTCCAGATATCTAAGTTAGATAAGCAAAGCACTCAGATTTTGCAACAAATAAGACAATGTGCGATGAAACAACTTTAGAATAATGTAGTTGAGATGGATCGACAAACAATGCTGCACAGCGTTAACATTCAAGCAAATCGTGACGATTTTGAGATATAACCAGTTAATAGCTCGGTTGCTTTTAAATAACAATAATATCACGCCCATAGCTATTAACGGCACTAATCGAAGATCTTTCTCAGGGATGGATTACTATTTTCGATTGGTACCTTTCAAGGTCGTTATTGGCATTAGGGCTTATGTAAAGCGAATTCTCACGATATTTATGCATAATTCTGAAGATGTTACTTTGAAGTTTATAATGTCGAGTTGGTAATAAAAACACGGTTTGGGCCCTATTTGATAAACGTGAAATTACAATAATATCCATTGCGTCAAACAATTTGAAAATAGTACAAACTCCTATAATAGTTACACTACACCGCAACGTAAACCAAATTGTCATTTTAATTTACAATTGTCACGTTTGTCAAAATAGGGCCCTGCAAAATGCGGAGAGTGGAAATTGTTGGGGATACTTATATGCTTATATGTCCAGCAGTGGATGTCGTACACGCTTGATAATGATGAGTTAATAAAGAAAGATAGCAGTTAACAATAATTGGACGCAAATAAGCAAAACTGTGTCACCCATAAAATTTGAAAAATATATAATTGTTTTAATGCAAATACTTAAGTAATATAACAAACATGATTCTGAAATAACCAAAAATTACCAATCTTTGAAAAAATATCAATAAAAAAAATTCTTAAGCACCATTTTCTCGAAATTACTTGCGTGTGGGTTGAAAAAGTTGCTTATTTGAGTCCAAATATTATTCGTCAAATAATAAAATAAAAAAATAACAGATACTTAATCCTATTAAATAAAGTACTAATAAGGGTATTACGTACTTATAGTGAACAGCATGATGAAAAAAAAAATTCGAATAAACTACTACGTCTGGGTATTCAAATTCAATCAGTTTTACACTCAAAGGCTGACAATAACGTTCAGAATAAATTGCAGATTTTTGTCTGTTTTGTATAACCTGAAGTGCTGTTGACTCTTACGTGTAAAATTAAGTAAAATGTTTGTGCGCTTTTCTAAGAGTTTTTTTCACTCCAATAATAATAGAGTCAGTGCTTTCAACAAGCTGGAGTTCCAATCATATTATATTTTATTAAATGAAATTAAAAAAAAAACTGTTCCATTTTTATTTGAACTAGACGATAATAGCTTACCTGTACTGTACCACTGGAAATGACCCTCGGTCTTTTTAAAATGTTAAAGTATCTTACAACTGGTTGCTTAAGTTAATTTGGGTTTCATATAAAAAAACATAAACTTACCATGAAACGTAATTTTCTTCATACTAATTTCCCAATATAGATATGTTTTAGACCAAAGTTCTGAATACACTTACATCAAAAACCTTGATTTAATTTTCATCCGAAAAGTACACATTGCTATAAAAATATGTTTTCCGACCAAGGAGCCCATAATGCTGTACATACACACGGCATTAATTACCTTCGGCTATCCAAAACGGCCTTTGCTTCAGCTGGCAAGTGAAAAGCTGGCAGAATGGAGGCCCGCGGCAATACGCCCACCGACTGATGGCCTTATACGTCTCCTGTCTGAAGAAGTAGTTGGTAAGGGTTGGTTCACAGTATGCGAACGAATATTGTCCGAAAATATTTGACACTCATAATAACTTTGAAGCTTAAGTTTAGTCTCCCAAATAGGTTAGAGGTAGTCTAGAAACTCACGAAACGGAAGTAAAATTACTTTTACCTGCTAAAAACAAACATACAATAATACTAATTACAAAAAAGTAATTTTATGACTTTTGGTATAACAAACACTTTTATTTATTTATGTTTTTTTTTTATTAAGAAAACAAACGGTCATAAATTACAACTGTGCGTGCAATATTAAATGGATCCAAAAAAAAGACCTATAGTTCCATTAAAGTATATAAAAAAATGTAGTTAGTGTAAAACTTTTATTAATAACAAACACGTGTTTTTAGTAAAAAATGTTTTATTTCCGTTTCATGAGTTTTAAGACTACTTTTATTGTTAATACAATGTCAGAGTTGTTTGAATAAATAAACAATCAATAAACATTTTACGACTACCTACTTATGTAAAAATGCCTTTTTATGTGGTTCTCGATTTATACGACTTACACACGAAACAATATTTATTGGATATGCCTAATGGAAAAGGGTCAGCGTAGCTGACGCTTGTGTCGCCACCAATAATGTCACTTATAGTTATACCAAAACTTCACAAACAAGTGACAACTCCTACCAAACCAAAACACAACTCTTTTGAAAAGTGTAATTGGAATACAATGTTTGTTACGCTGTTTTCCAATTTTGAAATTCCCAGTTTGATTCAAACTCAGTTGCACAGAGGAAATAATCACTACTACGTCAGTTGAATGTTTTCTGGTAAATCGGAAAGAAACTTTTTTGACTCGTGGTATTTCCTATTTTATCATAATTAGATATCAGCCAAACGACACCCACACATGGCTGCCTTTTTACTCAATTTTTTTGCTACTCAGCCTTAAATTCAAAGAAATGCTTGTCATGCTCGAAAATGGAGATGTATTTTTTCAGAAAACATTTTTCCCAAAGCTTTTTTTTATTCATCCCGTTCATCCAATATGAATGAGCCCTTAAAGCCGCGAGCGACCCTTACGCGGATGAAGCTCAACCTAATAATTTCTTAATGTCATGCGCTTTGAAGGGAATTATTGTTTTGTATTAGAATAATGGTGTACTTAGATTCCTAAGTACAGATTACTTGAGACTACTTCGCCGTGTTGTGTATAGCTTCCACATTGAATATTAGGAGAAAAAATCTTTGTTCTAAATATTATGATCCATTTAAATTTTCTGAAAAGCTCATAAAGTTTCATTTGTACAGCAATTGCTGCGTTCAACATATTCTATGACTGGTTCTGCTTACTGTACAAACTATGCTTTCCTGTTATTAAAATAAGGTCAAAAACAGAATCAAAATTAAATTGGATTTCGAAAGGTATAAGGAAAAGCTGCGCTAAAAATAGAGTATTTAGGTATAATTACTACAAAAACAAAACATACAAAAATAAAACTAAGTATCAAACATATTCAAAAGCTTTAAAAAAATGCATATTATTAGCTAAAAAACAGACAAATAATAAATACATATTAAATAGCAAAAACACATGTAAAGCTACATGGAAGGTAATACAAGAGGAAATAAATTATAAATCGCAAGGCAATGATTACATAGATTCAATAGAATACAACAATAATGTTATAAATAATCCCACACAAATTACAACTGCGTTTAACAACTATTTTATAAAATTGACAAATAAAGAAAACAATAAAAAATGTAATTCAAATAATAATTCAAATAATACAAATTTAAATAATTTTATTAATAATAATTCTAATAATAGTAATAATTCTAATCTAAATAGTTTTAATAATAATAATTCTAATAATAATGATAATTCTTCCAAAACAACTGATGTCATCTTAAATAATTCTATTTATTTAACGCCTATTGACGAATATTATGTAAGTAAAGTAATTATGACATTGAACAATACAAATTCAGAGGGATATGACGATGTATGTACGAGAGTAGTTAAAGCAAGTCATGCACAAATAAGCAAAGTTTTGGCTTACCTAATAAACCTCTCAATGGTATCTGGGACTTTTCCAAGTAAACTTAAATATTCTATAATTAAGCCAATTATTAAAAAAGACAAAAAAGCTACTCTAGATAACTACCGTCCTATCACACTAGTTCCAATTTTTTCAAAAGTATTTGAAAAAGTTATGCATGCGAAGCTTATATCTTTCTTTGAGAAGTACCATATTTTAAAACAAAATCAATATGGGTTTCAAAAGAGTAAATCAACGACACATGCTGTATTTGACATGGTAAATGAGACTCTTTTATGCCTAAATGACAAACATTATACGACAGTGCTTTACTTCGACATGTCTAAAGCTTTTGATTTTGTTTCCCATAAGCAACTCTTAAAAAAACTGGAAGATTGTGGCGTTAGAGGAAATGCTTTAAATTGGATAAAAACTTATTTGCAAAATCGAATGCAATCAGTAGAAATAACAAAACTAGATTCTAAAAACGTTGCTCAGAAATATAGATCAGATTTTGAAGAAAATAAATTCGGAGTTCCTCAAGGGAGCGTTTTAGGACCTCTCCTTTTCTTAGTCTACATAAATAGCCTTCCAGAAATAACCAAACATAGATGTGTCTTGTTTGCGGATGACATTTCAGTGGTTGTAAAAACAGACGAAAAATTGACATTAAATGAACATATAAATGACATAAATAAAACAATAATAACGATAGTAGAATGGCTTAGAAATAATAATCTAGTTATAAATATTGACAAGACTTACTTTATAAATTTTAATAACATACTACATCAGACTATTAATATTAACTTTGACGGACAAAAGCTTAAAGGCACAAATGCAACTAGATTCCTAGGGCTAGAGATTGATGAAAAGCTAGATTGGAAAAGGCAAATAGAAAAAGTATGTAATAAAATAAATCGATTCTCATTTGCCCTCTATAAACTAACCAAAGTAGCATCAAGAAGTACAGCTCTTGCAGCATACTTTGCCTACATTGAATCAGTTTTGCGTTATGGACTAATTATATGGGGAAATAGTACGGATGTTAATAAAGCTTTTATAGCACAAAAGAAATGTGTCAGGGCAATATGTGGTATTGCACCAGACGAATCATGCAAGCCTCTATTTAAATTATTAAAAATTATGCCACTTCCCTGTCTTTATATTTTTGAAGTAGCTAAATTTGTTAAGCAAAATATGTATTATTTCAGCCAAGCCAAAGATGTGTACCCGCGTAATACCAGAAACTCGTGTAGATTGGTTTCTGCAATAATTCCAAAAAGTGCGCGTTTCCGAAAAAATTGCTATTGGATGTGCATGAAAATTTATAATAATATACCGGACCATATAAAATATTTGACAATTAATAGATTCAAAGGAGCATTATACAACTGGCTAATGGAAAAATGTTTTTATTCTGTTAAGGACTATTTAAATTTTAACTCATCATTGATTTATTAATTTGACTTATTGTATTTAATTTTAATTTTATTGACATTCTATAAATTGTAAGTGTAATTGTATGCATATTGACATGGTTTAATAATTTCATAAATTCTATTTCATTTTTTTTTACAATTTTTGCATGCTAATTTGTAAATGGCTGAATAAGCTGAACTAATTTATTATGACCATCTTGAGTGTAACCTTATTCAAATGCAAATAAATTTCATTCATTCATTCATTCATTCATTCAATAGATTTTTTATTAAATTCATATTAAAATTACTGCCTGTGACATGCTTGCTAGCCACTAAGTACTTGTTGTATGGTCTGTGTTGCTAGCAGATGTAAATCTCATCTCATTTTAACAAGACAAACTGCCTTGTCGCAGGCAAAACTTCTTATAATTTAGTTCACAAATTACAAATTGAAATTCTAATAACTGTCACAAAAATAAAAAAATAAAACTATTTGCATACCAATAATAATCAAAGTGCAACTATTTCTGAAATCATTTTGATCTAAATAATTTTTCGCACGGAAATCGGAAATAGGGAAATTCCTCTGAAATAACCTTTTTAATTCCTAATTTCATAAATCGTGCTACATAAAATGATAATGCTTATTGTGATCAACAATAAGGTCAGCAGAAGAAATGTCAATGTAACCACAGAGTAGCGACATACAATCATTCTTTGTGGTCCCGCTATCACGAACTGTAATTACTTAGTCTGTGCCACGATGGTAGCAGAATGATCACCATCATTAAAATGTCTATGGCTAGAAATTTAGCAAGAGGACGTGATAGTGCAAATGTCCAATGATTTATTTCGCTTTAACTACGGTAGTATACTTTGCTCATGATTTGTCTACCGGTAAATTGTTTATAATCAGTTTTGGTTGCGAATGCTAAATACAGCTTCAAGATTAAACGAGATTTTCCGTAGATGATTATATTATTGCTCTAATAGATGGGTATGATGAGGTTGGCATATCCAAAAGGATAAAACCCCTTAAAAAAGAATATACACCGTCATTTTGTAGTCATTTTAATTAACTTAAGGGAGTGCTCTACTAATGAAAATAATCATTTTTGCCAAAGAAACATGGGTCGAAAAACGACAAAAATTTTGGACTTTCCCATACAAATACAATGTTTTAGCTGTCTAGTTAGTATGGGAGGACCAAAATTTTTTGACGTTTTTTGACCCATGTTTCTTGGGCAAAAATGTTTATTTTCATTGGTACAACACACCCTTAAAATAATTAAAACGACTACAAAATGACGGTGTATAAAGCTCTAATAGAACAGTTACCTATCTTAATTAATGACTTTACTAGTGTGTAATCACTAATCATCAATAACAATTTTTTATCTAGATTTTTCTTTACTTTTATCTACCAGCTAATTAACCGACTTCCAAAAAGGAGGAAGTTCTCTGTTTGGCTATATGTATGTTTTTTTTTATGTATGTCCACCGATTACTCGAAGACTGCTGAACCAATTAAAATAATTCAAACGTTATTAGATCAGGTTTATTCCCAAATAAAATTTCACGACGTTATAGTGGTATATTGCTATGGTATTATAGTATAGTGAGATGTGTAGTACATTAAAGCAAGCGTGGCACATTATTTAGCCAAAGTACAGCACATTATGATATTTAACAATACCTAAATGCTGGCATTGTCTTCACCATTAGACATGGGTTGTGAAGATTGAGCCCTAGGGTTCGTACCAAGCGTAGGTGGGACAAAGATTAAATAACCCCTTGTAAAAGCCTTAAAATATTTCCTAATTGTAAGCACCTGGTGTTTATTATTTTCAAAACAAAACAATCTTTAAAAAAATGAGTTTGTAGGTTGATTGGGGGGTTCTAGGTTTTTTCATTTAGAGGAAAATTTATAGGATTTTTTTATCTAAGTGTTATCCTTAAACAAAAGCTAAATTACATAATAATATAGTAATACAAAAACAGAGAAAAAACATATTACAAACTATAAATTATATTTTTAAAAAGACTTAGTAGTGGGGTTTGTTAACAACAACATACCTAAATAATTATGACGTTTACATTATTTTTAAAATGTAATAATATGTTTGCTAAATTGTTGTGTTCACTATCCCGTTGAAGATAAAAACCAAGGTTCAAGTGTCTCTTCTTCATCCATAATCTTTGACCAAGTTAGTCACAGTGGAGAAGGCACGCCGCCCGAGGCAGGTCAAAATAGTCTCCAAGAAAGATTACATTGTGGAGATAACACGAGATTAATTAACTACGTCTGGGGGTAATAAGCAGTGCTTTACTGTTTAAATAAATTATCCCTCTTGTTTATTATTTAATATCCGAAAAGTTTTACTTTAATGCTTACTTGGTTACACTGGTTCATCAGCATACGTCAGTTGCAAATGATTTAACCAGTTTTAATTATAAGTAAGCTCAACCAAAGGCGTTTTTCTAAAATACAAAGGTATAATACGTACTCTTACTTACCGACATTGTTTTACATCTACAATAAGTTACAATTGTTTTCACTCAAGTTTCATGCATGGCCGAAAAACATTGCTTTTTCAAGCCAATCAAGCTGCAATGGCCAGTAATACAATTAAGCCACGTACGACAACTAATAAAAGGAAAAAGGGACCTCCGACACTCCGGGCCCTCTAAAGGGCTCACTCGGTATTCTTCTCACTAACCCTAAGGACTCACAAAGGGAAAAGGGCAAACACTTGACGACCAAAATAGAGAATGTATTGAGTCGCGAAATAAAATAAGGGTGAAAGAGTGCTTGACTGTTGTGGACTCATGTAGAGATGTTAAAACCTTTTATTTTTTTATCCACAAGATCAGTATGGCCTTCGCGTAACAAATGTTATTTCACCACCCTTAAACATAATTAAGCAAAAACAAAAATGCGGCAAGCGTTTTATCTTTTATTGTACTTTTTATTAAAGTAAAGAAACTTAACTGGTGCCTTGAAAATATCTACAATATTTTTATGAACATGTTTTGTTTATTTAAAATTTAGTACAATAATAAGGGTTAATAGCTACAACATTTTTAGGGTTCCGTACCCAGAGGGTAAAAACGGGACCCTATTACTAAGACTCCGCTGTCCGTCTGTCTGTCTGTCTGTCTGTCTGTCTGTCACCAGGCTGTATCTCATGAACCGTGATAGCTAGAAAGTTGAAATTTTCACAGATGTATTACTGTTGCCGCTATAACAACAGAATAAAATAAATATTTGAGGGGGGCTCCCATACAAGAAACATGATTATTTGCCGTTTTTTGGTACGGATCGTGCGCGAGTCCGACTCGCACTTGGCCGGTTTTTTTAATAAGACGTTATCTCCTTCAATTGCTATTCCCTAATGTTCTCTTTTTATAAAAGATAACCTATGTGTTCACTTTATGGTATGCAATAAAAAATTGAATTGATCTGAAAAAAACGAAACCATGAAAAGTAGGTATACCATCTCAATATAAATATGTTCAAAAGTGGACACACAAAGATGACCGCAGGTGGCTTGCCAACTCCTCAAATATTTGCTCCGCCGCTGTTTCCCATAGATTTGTTCCCTAAACGCCACTAACTATAACCGTACCATTCGTCCAACTCGGATCAAGTATGCTTTGACACAACAAAAAGGGAAAAACCTTTGCAAAACGTCTTTTGTTTAAATATTTGCTCGGGACCGGAAGGATTTCAATGTTGTTTCACGTTTAGGGTTATTTAAACACGCTTTCCCATAGAATTTTCCTTTATTGTTGCCATAAAACTTTCCCTTTCGCTGTATGGTATTTTTGCTATTTAAATTGAGTTTTGAATAATATTGTTGACAAAAAAGTTTACCTACTCACTACTAGAGTCAACAAAAATGTTTTCGCACTGTTTGAGTGCCTACAGACTACAGTTGTGAATGAAGGAATGATAATCGAACTAATAAGAGTTATGATTTATTTATTAAGCTTTATTCAAGAAACAAATTGTTTTCTAGTCCTTTTTACTTTAACGAAACCAGCATTATTTTATGAATAAAAAAAACCGGCCAAGTGCGAGTTGGACTCGCGCACGAAGGGTTCCGTACCAAACACGGCAAAAATCACATTTGTTGTATGGGAGCCCCCCTTAAATATTTATTTTATTCTGTTTTCAGTATTTGTTGTTATAGCGGCAATAGAAATACATCAACTGTGAAAATTTCAACTGTCTAGCTATTACGGTTCATGAGATACAGCCTGGTGACAGACAGACAGACAGACAGACGGACTGACAGACAGACAGACGGACAGCGGAGTCTTAGTAGTAGGGTCCCGTTTTTACCCTTTGGGTACGGAACCCTAAAAAAACGATGTATTTACAAATGTATTTTGAAAGTACTAGAAAATTACATCGAGTCTTTTTTTATGCAAAACGCGTTAGTGCTTGGCCTTAATGTGGCCTTAACCTCACCTGTACCTTGATTACGTAAAGCTGTTGCTAACAATTCTCGATTGAAATCGATTGAAAGCGCAGTTGTATTGCTGCTTTAGTTAAGATATTTGTCACATTGGTTCTAACTAAAGCAGCAATGTAACTGCGATTTCTGTCAAAGTTGATTGCAACAAAATTACAAAATCACCCCCCTGGTGTTAAGTGACGATAAGGTCGAAGGTGGAAGGCACTATTCCCGGAATCCTCATCACTGAGGAACTGGCTATCTTACCTCTAACTGCCGGAACACAATAATTTGTTAATTGTTGTTATGAAGTCAGAATTAGGTAAGATGGTGGTTGCTAACCCGGCAGACTTGAAATAAACCCTACTTGCTACCAAACCAAATACAAATTGTACCCCCCTCCTGGAATCGAACCTGGGTCTAACACGGGTGGGCAAACCGCTAGACCACAGAGGCGGTTAAAAAAGTATTTTCTAAGTCTTTTGATGATCTTGCAGGAGCTAAGGTTGAAGCGAATTTAATTGAGGCGAAAGCTCTGCAAGCGAAGGTCGCAGGTTCAATTTACGCCAGCGAAGACGGGTTGTGCTTTTTTTATAGTATGAAGTTAGATTTAGAGAGTTACTGAATGACTCAGGTACCAAACAAATTAATATACATTTTTCCCTTGATTTATCAGAGACATTTTCATACTTTTGCGTGCTTTTTGCTCCAGCCTCATTGTTTACAACACTAGACAAAAAAAACCAACAAACAAAATCATTCAAATCCCATACAACAACATAACAACAAAGTTAACCATAATAAAACAGATCGAACCCACAATTCTAACAAAACAACGTGTCGAGCACTTATTTTTTTGCCAACGAAACTTGGCAATTGTACAATAATTTGTTCGCATTAAAACAAATCGATTTCCTAGACGTATGACGCGGAGTCGTGCAAAAACTCTAACTTGACAATTATCACTTAGAGCACTTTATAACCGTGGGAGAACGGAGTTGAAGGTTTCAATTCAGAAGAGCTTGCGATACACAGGCAAAATTATTTTCATATTGTTTCTTCATGGATCAACCTCAACAAGGTGTTCAAACTTTCGTTTTTTCCACTGAAGTTCATATACAGTGGCGGCGAGATAATGAAGGACATGAAGGAAGCGCTCATGGCAGAACTTGACAGGCTGATCGTACTCGATCACGTTTGTTAAGCAACTCTCAGTCCGGCTAGGTGTCGGATGGGTAACCGTTAAGTGGCATTACAACTGAGCGCTTCCGTGCTTCGGAGGGCACGTTAAACCGTCGGTCCCGGCTGTCGTCATCTGATAACAGTCGTTAAGCCAAGTTTAGAGGCCTTACAGGCGGCTTGATAAACTCTAACACCAGAGGTGGCCACTATTCCTCATTCGAAAAGAAAGAAAGAAAGAATGAAGGACATGCACCAGTCGATTTTCATACAAACGAGGTAACTTTGAATCCTTAGTTATATGTGGAGATATAAGGATCAGCCTTTTCATTTTCAGGATTACCATAAATTTTTATGCTATTTCGCAGTTTCTTTAAACATCCTTATCTCTTAGAATGATGATCATATCAATTGGGTGTATAGCGAACGGAATTTAAAACTCCTCAAAATAAATATGATTATAAAGCCCAAAAGATTTATAACCCTATAGATACACAGGTTTTAGGCCAAAAAACGTGGGGCGCATTTTGTAAGATTATTGTCTTTTGCATACTTTTTTAGAATTATTTTATACTTTTTAGTCCGTTTTAAAATAATGTTTTTTGTCTCAGAAAATTTTATACGTTAACTTAGAACTTTGTTTTTTTAAGAGTTTCATGGGATTGTAGACTTGAGTATATGGTTTTAATTTCAACGCGTTCCCGAGATAAAGAATCTTGACCTACAGAGGGACAACAAAGTGATCCTATAAGGCAGGGGTCTCCAAACTACGGCCCGCGGGCCAACTCCGGCCCGCGAGCACCAAAAATCCGGCCCGTGAATGCGACTGTTATTACAGATACTGTTATTTACAATACCTATGTTGGTACGATGAGCTAGTTATGAGCTTCTAGCCCCGGCCCTTGGGACTTCGTGGAGGAATTAGTCTGGCCCTAAGGCTAAAAAGTTTTGGGACCCATGCTATAAGGGGTACGGAACCCTAAATAAAAATTAAAAGTGCTTTAAATCAATGTATTAAATACAAAATACCAAAAATATATAAAAAATGCATCTCACAATCTATTTAATACAAGATACAGCTATAACAGCCGTCGCTTAGTGTCAAAATCTAAAATATTAATGTTGGCACTTACACGTAGAGGTCAGCGCTTAGTTCCCACGCCGCGCCCACTCCACTCATTATTAATTTGTCACATTCATACAATTATTTATTGGATAAAAACAAAAATAAATAATTTTATTCTATGAAGGTTCCTGTCACTTTTGTTGACCTTTAAAATCGACGGATTTAAGAACAGGTACACAAAAATCTAAAGACCGATTCTGCTAATTTTTAGGGTTCCGTACCCAAAGGGTAAAAACGGGACCCTATTACTAAGCCTCCGCTGCTGTCCGTCTGTCTGTCTGTCTGTCACCAGGCTGGATCTCATGAACCGTGATAGCTAGACAGTTGAAATTTTCACAGATGATGTATTTCTGTTGCCGCTATAACAACAAATACTAAAAACAGAATAAAATAAATATTTAAGGGGGGCTCCCCCATACAACAAACGTGTTTTTTTTGCCGTTTTTTGCTCCATATTGATAACGACTACAGGTAGACAGTTGAAATTTTCACAGATCGTGTATTTCTATTGCTGCTATAACAACATATTTTAAAAACAGAATAAAATAAATATTTGAGGGGGGCTCCCACACAACAAATGTGATTTTTTGCTGTTTTTGGTACGGAACCCTTCGTGCGCGAGTCCGACTCGCACTTGGCCGGTTTTTAAGAACTAGCGAACCGCCCTAGCTTGGTCCTTGGCCCTAGGTGTAATGTGGAATTTGACAACATTTATTATAAATATAAACCTTCCTCTTTAATCACTCTATCTATTTAAGAAAACCGCATCAAATTCCGTTGCGTAGTTTTAAAGATCTAAGCATATGCATACATAGGGACAGACAGCGGGAAGCGACTTTGTTTTTAACCGACTTCAAAAAAAGGAGGAGGCTCTCAAGTCGTCGGTATCTATATTTTTATTTTTTTTATGTATGTTTTAACATAACTTCGTAAGTTGTCAAACGATTTTAAAAATTCTTTTTTTATCTTAAAGAACATAGTTTGTGTGTGGTCCCATGACATTTTTACAGAGAGCTGGCCAGTAGTTTTTTCATAATCCTGAAAAATATCAATTATTTAGCTTGCCATCGCACGAGTTTTTACGGAATTTCGGACATAACATCTTTGTTTATGAACCGATTTATATGTTTTTTTTTGTTTGAAAGGGTACTTCGAGAGAGGTCGCATATTAATTTCATCGGTGTTGAACTTTGAACTTCGAAGATGCAAAAGGGAACTCCTCAAAGTCAAATAGTATATGTAAAGTAATTTAGAATTTGGTAGGTTTATGACAATCCAAAACAAACCAAACTATGGTCTGTGATGCAACGTTCTGAACTAGACTTGGACTATAAAGACACAACGGAACTCCTCAAAAACAAACATCGTAAACTTGGAAATTAAGTTATGGGCATTGTCTTATTGAAAATATTATATAAAGTTAAAAAATATCTACACGCTTGTTTACATCCTACCTACCACTAAAAAGTTGAAAATAAAAAAAGCTATTTTAAAAAAAGAGTTCCAGGTTCCTTCAAAAAACCTGGAAACAAAAACAGCTTCAAAATTAAATACCTCTAAAAACCAAGAAATAATATTCAATTAATTAGTTACGCATATCATTATAATAAAATACGTCTATTGAAGTCGGGTGGGGCTTTTAGAAATATAAAAAAAGAAGTTGTCTTCCAGCCCCACCCGACTTTCTTTTATACTATTTAGTGATAAACCAATCATCATCATCATATTCAGCCCACATCAACCCACTGCTGGGTATAGGCCTCTTCACTATAGCGCCATTCCTCACGGTCCTGTGCCAGCCTCATCCAGTGAGATCCCGTCAACTTGACGATATCGTCTGACCATCGGGCCGGTGGTCTGCCCACTGGCCTTGTTGCTCCTCTTGGCCACCACTCTGTAACTGCCTTGGTCCACCGTCCGTCATCCCGTCTAGCCAAGTGTCCTGCCCATCTCCACCTTAACCTCGTTATCCGCCTACCCACGTCTTCGACCTTCGTTTTTTGTCGAATTTCGATGTTTGGTATACGGTCAACAAGAGAGATACCTAACATAGAACGCTCCATTGTTCTTTGTGCTACCTTAATTTTATGCATATTCTGCTTAGTGAGCGTCCAATTTTCAGCACCGTAGGTGAGGATGAGGATAAACCAAGGCACACATTATTATAACCTCGGCGTTATTTTCATATAAAAGTATCAGTATTTTTTAATTATAAGCACAAAGTTTTTTTTGATAATTCATTTTGAATTTTTAAATTACTATACCTATTTTTTTATTTAATTATAATTATTGTAAAAATAGTACTACAGTACAAGAGGCGGACTTAATGCAGTAGCATTCTCTACCAGTCAACCTTTGGGTGAAAGCGATATCAATGAATGCGGTACAAAGGATATATTTAAAAAAATAATGTTATTTAATCACTATATTGATTTTATTCGGTTTAATTGATATGCAAATAAACAAATTAAATGTCCTTCAATCAACTTCAAACTGTCTACGTTTATAAATGAGATAATTGATGAATCTACATTAATTACACGAATATACTACCGAACAGTAATAAATTAATCACCACAGCATATAAAATTACGGCAAAAACTAAAGTTATATTTTTACTAGTTCACACCACTAGACTAAATTAAACAAAGTTATTAATAATGTCTAAACTAGAGTATGAAACAAGAATGGCGCAAAATATATATTCAATCTGAATGAGTTAAATGGTTATAAATCCACAAGTTATTACTCTGTGTCATAATCCATAACTGGCGCAATGAGACAAAGACAAATACAGCCTAATGAAAACCACAGACTAATAAAGAGATCTTTGCATTGTTTTAAACTGTTATATCGTTCTAGTCGTTTTTCATAGTTTTATTATACTGTGGTTTTGAGTTCTGGGGCCGTACCGGCTAACGCATCGATTATCGAAAAGTCTGCCGAATTTCATTCAACTTAAAACAGAAAAATCAAAGTAAGTAATTTCGTTTTGTACTTTCTGTTGACGTAATTTGGAAGATATCGATGTTCGTGTGACATCATGAATTGGGGTTCGCCATTTTGGCCTAATTGGGGCTCGATTTATCTGTTTTAATTTGAAACCTAGCAGACTTTTCGATAATCGATGCGTTAGCCGGTACGGCCCCTGATCGAGTTATTAAGTGTTTTTTATTATAGATAACTTATTTTAGTTAGTAAAATTGCTAAGGGAAAATAATGTTGATTAAAACATTTTGACCTTAATTTTGAATTTTGACTTTCATATATGAAAGTTCCATGAAAGGAGCTCGGTGGCGCAGTGGTTTAGCGCCTGGCCCTGCGATAACGGAAGTTAAGAAACTTTCGTAAGGGTCGGTCATGGGATGGGTCACCAAAAATTTACCTCGTTCCTCCGTGCTTTGGAAGGCACGTTAAACCGTTGTTCCCGGCTGCATTTGCAATCGTTAACACCCACCAATCCGCATTGGGCCCACGTGGTGGATTATGGCCCATCCTCCTTGTCCACCCATAAGGAAGGCCTGCAGTGGGGACATGAAAAGGCTGATGTCGAAGTTCCATGAATCATCGACCCCAAAATAATCAAAATGTAAGATCAAAACTTTTTAATGAAATGCTACACCTACTAATTTTAACAGCTGTTGTATGTTACATGTTTCAATTGTTTTTAAAATAAAAAATGAACTAGATAAATCTTAACCTTCATCAAACTACTTTAAAAATAAGATTTTTCTTATTTTTAAAGCAATAAGCTCAAAAAACTAGTAAATATTACTCAACCATTCCTATTCCGTCAACAAATCGTCACTAATCATTTTAATAGTAACACAATTCACAACTACCACAAAATTTCCTTATAGTCAATCACATTAACGAATTCACAAAACTATATCCTTAAACTTGGTCACGTTTTGTATGTAATGACATGTAATTATTGCAAGTAAAGTTACACGGAACATGGCGATTATAGTAAAATCGTTATAATGCATTATACACCGTAGGCGTTGATTCTAAAATTTTATGAGCAGGTCTTGGCTGTTTCTACATTAGTATGAGGTCGAAGATCAAATGCTTTGCGTAAATTATTAACGAGGATGCATTTTAACTGGTTGTTTTAATTGTTTTCAAATATATCGGGCAAAATAGCAGCAAAAAACAGCACCAATGTCAAAGTCAAAATATTTTTATTCAACTTTTGAATCATGTCAAAACAATAAACTGAATGAAAAATTTCTTTAAAAATTTAAAGTTTACATTAGTACTATTTAAATCAAACTCTGCATACTGTTTAGTTACTATAAAAGTCTTTTTGTCCCATACAGCATACAAAGTATATTATTATTTTGAGTATTTACTCGAGACTTATCAATGATCATGTAGTATATATACAAGGTTATTTTTAGTGAATACAAAACCTCTCGTGGGGTTGATCAGACCATTAAACTGAACAACTTTCATTATGGGACCAACCTCGAAATCACGAAAAAAAATTTGCTGTTCCATACAAAAGTGCAATCCTACTCCATAGAAATGTATGAAACAGCTGAAATTTTTTCGCGATTTCAAGGTTGGTCCCATAATGAAAGTTGTTCAGTTTGATGGTCTGATCAACCCCACGAGAGGTTTTGTATTAACTAAAAATAACTTTGTAGATGTCAATTATTATTATTATTATAATTTAATAAAAAATAATAAAATAATAATAATATTTTTTAAATAATAAATATTTGACAACATCACATACATTGCTCTAATCCCAAAGTAAGTAGCTATAGCACTTGTGTTATGGAAATCAGAAACAACGGTGGTATGACACACACCCAGACCTGAGACAATATTGAAAAGTTCATTTTCTACATTGACCCAGCCGGGGATCGAACCCGGGACCTCAAGAGATGGTGACGCCTTGAAAACCGGCGTGCGAACCACTCGACCACGGAGGTCGTCTAAATAATTATAATTAATAATTAATTAAATAAAAAATAATTATCATTAATAATATTAATAATGATTGACACCCTAATGTTTGTCACTTGCAGTTAACGGGTTAAAGTGAACATCGAAATCAAGAGCTTTTAATAAAATAATTACTTTGAAAGCTTAAGCTCAGCGATAGCTTTTTACAAAAGTTTCATGAATCTTCAATACTTTGTGAAAAAATAATAGTAGATTATACACCAAGGGGATAAAGCAGTGTTTTATGTCACGGGCGCTACATTGAATCATGAACGTAACGAAGGACTCCAAATTTAACTCCCGAGCGCAGCGAGGGTGTTACAAGGTAATTCCCGAGCAAAGCGAGGGAATTAAGATTGAGTCCTGAGTGCAGTGAGGGATTCAAGCGCCCAAGAAAAAAACAGTTTTATCCCGGTGGTGTATACTCTACTTTTCTCACTTTATGCGAGACAATAAAAAACCAGGCTTATTAGATAGTGTTTATTACAGCATATTAAAAGTGCAAATTGATATTGGAGACATTAGTCCAATTATGGAAAGATAATATAGATACACCACAGGCTGCTTGACTTCTTTGTAGCTGATAAATATTCAAAATAGACCAGAAGCACTGATTCAGACACAGACTTTGCGTCTTTTGCAGTTTTCCATGTGTCAAAATCTTTATAGGCTTTCAGGTATTTTTCCTTTGACTTTTCTGGGAGTAGATTATTGACAATGCCTATGGCATCTAATTTAATAGCTTCTGGAGACAAAATACTTTCAGCACTTGAATTTTTTTATTTTTTCTTTGAAATATTTATAGAATCTTCTAAAGCTAGTAGTACTACTAGCTGCGGCTATAGCAACTTCTTTCAGCTGGCGTGGCCTACTCGATTTGACAAACAAATGTCGATTTGACAAACAAACGTCTCATGCGAATCTAGTGGGCCACGGCCTCGGTCTTCGAAAATCGAGTTGGCCGCGCCCGCTGAAGACACATTCTGTTTAGTGAAATTAGACTTTATGTACATAGCAATAAGAATTATGAAAGTGAAAATCACATTATTGACCAGCGGGTTATAATATAACATTATAACCCGGCTAAAGCCAAGAGATATAATGTCTTGCTTTCGGTAAGGTTTACATGACATATAATTCGGCATTGTCGAGCATGTGGTGTGAAAATATAATTGTAGCTTACTTCCGCAAACATTATCACAGAATAACTAATAGTATACAAGATGCACCGCCGCCCGCCCGCCCGCAAAAAGCACATGCACACCACAAAATATCAGTGCACAATACCTGCATTTAGCAGTGGTCTCATGGGGAATGTCCGAAAAAAATCAAATCGCCTGAATATTTTTCTATAGGTAGGAATAAGGTCCCTCTTAGTAATAGAATAAATTTTCATAATTTTTGGTGTCGTGAAAAAATTTCAAAAAATCAAAGTCTTTTCGACTTCACAAATGTATGAAAGTAACTGCAGAATGGAGATTATACCTTTGCCAACACCTGTCACAACCACAACATGGCATTAAAAAAAAAGTTTAAAGACAAAATGTCAAAACTTTTTTTTATATGTCATAACTTTTTTTTTACGTGTTGTGTTTGTGGCAGTTAGCGGCAAAGGTATAATCTCCATTCTGCTGTTACTTTCATACATTTGTGAAGTTGAAGAGACTTTGATTTTTAAAAACTTTTTTACCCTACCGAAAATTCTGCAACTTTTATTACTAAGGGACCTTATTCCTACCTATAGAAAAATATTCAGCCAATTTGATTTTTTTCGGACATTCCCTATTGGTGAAGGCGCAAGGTGTGTTGCTAAATGCAGGTATTGTGCACTGATATTTGTGGTGTGCATGTGCATATTTCTTGCGGGCGGTGCATCTTGCATATATTGTTTGCTACATATATTTCTTTTTCACAATGGGTTGGGACTTCCGCCAAGTGATGACGCGTGCTTCAATCAAAAACTTCAATACTGTTTATTATTGTGTTGATCCTTTTATAGTTGTTAGCAAAAACTCTTCCTAGGATATATCGTGGGCATAGACTGAGAATAGCTCGTATTGTGCCCACATTAGCGGTGCGTGGCGTGACCGACGCTTATTCGGCGCTGTGTGGCGCTGTCATAGGTCAAGGCTAGGCGGTGGGCACACTGGAAATGGTTGACGACTTAAAAAACTAATGATCATTGACTTATATTATTATTAATTATTGTTTTATGGTTATTTGTAAAACAGCAACAACCTCGCAGGAGTAGATTACTAACATCATTAACAACAACATTTGTGCTACGACTTTTACGAAAACAAACAAAAAAATTCGACTTTCCATTCTAATGTCTGCCCAACAAGCAAAAACGTCATATAAGATCTGACTTGTACGACTTTAAGTCAGATAGCAGTCATATAATAGTAATGAGATGACTGCTAGGTCCTATAGACGTCTTAAATTTAACTTTTTAGTCGTGCGACAAATATGTCCTGATAAACTGGTCATAGTAACGTCGGCACGACTAAACTATACGACGTTATATTAAAGTTTTAGCTAAAACGTCTGTACGACTTGTAGTCGCATTTGAGTCAAGTTTCGACTTTTAAACGACGTTTAACAAAATGGCGGCTTTACTTGGTCTTCAAATAACCTTAAAACGACTTTTTGTCTTTAAAACGTCATATAGAGATGTGCGACAAAATTAACATGGCTGACATTTTTAGAATTAAATATAATTTTATTAATACAAATTTTATGTTTCAAACGCAAAATTATGAAGGGGCATGAAAATATGAATAGTATTTATATAGGTATATTATCATAAAATTTTAATTCCCAGACGAACTAAACGGTATGAGAGACAGACACAGTTAGCAAGGTATGAAAGTTAATTAATACTTACTATTTATTTCCTTGTAATTGATTTATTTTGCACTCAGATCTCAAAACATAACCACAAACACGAGTCACTGACGAACATTAAAAATCAGTCGTACAAGTGTTGTTACTTGACTCATAAACAAAGTTTTCGTCATTCAAAAACGTCTATATGACCACAATATAACGAAAGAGTCGTTGTAAAGTTTTGATGCGACTACTGTACGATGAAAGTGGTAATCTTGTGACTTTTGTATGACCATTAAACAACAATGTAGGTCGTATAAATGGGGCCCTTTTCGCGTTGAGCAAACGTTATTATAACGTTAGTGTGACCTATCTTTTGCGACCAGTGGTAATAAGATAACGTTTGTACGACCATTGTACGACGTAAAATTGTTAGTTGGGTGAAAATGCGAAGTCGAAAGTTAGTACCTACTAAATAAAAATTGAATTGAAGTTCCAGTTCATTCGATAGGTATAGTTTCTGTTAATCTTTCTGAATGAACCATTTTGACTGACCGAAAACTGACTTCTCTCTATGAATTAGACAAGAAAAAATTGTCCTTGTTATTCTCTGACGCCGAACAAACAATAAAAAAGATTTCACAAATAGTAAGTAATAATCAATATTGAAAGTTAATTTAAGTTCGAAGGTCTTTAGAAAATTTTTCTTTCAATCGCCACAAAACGTATTTCGTGTAAAATTGGTGTAAGAAATAAAAATTCAAAGCAGGACTTCAATCAACTTTGGTTGTTAGTTATAAAGTCAAATCAGAAACAAAATATTGATGGAATAGATCATACAAGATTGCCTTGGACAAAGTGTATGACATTACCAATTTGATACTTGTCACAATTAGGCGACATAAAACAATTAACATTTTGATTACTTTATTGCGTTTATGGCTGATAATGGTTCGAGATTGTAAATACACAGTTACAGATTATTTCCACTTGATCTGTTTTATTTAGTATGTATTCGTTCTCGTTACCTTCTCGTTAAATTGTAACATTGTTTTTTTGGTAAAGTTTTCATTTTTAAAAGAAGATTTAGATTTTTTCAACAAAAATAAAATAAAAAATTTAAAACTTTTTTTTATTATAAAATCAATTGAAAATACATCGAGTAAACATGAAGCTTTACGTAAAACAATAATAAAACTAATTTAGCAAAACGAAGTAGGTACTAAAACGATGCTATTTCTTCTTCTGTACATCTATTCTGTGCTTTTTATTCTGTGACCACATCTCTTTAAACCAATCCGCAATGCCGAATATGGATGATAGCGACCATCAAACTGAACAACTTTTACTGTGGGACCAACTCTGAAATCATAAAAAAAAAACAGTTTTTTCATACAAAATATCAGCTGTTTCATTCAAAGTATCAATATGTATGAAACAGCCGACTTTTTGCGATTTTGATGGTCCCTTAGTTTTTACTAAGCAGAATCGCTAAAAATCGCACGATCATCAAACTGAAAAACGTTTGTTTTTCAGTTTGATGGTCCCTAAAGTCCCTATCTATCACATTCGGCATCCCTTGTTGTTTTGTAACACCCTAACGTATATCAAATAAAGGAATACTTAAACTCTTCTATAACTTTTTTAAATTTGAGATTTTTGCATTCACAATGCTATTTTTATACAATACTAGCGGCCGCCCGCGACTTCGTCTGCGTGGAAAGGTTTTTCGCTATCCCTCGGGAACTATACTTTTTTTCGGGATAAAAGGTACCCTATGTCCTTTTCTGTACCCCTGACAACTTGTATGCAAAATTTCATGAAGATCAGTTCAGTAGTTAAGACGTGAAGGCGTAACAAACAAACAAACAAACGGACTTTCGCATTTATAATATTAAGTAAGGACTAAATAATACACTAGAAAAAATACGACTCGCACCAGATCAATTCTCGTACGGGAATCGAACCCGCAACCTTTGGATATCCGCCCCCTGATTATGTAACTTTGTTGCAATCAACACTGACAGAAATCGCAGTTACATTGATGCTTTAGTTAAGAACCAATGTGACAACTATCTTACTTAAAGCAGCAATGTAACTGCGCTTTCAATCGATTTCAATCGAGAATTGTTTGCAACAAATTTACGTAATCAACGGGCCGGTCCAATGCTCTGACCGCTGAGCTACCGAGTCACTAGTGGCATCTTCGAATTTCTTCTAGTATATCCTACTCTTACGCTGCAAGCCAGCGTTATTTCACCAATGTGAGGAATTTCCTCGACATTCAGTTGAAATATCTTTCCAGATATTTTGACAATTGATAAAGATGAAATAGCTATATAACTTTTTTTTTTATTAATTATTTAGTATAATACTTAAACTCGTCAAAACAAAAGCAAATGTACGATGTGCCCATGCAATCATTAAATAATTTTACATCAACGTGTAGGTCAAAGTCTGTCGGGTCACAAAGGTCATCATATCCACAAATTGTCAAACATCAGCCTAAATAAAGGCTTCAGTTAGACGCAATGTTAATAGTGTCCCGAGGCGCGGTCTGATTGCGACAATTACCGCTGATTGTGCCCCTCGGTCGCCGGCCGTGTCGTGAGCGGTGGCCTTTATTTTGTGATTTATGCCCAAATTGCTGATATTCGCGTGATGTGCTCGTATGTGGGCCGTTGTGAAATGACACTACTTTTTTGTGTATCAACGACGACGTAAAGAATTTTGTTAATGGCAGATTCTAAGCATTAGTTAAGTACTACCAAGGGCATAATAATTCATAAAATTCTTATCAGGTTAAGATTACATAATAACTATAATAACTGGCTTGACCTGAACTAGAATATTTATAGCATTTTTTTTCATAGCCCTTTAATATTTTTTTTATGAAATGAACACTAAAAGTTTAGCACTAAATACCTAATAAGTAGTAAACTAGTCACACATCTAGTACTACTCCTGCATATCTAACACCTTGACACTTTGGTATTTTTACTACGGTAGTTGCGAGGAGCAATTACCGTAGTACCAATTGCCTCATGACCAAATAAACTTATCAATCAAAGATATTACATTAAAAGTATAAACCAACTGTGGTCGCCCGCGATTTCGTCTGTGTGGAAAGTTTTTTTGCTATCCCTAGGGAACAATACTTTTTTTCGGGATGAAAGGTCCCGTATGTCCTTTTCTGTCTCCTTGACTACTTGTATGCAAAATTTCATGATGATCGGTTGGGCAGTTAAGACGTGAAGGCGTAACAAACAAACAAATGGACTTTCGAATTTATAATATTAGTAAGGATAACCACCAAATAATAGATGCGTTGAAATCAATTGTATCTACAATCTCAGCCGATCTGTTTGCACAAGCTATGAGTCAGGTGCGTAGGCGCAGTGTCGCAAGTCGCAACGCGCCTTCGCCGACACTTGACGCAGTGTCGCGCCCACCGAGCGACATCCGATGACTAGCATCCACTAGTAAATTATTATTATTTGAACACAGTATCGCTTAAAACTGTTCACAAGTTATTTATGGAAATAAAAAAATCTAGTGCAAATGCACACCAGACCTTTTTATTATACGATGTATAAGGTTATTGAAATACTGCAAAATCTGAATATGATATGCCTATCGTGAATCAAGTTATTTTATTTGGGAAACAAACAGTGTACCAGAAAGAGATGCGCTTTTTGCCACACATAAGCGCGAGTGACACCTATAAGTATTTTGATTACTTACTTATGCCATCAAATAAACATTGACACAAAAATACAATGTTTTGTATTTTGGTGTCAATGTTTATCTGATGATTAGATGCACGTTAAAATCTAAAGATGTTTGAAATTTCCTGTTTATATTATGTCATTAATTTTACATAAGTAGGCAAAAATACGTTCTTAAAGATCTGCACTGCACTTGAAATGATATTACAAATTGTTTTTAAGCAAGCTTTCGGATGCTAGACTATGTTGCATTAACTTAATCCTGAATAATCTCAGGCTTCATTACAGTGATAAACAGGCTCTACCCATATAAGGCCGGTTCACACCGATGCTGATTTACAATTAATGCAACAGATAACACTGAAATTAATGCAAGACGCCTTAGAGCTGAGATGAGTCACCTGCGCGACATCGCACTTCAATCTGGACAGTTGAATAGATACGTAGATACAGGTTACATTGTTGTACAGATATTCAGGTTTGATGGGAACGAACTATTCAGTCATAATGGTACATAATTAGCAAATGGAAACATGACTCTTAATACTTTGCAGGATATTTATTTAGTTAATGTGCCTTTCGAAACATAGCTATTAGAATAAATTTATTCTTCTTATGACATAGCGCAATTAAAAATATAGATGTATATCTCATATTTAAAAGTGAAGGGGTGACTGACAGACTATTGCCCAGCCCAAACCACTGAACCTAGCTTAGAGCATTTAACCAATCCTAGGGACTTGAAATTTGGTACATACACTGGGAAAAAAAAGGGTCGATTTATCGGCTCTGCAGAGCCGTGTAAACCCGGTACTGCAGTTGCAGCCGTGTCAACACGGTAAAGTTTGCCGTGTGTCGCTGACACGGCTCTGGTAGACACACGGTTAAATTTGCACACGGTACTGCAGTATTTCAATTTGTCAACACGGCTATGAACATACACGGCTAGATTTGCACACGGTACTGCAGTTGCAGCCGTGTCAATTTTTCAACACGGCTATAATCAGACACGGCTAGATTTGCACACGGTACTGCAGTTGCAGCCGTGTATTTTTTTCAACACGGCTATAATCAGACACGGCTAGATTTGCACACGGTACTGCAGTTGCAGCCGTGCAAATTTTTCAACACGGCTATAATCAGACACGGCTAAATTTGCACACGGTACTGCAGTTGCAGCCGTGTCAAATTATCAACACGGCCAATGATCAGACACGGCTAGATCAGACACAGCCGTGCCAATAGTTCAACACGGTTATGGCCAACATGGCTGGAGTAGCCGTGTAAAACGGCAAATTACACGATTGGTTGAGCCGTGTGACGCGGTCTGAAGTGGCCGTGTAAAACGGTTCCCTCAGCCACGTCAACCCGGCTATTCCAGCCGTCTCCCTACGTCCCTACGCAGCTGGCGGAGCCGTCTGACGCGGTCTGAAGTGGCCGTGTAAAACGGTTCCCTCAGCCACGTCAACACGGCTATTACAGCCGTCTCCCTACGTCCCTACGCAGCTGGCGGAGCCGTGTGACGCGGTCTGAAGTGGCCGTGTAAAACGGTTGCCTCAGCCACGTCAACACGGCTATTCCAGCCATCTCCCTACGTCCCTACGCAGTTGGCGGAGCCGTGTGACGCGGTCTGAAGTGGCCGTGTAAAACGGTTGCCTCAGCCACGTCAACACGGCTATTCCAACCGTCTCCCTACGTCCCTACGCAGCTGGCGGAGCCGTGTGACGCGGTCTGAAGTGGCCGTGTAAAACGGTTGCCTCAGCCACGTCAACACGGCTATTCCAGCCGTCTCCCTACGTCCCTACGCAGCTGGCGGAGCCGTGTGACGCGGTCTGAAGTGGCCGTGTAAAACGGTTGCCTCAGCCACGTCAACACGGCTATTCCAACCGTCTCCCTACGTCCCTACGCAGCTGGCGGAGCCGTGTGACGCGGTCTGAAGTGGCCGTGTAAAACGGTTGCCTCAGCCACGTCAACACGGCTATTCCAACCGTCTCCCTACGTCCCTACGCAGCTGGCGGAGCCGTGTGACGCGGTCTGAAGTGGCCGTGTAAAACGGTTGCCTCAGCCACGTCAACACGGCTATTCCAACCGTCTCCCTACGTCCCTACGCAGCTGGCGGAGCCGTGTGACGCGGTCTGAAGTGGCCGTGTAAAACGGTTGCCTCAGCCACGTCATCACGGCTATCCCAGCCGTCTTCCCATGTCCTTTATACAGTCGGTGGACCCGTGTGACGCAGTTGTGGCAGCCGTTTTGTACGGCTACTGTACACCGCGTCACACGGCTCCACCAGCTGCTTAGGAACGTTGGGAGACGGCTGGGATCGCCGTGTTGATGTAGCTGTGGCAACCGTTTTACACGGTCACTTCAGACCGCGTCACACGGCTCCGCCAGCTGCATAGAGACGTAGGGAGAGACGGCTGGAATAGCCTTGTTGACGTGGCTGAAGCAACCGTTTTACACGGCCACTTCAGACGGCATCACACGGCTCCGACAGCTGCGTAGGGACGTAGGGAGACAGCTGGGATACTGACACGAATTTCTCAGGTTCATACCAGCTGTATGGCACAAAGGTAGAAGAGTCAGATATACTTGAACACCTGCGAAAGAAAGCTGCAGTTGAATTATACAAGATAAACACTAAAAGAATACAATGAATCTCTTAAAATAACTTATTTCCTATATTAGGGTATGGTGAAGAGTGATATGATTTGTAAATGAAAAAACATGAATTTTAAGAAACTGACATTTTATTTTTCAAAATTTAATGATTTACACAAATGGTTGACAATTTCAAATTAAAATATATTTTCTACACAAGAAGATTTAGTGAGCATTTTTGTATCAAACGGAACTGGGCAGTAGAGGATCTCGCGGTCTATTTGATTTGAATCACCCCTTTGTTTTCTCTGCAGTTGCCTGTACCACAGCATAACTAATAGTACAAGTCCTGTACGTTGAACATCCATCATGTACGTGTTATGTTTATAGGTGTACTTTTACCGGTAAACGAAATAATGTACATTAATTGTAGCGTCGCTGGGAGTACACTCTGCAGCGGTGCCACCCAGTACTCATAGAAATGGTATTAGCAATTTTTTCGTATGGGAATTGGTGTACGATGCTGTTTATTGTGTAAGTATTGAAAAAAATTTTTTTTTACTTAATGATTTCATATATTTTAATTTATTCAGCTGAACGGTTTGAGCTGTACGTCAGAGAGGCGCGCGGGTTAGATAAATCCTTCTCGCACCCCCGCGCACTGCTCCGATTTTCAATCATGATTTAT